>WBMY01011685.1:163032-238410 GCA_013397315.1 Donacobius atricapilla
AGGAGAGGAGAGGAGAGGAGAGGAGGAGGAGGAGGAGGAGGAGAAGCAGAGTTCAGTGTACTCTTGAATGGGCTAGGGGTTTTAGGAAGTGATCTCAGGGTAAGCAGGATACAGTACAGACCATCCCTGAACTCCTGACTGAGGCTAAGATTACTGAGAAACAAGAAATAAGCTCAGCCACTGTACCTATTGATACTGCGCTCTCTGTGCTGCCTCCAGTACTGTGAGAGCTGGTTTGAGCATCTAAGTCCCCATACAGCTCCCACAGGTAATGGGCTCATTATTTGGACTTGCTGAGCACCCTTTAATTACACTCAGTCCTGGGCACAGCTTCTATCCATGCTCTTTACACACTTGAATGTGCTTTATGCTGCATGCATTCATTAAGGGATGCAAACCAGAAAACAGGTCTGGAGCAGTGATGCAATTTGGCTCATAAAAGCCCAGAAATCAGAACAAGTTCTCATCAGAAACCAAAACTCCTCTTTTCCCTACAGACATTTGGAGGCCATGATTCTCTCCTTGTTCCCCTAAATTGTTATAGTGCTGTCCACAGAGAGATGACTATGAGCTGTCCTGAATTTTTGCAGCTCAGTATCTGAACTAGAAAGAGGCAAGGCAGGTGGAGAGGAGAAGGAAGTCAGGAGACTGCATTGATTCATCGATCTTCCTCGCTCAGGCTCCTTTGTATTACTAAATAACTAGCAGGCATTAGTATTGGACACAAGGTTATATCAGAATGGGCCCTCATTCTCAGAGTATTTGTAATGCTCACACTGTGCTTAGCCAGGCATTAATGATTTATGAGGACTCAGGATGAGTTGCAAAACAAATTTTTTCACCAGGTAATAATGCCTGCCGATGAGTTGTAAAAGAAGAGACAACACAGTACAGTCCTGGCAGTGAAAAATGACCTGAGCTGGCTCCTGCTAGTCCCTCTTCTGGGCTCCTCCTAATTTTCAGCATTTCCTCAAACAAATGGAATTTCCTGAAACCTTCAAAAAGGGATGTACTGGGAATTTCCTACCTGTTATTTATTCCTCTAATTTCTTTGTTCTAATGGAGTTTATTTTCTTTGTTTGGGTTTTTCTTCCCCCTCATTTGACTATTTGTTTTATTAAGAGATCCAGGTAAAAATGAAGTGCAAGGACAGTTAAGGTGCAAGGTTTCAGCAGGGTGAGCACTGACGTTTTTTCCCCTCAATGAATCACAACCACTGCTCTATCCTAGTGCAAGGGATTTTCCCTTCTTGCCACAGGTGCACACACACGTTGGAATGAGATTTTGAAACCAAGCCAGTCCTTTCTGTCCCCTTCTTCACTAGTAATGCTAAATTATTCTCAGTGAAAGACTGGTTGAATACTTTCTTCGTAAAGAACTGCACAAGAGACACCCCAAAATTACATGAGCTACATAGTGGCTGAACCTAGAGGGGACTTGACCTGGCACCTGCAACGGAACATCTCTGTGGAGCTTCTGGAAAGCAGCCTTTTCTGTCTTGCCAGTATCATTGCTTGGGGCCATTTAATATAATTATATTGAGAGTCCCAGAGACAATATAGGTCAGATGGTGTAAGTGACTTTCCTCAGGTCAGAAACAGAGCCAGGAAGAACTCAGAAGCTTTGATTCTTGGTCCCCAGCTCCAGCCATCACACCACATTTTCTCCCTCTTAATTAATGGACAAATTACAAATTAAACTAAAGAGCCCACAAGCTTTGGATCAAATACAGGACCGTGTAATAGTGTAGATCAAGTAAAGTGAAAAGATATTATAAAGTGAGTATTTTCTAAAATTACTTATAGTCAGAGATAAGAAAGAACAAGGAACTTATTCCCAAAGTTTATTTATTCTGTATTTTAAGCACAGTGAAGACTGGATACTTAAAGACCCTCTCTAATGCACTTTCCCATGGCACAATGGAAGCTCTCAGGTTTCTTTCCATTTTTAATAAAGTACTCTTTACTTAAATTCTAGTAGATAAAGCTTTAAAAGGGGGCAGCAAGAATTAAAATATAATAAGCCATAAAATATGGAAGAATCTTTTACACACAGCTTTTAAAATAATTTACTTGGAAAAACTAACCTCATATAAAACTGCAAAGGGTAATTGATGAAACATAACTAATTATTCTTGTGAGGAATGTGCAAGAGACCAGTGCTTGCTCACACAGGCTCATGCTTTCATGATTGGGACAGAAACTGTGGGAAAGCCAAGAAAAGTTACCAGGAGGAAAATCCAATTACCTTCTTCCCTTAATAAGTATGGAGATTAATTCCCAAGGTTATGCTCTAGTTATGCAAAACAATAATTTTAACCAGTAAGCACCAACACTGCCCATACTTGCTTATTTTTACAGTGGTAGAGTATGGGCAGATACAAGAAACTATATCATGAAGCAGAAGATCTAGAAGTCAAACAGGAGCTGTGAGTGACAGGAAGAACTTTACCATGGTGAACCCCTCCCATGTGAACCAAACAAGAACTCAGGATTTTTTGCCACTTTGACAAGTCTCTCATTCTCCTCACCACAACATCCACAGACACAGAGAGAACCCCAAAGCCTGCAGAGTACCCCAATAACCTGCTGAATGCACCCTCGTGCTGTTGATACGTGGCTTGAAGCAGCTGCAGAGAGGTAACAACTCAATGCCCAGCTGCCTCATTAGGCCGGGCTGATGAAGTTAAGCAGACACACTTGGCACTGCAGTGGCTGATGCTGTTCTTGACTCCTCCAGACACCCTGACCTGGCAGACCAGGATGAACATCATCCATCCCTTAAGGTCTCCCATGATGTTCAGCATGGGGGTTAGTTATTTCCCAGCAGACCGACAAAAAAATCAGCTACAGCACATTCCCTGTGATGTGAAGACAAGCACACCCCTCTGGAGAACAGCTTTTTATTTGAGACTGAGGGTAAAAAATAGGTCCTTTAATCTCTTTTGGCCTGAAAGGGAAATGAGTGAAGCCAGCTGAGAATCACTAACAGATGAGGATGTTTCAGATCATAGAACAGCCTGAGTTGGAAGGGACCCACAAAGATCATTGAGTCGAACTTCCAGCCCTGCACATGACAACCCCAAGAATCACACCATGTGCTTGAGAGCATTGTCCGAACACTTCTTGAACTGTCAGGCTTGGTGCTGTGACCACTGCCCTGGGAAGCTGTTCCAGTGCCCAACCACCCTCTAGGGGAAGAACCCCTGTGATCTTCCGTTTCCTTCCTGGACCCTGAAGATTACACAACCAGGCACCTGGACTGTCTCTGCAGTCTAATGGAGACAGAGCCTGTCTCAGGCACAAGGCAGCAAATTCTGTGTGCTTGGACAGGTAGGATGTACTGTCTCTCCCTAGGGATTACCAAGAGAGAATAAATAATTAGTTGGGACCAGACAGTTTTTTGTTTGTTTGGTTGGTTTTTTTTTTTTCTTTTTTTTTTTTTCTTTTTTCAGAAGGAGAGAACTAATATGTTGCAGATAAATACTTCCACCTTGTTTTGCTTACTGGATCTCAATTTCAGTTGAACTTCTTTACCAAGAATGGAATGAGAAGGGGGCATAAGAAAGCTGCCAGTGCAAGGATCTTTTAACAGATAGAGGGAGGAGGCAGACAAATGGTGAAGCACTCTCACTTTGGATTGTACTGCAAAGAGCCAAGGTTGTAAAAGCTTGGGATGAATGTGCAAAACGTGTCTGTATGATACTGGTGTGCCCAGTCCTCCTCTCACAGTCTCTGTTCATTATGGAGTTTCCACAGGACACCACCCTGCACCCAAGGCACGTGAAAATGCTCGACTGGCTCTGGCTATCTCCTGCATATTTTGCTTTCCTAAGCCCTTAAGCCAGACAAAATGAACTGAGAAAAGCTCAATACTGAATATGAGCATGGCAAGGCCATGCCCTGATGAGTCTGTGCTACCCAGCTACACACCCTGGTGAAGATGAAGCATATGCTGATGGAGAGGTATCACTGCTGGCACAGCTACACCAGCCCCTGAACAAAGCCAACAGGAGTCATCTTCTGCTGGGTTTTGTCAGCACAGCAATGTGAAATGCAAGGTGTGAAGTTGTCATACTCCAAGCTGATACAGCCACGGCAGGACTTTGTAGTGCAGACCAACCTGTCTAGATCTTCCTTGTGTTGACACTGTTAGACACCTGTGCTGCTAAAGAAAACAGTAACAGATGCTGGAGAGTTGGAAAATATTTTTAAATCCTGCTGAACACTGCATATGTGGCTGTATATGACAATTCTACTCAAAGGATTGTTGGCAATAAGATGCCCTGTTGTGCTAAATAATTTTTTGTTGTTCACACGGACAAATTCTTTTCACCTTATGATGAGAAAGGGTCAACAAAGTCAGCTGTGGTGATTACTCTCTCAAGGAAAACAAACTGCAACTCTATGTGTAAATGGAACCTTTCTAAATATACTAAAAACTCAGGGAAGTCACCGTATCCTGTTTTGAAACTAATTTTCAGGCTATTATCATCACTGGAACTGACATTAGGAGGTACCTCAAGGCTGCCTTCACACATTACAGAGTTGGTATTTCCCTATATTAGGCCATAGAACTATTTCAACATATTTTCTGATTATATTCAGAGACAAACTACAACCTTAATCTCTATGGGGAAGAGAACCCCCAAGCTTTAGATGCAACTTTAGAGAGATTTTGGTATCACAGTTATGCATTAAAATAATAAAAAAAGGAGTCTGGGGGCTAGAATGCCTTTGCTGCTTTGATTTATGAGGTGAAGTCTTCTATGGTATCCCTGCCCGCTAATTTATAATCAAACAGGGTTACAAATGCAGAGTGAGCATATGTGACTGGGTTTGAAAATGAACTGCATTTATATTACGTATACAGATGCAAAGAATGAGAAAAGAAGACGGTGACAATTTGATCTCTTTCATTTTCCAACGCGTACTGTGATCCATGTAAGGAAAGGCAGCAAGACCAAGGGACCCGGCATAAAAATATCCACTGAGATGCTGAGATAAAGACGTAGCTTGCTATATCAGGATCTGCTGGGTTTTGTTTTTAGGATTCACCTCTGATTAAATACAAAGTTGGCTGCAGCCTGTTCTATATTGGCCAAGGCAAACAAAGCCCAGGAGACCCCAGCAAACTGGAGTCTGGTCCCCTCTCCACATATAACATGCCACTGTGTCAGTTAGCACTGTAACTTGATTTCCAGGTAGACAATAATTTTCTCTGGAGACAAAATGAGAGAGACAGGCAGAGAGAGAAGGAAAAAGAAACCAACAACCAATCTGTGAGCACTGGAAATGCAGAATAGCCCAGATTCAAAGGCAAATTTAGTTCTGATTGTTTTATTTACTAGCAGGTAGACCTGAATATCAATCCACATTTAAGGGAAGGCTAAAATATTTATTACTGCATGGTCTGGGATAGATTCAGTATTATGCTAATTGCTTGTAGCAGAAGACTAAGAGATAGCTTTAGGACCTTTTTGATCCCTTTATGTAGTGCAAGGCATTAGCTAAACGTTTTCCAGTTTTGAAGGCTTTGAACAAGCAGCACCCATCTGTGAAACTGGTGGTGTGATCACTAACAGGCTCCTGACATGGCAGCACCAGTGAAACACTGACCAGTTTTGGTACCAGTTATGTGTTAACAGCAGCCACAGGCACACCTGCACCACCAGCCAGCAAACAGAACACTTGGGATCAAAAAAAAAAAAAAAAAAAAAAAAGGTTTCTGAAAACAAATCAGTTATGTATCCAGAGCAAACTGCATCTATTAGACCAAAAAAACCCCAAACCCCCAAATACCACAATTCTAAGGTATAACACCTGACAATCAAAGACTTCAAAGCACTTAGCACACATTAATTAGCAAGGATGAGGCTGCTCCTCTGCCCATTGTAAACAAAGCAGTGCTGCCCAGCTTCAACAGGGGCAGGACTTTGGCTTTTCATAAAATGTACGTAAGTGTAATCAACACAAGTCTGAAATACATTTTTACTAGACAGTGGTAATGCATGGATTTTTCTAGCATTCACATACTGCTGTACAGGATGCCTAATGAAAACTAATAAAAGCATTCAAATCTTGGGCACTGAAATCTCACCCTTTCAGGAGACATTATACATCATCTATAAATAACAAAGTATTAAATCTCAGTATTTAGGCCTATATACTCCGTGGATGGTTTAGTACCAGGCACGTGTTATGCACTGGGTTAAATGCATGTGACAGTATTTCTTGGTCCAGTGGACACCTGATATCATAGGGAACTGTTTTTTTGGTGTGTCCCCACAATAAGTCTTAGTGATTCATTACACTATCAGAACAGATAAATGTAATCAAATATTGCAAAATAATAATAATAAAAATGAGAAAGAGAGAGAGAGAGAAAATGCTCTCTGTCAAATCTAGGCCCCTCCCTGGGGTATTCTGCAATCCAACAACACCACTTCAGCAGCTGGGGGGGGGCTGCAATCATGACTATTCACGACTACAGAAGTTACTGTAGTAGTTAAATATAGGGCTGTTAACTTACCTAAGAATCATAAATTACTACAGGTTTGGAAAAAAATGATAAATAAGCTAGTTTTTGGGCCCCCTGAGCTTTAAGAACATGGTATTTTATGTTAAAAAAGCCATAATTTGTGTCAAGATTTCCTCTGAACATCATCCTACTTACAATAATTTCAAATCTCTAGGTTCTATCTGTCCTGAAGATGTGAAAGACTTCATATATAATTTTTTTTTTCTCCTACATTTTAAAGCACTGTGAAGTTTTCAAAGTCTAACAGTATTGTATCTGTTTAGGAATCATTTTGTAAAATGTCCTTCTTACTTCTGCCAAACAAATGTTTTCCTGTAATAGGGTAAACCCATGATTTTTAAACCTTTATTTTTAAGCAAACTTCTTGGAAGGTATTTCTGTTATTAAGTATTTTTGTATAAATCCTAGCAAATTCACTTCCCAGTATCCATGTTGCCTGAGCAAGGGGTTTGTACAGTATAGCAAGAGAATATGAGCCGTAACTAGCTGATAATGTAAGAAACCATTTAACTGCAAATGTTGTTTCTATTCATAGAGAATTAAGTTATCAGGATGTGAATAAGTAGCTGCCTCACCAAACTCAGAATTAAAAAAAAAAAAAAAAAGGAGACACTTTAAAGAAGTCTGTTGAGATTAAAGGACACAGATTTATTTAATGAGTATTAAAATTTATGGGCTCTCTAAGAATTAAGCAAGCTTATAAAGACTATTTTGAGAGCTGAATGGCTTTCACATAATGAAGATGGTTGATAAGACTTGGCTAAAACATTTCAAAAACAAATGAAAACAAAGGAACACCTCAGAAAACATGGTGATTAAGTCAAAATTTCAACTGCGAAGGCAATATACAAATTTCACAATCATTTCATAATCCGAAAGTGCTACTACAACCAACCCACAAAGGTGCTGAACCCATGAAAGGATGACAACAGGCAATTTCGAATCTAGACAAGCATGAAAGAAGCATGTTTTTCTCCTTCTGTGTAGTTATGGCAACAGAGAGATATAAACCCCCTCCTAACTGAACAAGGGCTTTTTTCCTCTCTCTGCTCCCATCCGCAACTTTACAGCTGTCACCACAAGTCATCGCGCTCGCCCCGGCACGCCGGCAGGCAGCGAGCCGGCCTCTGAGGCGAGCGGAGAACAAAAGAGGCTGCAGCACTGCTCCAGTTCAAATGACAGCCTCACCAGGGCTCCAGCCCGCACTGGGAAGACAAAGTTGTAAAGTTGCACAAAAGAATTGAAGCGAATTTCTTCTCTGGATGTCCTAGTGGGAAATCAAAGATCTATTTTAATTTAAGGTACTTGCAGCTTTTCTTGCCTAATGACCGAAATATCTAGAACAAGAGCTGCTCAACAGTAGTTTGCGGGTTTTCGGGGGTCCATAAAGCCACTTGCACTGATCTGAAAAGCCACACACAGAGGAGAGTATTAGCTGCTTCCACTTTTGAATGTGGGCATTAAAGATAGCGAAATGTAAGAAATGTGGAGGCCTGGGAGGTATCTTTGAAAACTATTGTTGAAACCACGAGGATTCTGCAGAGGGGATATGTTACAGCTTTAGGCAAACAGAAAATAACCGGATTTAATTTAGATAGAAGATTCTTGATGGGAATTGATAGATGCTCATCCATAAGCTACTTCACTGATCTGTGACACACAAAACCAGGACTTAAAACCAAATTAGAGGAGGGCTTCCTCTGAGGTCCTCACAAAGGGCAGCCTTAAAGCCCGTGATGAAAGCTCCAAAAAGGAACATACAGGATTGGAAATGAAATAACCACCATTTATTGTCAGTGGCCTTTTGAATTTGTATTTTGCATTCCTCAGGAACAAAACAGTTAGTGATCATTTACTTTGTCTTCAATGATATTTTGCCCTATGACACAGTAGAACCTGGTGTCTCTAATCAGTGTGTGCTGTGTGTCTGAACCAGTTTCAGGGGAGGTAATTATAATTTCATTCTGTTTTTCTCATGTCTCCAAACCATAAATTTACACACACACACATAATGAAAATGGTGGTACTTTTACTTAAGTATGTGGCAATAGCAGTTTATGCATAGAAATTAACAACCTCGTTAAAAATCTGTGACTAAACTTCAAGGGCTTTGTGATTCCACCTCTCGTGTACTTGCCCTCCCCGCTCTGACAGCAGAAGGCCAAGATGTATTGAAGAAGAACAAACATCTACCTGTGCAAAAGCTGCCCTTTATGTTTCACATGAAATGTCAATATTTCAAAAGCTGGTTTTGTCTTTCCAAGTACCTGTGACCCTTTCAGTGGACTGAAGATTTTATGGACAGAGTTTTAAAAATGAAAATAGTTCTTAATTTCATTTCTTTTCCTTTGCATGTACATTTTTACTTGGCTGTAGAAAATGTCATTAATAGTGACAATATTGCACAACTGTCATGTCTCACAGTGCTGACGTCTTTAAGTTAGTTCGGAAATGTTTTTTCTAGGTCATTATTTTTAATTAATACAGCGAATTAGTATATTTTTATTCAAAATGTCAAACTGTTTTAATCATAACACAAATATGAAAAATTGACCTAGAAAATAGGATGTTTTATAGTACTAAATAGCAACAACATAATTAAAAGCATGACATTCTAAAATGAAAACAGTGTATTTGACCATTTTACATCTTAATGAACTATCGTATCAACTTGCTATTTAAATTTCATTAAACTGGATAACAAATATAAAATACATTTTGAAACAACATCATTTCTCATAACCAGTTCTGGAAATATGTACCTTGTTAATGATAGTTAAATGACTTTTCTAATTAGTGTGGTTTGGGAAAATCTGATTGAAATGGCATTTTACAGGAAAAAATAGTTTCAAGGACAATTTATTTCACTGAAGACATTGTCAATACTCCATCAAGCAGTATCTAGTTAGGCACAATCAGAGCTTGCTTCAGCTGTGTGGCTGTGCAGTGTCCCAGGGACTTAAACTGACACAAAGCCTTTTTAAGTGACACTGAGTGTTTCCCAGTTCTAAACCAACAACACTCACTCAACCCAGAGCAGATTTTGGTCCCAAATGCCTGTACTGTATAAGAATTACAGTTATAGAGACACATACTTGCAATACCACCGAAGAAACACTGTTTCTTGATTTCCTGATTTTTAATGTTAATTTTCTAGTCATCTGAACTTGTCCTGGCTTTTGTTTAGTCTTCCTTTTTTTTTTCTTTAATGGTTACACTTCTATTTTTCAGCTCCTTCTTATATACTTTAGATTTTCTCCAAGCAATTTTAAAGATAGTAATATATCATTGAGAATGTGATTAAGATAATTCAGTGCATTCCTAAGGACACCAAATTGCTCAGCTGAAGTGTAATTTGGGTAGGCTGCAACTTATTTTTAAAGATTCATAATGCTGTAAATGTAAAATAAAACTGAAGGTGAAGCAGCAGCTCTGGGGTCCTTGCCTGCAAGAGCTCTAAGAAACGAAAAAAGCCCAACAAAACCACAGAAAATGTAGATTACATTTTTCAAAATGCCTAAATAACTTCTGAACCCAGGACTTAACAGCTCTTGAAAATGTAACCTATCTGTAATTTGTCATAAAGACAAACAATGATGTCTCTTGAAATAATAGGATCAAACTGCTTTTGACTAACCTAAGTGACGTCAAAGGTTAAAAAGATAGAGCAGGAAGGCAAGAACCTACTCTGTAAAACATCCATTCATCAGAACTTCAAATCTCTGCTTGCTCTCCAGGGAAAAGTCTGCAATGACAACTTCACATAAAAATAAGACATGCCCTTTTGTAGGGGGCTATACAGTTCGTGTCTTAATTATACAAATTTTACATCGCTTTTCACACTCATCTTTAATATTGTACCAATCTTTAATACAAGTAAAAGAAGACAAAGTTAAGAACTCCAGAAGTTTGGAAGTGCTAACTCTAGTTATTCTTATGTTTTCCTTCCTCTGCAGCTGATGGACTCAAGCAATAGTCCAAAACCATTATGTCGTGGTCTTTAGTATTCATTGTATAAATGACAAAAGTTAATATAACTCCTAAAAACAACAATACAGTATTGAACAGAGCTTCTGGAATGAAAAAAAATACATTCAGTAAAGGACTCACTTTGAATCTACTTGAAGAACAATCTTTTCAAATTCTTTTTGAAAGCAAAAATATAATATGGTTGCTGTGCACCCACTTATTTGGTGGTGCATTGAAACAATGCCTTCCCTATGCCTAAAAATTAGGAAGCAACAAAGATTTCCAGTATGACAAACTTTTAAAAGAAGTAATTTTTTTTTTAATAATTCGCAAGCCAGCTGCTGTAGATTTGTTTGGAATCTACTCACAAATAAGGCTGCTGATTGTGTTTTTGGGTTATTTTCTCTTTTTTTTTTTCTTGGAAGAAGAAGGCCAAGTAGACTTAGAGGCAAAATTCAGATGAACAAAGCTAGGAGTAAACCTAGAGAAAGACAGCTTGGAGCAGAAGAACCATAAATAAAGTAAAACTGTAAAGCAAGGAAAAACAAAAACAAAAACAAAACCTCACAAAACAAAACACAAAATCCCCATACAAAAACCAAATGAACCAACAAACAAACAAACTAACAAACAAAAAAGAAAGGACATTGAGTTGTGAAGGCTTGTGCCAAGCCATAGAAAATGGAAGGCATATTTTTAAGCACCAAAGGTAGAGGTCAACACTATAAGGAAAATCTGACTCTATTAACTGTGTAAAGCATAGCTGTTTCAGGACTGTGCCAGTGGCAGAAATCAGACTGCAAATGATCAAAGAGGCTGTTTTATGTTGTAAAAAACATATACTACCTCACATACACATAGTAAAAATGATCCAGGAACATTAACAGCAGTTTTTCTGGAGTTAAATCCTTGTAGACTATGCCAATGCTGAAATAATGCAAGTGTAAGAGATCTTTAAAAGTTACACAACTTGCTAAGTGACAGGTATGACGAGAGAAACCCTCTGCTACTTTGGACCTTCCTCAAAGAGATGCTTTTCCTCCCATGAAACAGAGTTATAACTATGCAGATGTGGCAGATGTTAGTACATGAATATTTATAAATCCAGAGGATATTCTGGTCTACCTCCCCAGGCATGCTAATATTTGAATAGATTAATCAAAGCCCTGAGTTCACAAAACAAACTGCCCCCTCACCTCCTGTGAGATGGAAGTGGTTCATACCCTGAATGATGCGCTGCTCGAGGTACTCAGCCCCAGAGCTCCTGCCTCTATCACCTCACAGGATACTTCCAGACCTTGGGAGGGAGCGTAGGGCAGCAACACTGGATTTCCAAGGCAGCCAGGGCATGACAGAACCACAGCCCAACACACTGCGGTGGCGTGTGGACATCGCTAGCTCAGGGCTGAGCTCAGGCTGGTGTGGTGGGGCTATGCTTGAACTTACAGCTCATCCTTCTGGGAATGACTTCCAGCATTCCCAGCAGGTCACTGGGGTAAGCCTGCACTAGGACCTGTAACAAGAAAGGCCTCATGGCGCAGTACAGCACGGTTTGGACTCATTATCTTCAGTCTCCTTGAACTCAGTTGTGCTAAGTCACCCTCTTGGCACCTAAAGCCAAGCACCACACATGGCCCCAAGCACTGGCCATGATGGACTGGGTGCAAACTTCACCAATAAACCTGAAATATATTTTTTTCATGGAACTCTAAAAAAATCAGGGTTTGCATAAATAATAGCAACACAACTAAACATTTTTAACCAGAACTGAACTAAGTTTCTTTTATAGAAATGTTATGTATATGTCCACACACACACGCAAGGCACTGATGGTACTGTGGGAAGAATCAAAATAGCATTAAAGCAAGACTACATCTCAAATTGCTTTTTGTTCCTTAAAAGCCAACAGAGGAGAACAATGTTCTATACACATGCCTATTCATTTCTACTAGACTGGAAAGTAACACAGCTTTTGCTCTTTTATCAATTTCATGTGTATTTTGTACACCTATTTTCAAGTATATAATTTCACATATACACTACACATGGATTGGCAATATACAGTGTTTGTCTTTTTTTCCAGTATTAATGGTATCCCATGTGGATCAATGTTTTTAATGAGAATAATTACAGTGGTCCTTGACTGATGGAAAAATAATGGCATTATCTTTATTAAAATATTTTTTCCTTTTTTTTTTTTTTTTTTAAATGAGAAGGAGGCTATTCTTGGAAAATCTGGAAAAAAGTAAGGAAAACATCTGAGTAGGTTGCCTTTTCTCAAGGCTGTGAAAAGCTGGAGAGATCTTTGATGTGTCAGCTTTGACAGTTGTTTCAGTCCACCTCTGGTAGCATTGCAGCAGACGGCTGAGGATGTGATTGCATTCCTCATCAGTCCCTCAGGTAGAGGACAGGAGAGCACTCTTCAAAATACTGCTTATTAAAATTAAATTGTAAGAAACACACTTGCGTATTTTTTCAAAAGGTACATATTTTGGGCTGAAATTTATCAAATCTACATTTAGCTGCGTAAAAGGCATTTGTCCCTAATTTTGGTCTCTAGGCTCCTTCTGCAGACAGAAACAGGCTGCTCCAGTGGGGGAGTCTTCTCGCTTCCTTGGACATCTGTTTCAGCACATCTGGGCTTCCCTCAGGATTGCCCATTTATCCCTACTGAGTACAAAGGAAGGGGAGCTGATGGGCTTTGATTACCCGTCCACGTTTTTCAGTTCCTTTGATCCAGTGGGGTTGATGCTCATTTCTGCTGAAAAGCAGAGATTGCCGAGGGCTGTCCCCATTGCTGCCAGTGGCCAGGGAGCACCTGGGACAGGAGCTACTGGCATGAAGGACATCATGCACATGCTGGGAGCTGATGAGGACAAAAAGAGGTCTCCTGGTCTGGGGAAAATCAGCGGGTGACTTTTCACTATTAGGGAAGTCACCGTGAGAATTTGAAGAGGCTTCTGAAGCCATAAACGCTCTGAAAGCTCTGAAAGAAAAAGAATGTGAATCGAATACAAAGCGGAAAATGGGATTCAAATAGAAAGAGGAGGAAATTCAAGGTTTATTTTAGAGAACCAAGCTGTTGAACTGGTTATAACTGAGGTGGAAAACTGTTATCACCCAAAGGCTGGATGACTGCTTTTGAATGGTGGTTACATAAAAGCAAACCTTAATGGGTACTGCTTGGTTCCTGGCCTGTTCTAGTGTAAATTTCATTACAAAATTGCCATTCAGGACCTAGGAATATTTGTCATCCAAGATCACATTGGAGAAATAGACTAATAATTCATATATCCATAGAAACGGAGGAACTGCAGCAGCATTTCAAGGAGAGGTGAGAGTTAGGTATGCATAGAAAGCCATTTATTTCTTTTAAAGCATTTGGGAATGGTTGTCTTTAATCTGAGCTACTTCTGCCAAAAAACAGTAATCTGAATGAGCACTGAACAAAAGGCAACTTAAGACTTTGATCTCCTTACATGTTTGTGCCACCCCTTGATGGCTTTCCCATCCCTTGACACATGCTACTGGCTGATTTTCTTAGGAGCTGCTACTCATCCCTGTCACAGCTGGGTTGTGATCCTCAATGTGCTGCTATCCCAGAGCTGCAGACCATGCTGGCGCCATAGCCCTTCCTGCAACATTTAGGACAAGGAGAATCATTTTAAGATGAAGTAAGGTAGGATATTAGGAAGAAATTATTTACTGTGAAGGTTGGTGAAGTTGGTAAAATTATTTACTGGCACAGGTTGCCCAGGGAGGTTGTTGATACCCCATCCCTAGAAGTGTTCAAGGTCAGGTTGGATGGGGCTTTGAGCAACCTGGTCTAGTGTAAGGTTCCCTGCCCATGGCAGGGGGTTGGAAGGAGATGATTTTTAACGTCCCGTCCAACCCAAACCTATCTGTGATTTTGTGATTTCCAGGACAGGCACAGGGCAACTTCTGCCACTTCATTTTATGGTGAAGTTGACAAATGACCTGTTCACTCTGACTCTGAAAGTCCAAATGCACCCTCCACATTTTTGATCAGCAAAGCAAGGTGTCTCTGCTTGCCCCAGAAAACATCATACATCATTTGGAACCCTAAGAGCCCCAGCCAGTCTGGGACTTTGCACTCTAGCTTCACCCTGCAACCCAAATCTGAGAGTGAAATGCTTTGCCGCTGCTCTGCCAGGATGTAACTTTCTCTTCCACCCAGCAACTGGCATGAAGGCATTTGAAATCCTACTGTAAACCTGACAAGTGCCCAAAGCCTTTCAAGGCCAGCAGAAAGAAAAGACAGAGAGGAACTGAAAGAAAGACAGAAAGAGTATGCAAGGATGGGGAAACTACACTGAATTAGAGTTAATTAAACCCAAGCTTTGACAATGTTTAAATAACAGGATTCTACACCTAGCCCTGGAATGCCTCTATGAGCTGTCATTTAATTTAAAAGAGCACAATAGCTAAATGTCAGTCTCCAGGCAGATCTTTTGCATCTTTCTGATACTGCATTAAAAAGTTATTATAAAGCAGAAGTTCAGGATCTTTTTTTTCAGAGTTTGATAATAGCCTTCTCAAACTTCCCATGGCAAACTTCAATACAGCATTTGTTCCCGTGAAACCAGAAGGAGAGTTATCCCAGATAGCTCTAGGAAACCAAAAACCAAAATCTCAAAATCTCCTCAGCTAACTCTCAGTCTAATCTGACTGTAATAAGAGGAGAGTATTTTCCTAGCAAGACAAATCATCTAATATTAAAATGCTCCTATAATAAAATCAGTTTATAAAAAAGATCTGAATCATCCTCCATTTGTAAAACATTTGATCAAAACTTAATGAATATTGTATCGCATGTTTTTAAAGAATAGTGCTAATACTCATTCAGGCTTTCATTTTCGACCTGCTTTAAGAAAGATGGCATTAATTTTCCCATATCCTATTCAGTGATGGTTCCGGATCTCTTTTTAACTGCTATGTTTTCAAAATTGTTTTCTCAGCTCAAATTTATTTGAATTAGCATTTCTAATTGAAATTGAAACAAACAGAAATTAAGTATCATATTTTAATGTAAATGTCAACAAAGAAATATTTAATATTTTAAGCTACTTTCTTGAAGATTTTGTATCTTCAATGAAATTGGGCCATTATTTCTTCAATTATTAAACATCTGAAATTACTCTATATTCATACTTGGTTTTAGTAATTAATCTCATATAACTCACAAGAACTCAAAAGCAGAAACATGTAGAATTATCAAAATTCTCAAACCAGTGCACAGGAACTATATGGAAGAAAAATATTTAGTCTCTCAATAATGATCTTAGTATATTAAGAACAGCACTACGCGGTCCTGATGACAAACTTGACACAGTTATTTGAATTTGGTTTTGGTGCAATAATTAAAATACAGTCACAGAGGTAATCCATGGCAAAGGAAGCCGTTTAGATGAGATGGTAATTTAGAAGCTCCTGACTCTAGAAAAACAGAAAGGAACCTTATTTTGCTCTAGTCAGCTGGAAATATGACATTGGTGGGTGCCCTCCACATATGAAACAGAGAATGGTAGCTGAGCTTCAAGTGATCTTGGTACAGATAAAAGAAACAGGATACCTGAGTTCAGCCAGGACAAGCAGAAATGTCACTGCCAAGGAGAAGATTCAAGTTGCCTGAGGACTCAGGTGGACACAAGCTCTAGTGTAACATAGAATGCGTGTGCATCAGCATCACCTGAGAATGGAGCACCCCAAAACTCACTGGCAATTTTTTGTTTTTGAGGCTCCCTGACACCAACCCTTCTGCTCTCAGTCCCAAGCCCCTGCCAAAACAGCATGGCATGGCCCTGTCCCAGGGCTGGAGCAAAGTCAGGGGCAAACCCTCTCTAAACAATGAATGATTGATTTCTGGCTGAATACTGGAACCCGCATTCAGAGACAGGACAGGCTGAAAGTAGGACTTCTGCAAGGGTTGTTCCTAAAATTATTAAAATACTAGCAAAAATTAGACAAATGAGGTGGATCTGCAGATTGTCTGATGGTAATACAGGCTGAATCTCACTCTTCCAGGATGCATTTAAGTGCATGGATAACCCTCCCTTCCTTCTGGCAGCTATCAAATGTTAAATAAATGATGGGCTGAAATAGAGAGTGCTCTTTGTGGGAGAGTGCAACACTGAACTCTGAGCAGTTCTCCCTCTCCTGTATACCTGAAAGAATTTCAGTGTTATACTATAATATGTTGGGGTCACTGACACACAACATCATTCCCACTGCAAACCACGGACCTGAGCAAAAGGTGCCAGGAAATCAAATACTGTGATACAGGACAAGTGATTTTTCTAAAGACAACAAATAACTCTTTCTTTCAATCAGGTGGGAGCAGAAGCAGAAAGGGACAACACACTGGGAAAAATACAGGAAATGAGAAAAACCTGGGCTATTAATAGTTTCAGTACAAATAAAAACAGCACAGAGAGAAATATTTTTCCCCTCTGTTGGGCTCTACTGCCCTACTAAAAATCCTATCCCTTTAAGCAGTAACCTTCATGGATCCTAACATGGGTCTAGATTTGCTTGTGTGCCTCTCTCTTGCTGTGAAATCTGTCCTTCCTAATTACTTCTAGAGCAGTGACAAAAACCTTGTTGATCCGACCCGACAAATTCTGGCAAGTAAAACATTCAGAAGTGTAACTATGAACATGCCGACTGCTGAGAGACAGAGATGATAATAGCACTGTTGATAGCAATAAAAGGGACATAGGAAAGGATGAGAACTTAATTTTTGGCCATGTTCCATTTAAAGCAACTACAAAAGACATCGAAAAGAGATGTCAGAGGCAGAGACTCTGACAAGACATCTAAGGAGAGATGTCAAAGAGGTAAGGGGCTGCTTACAGAGATTTCAGTGCCCAGCTGAAGCAATACAATCTTCCTTCTGGACTGTCTCCCCAGAGATTGAAAATAGGCATAATGACAAGGAGGGTTTTTTATTTTAATTGAGGAGGCAGGACAGCTCAAAAGTATCTTGACATGATATATTTTTCTTGCAAAACATCATGTTAGGAAGTGTGTTGCCATCAGAACCAAGTACTCATTCCCTTTTCTCGAGGGAAAATATGCAGTGGTTTATTTTGGGCAGACATACCACTGGAAATGCTTCAGTGCTTTACTATTTATGCTTTAAGTAAAAAAGGTGAATTTCCATCTCTTTACATCTTTGAACATTGGATCAGTTGCGCTTGGTCTACTCTCTGCAGTCTGCTACAGCATTGTAGGATACTCAAATACAGGTCCTTAGAATCACAGCCTAGATCTTCTTCCACCCTGCTTTTTCCCCATCCAGAGGCATCGTTGTAACTTGAATATTGTCAGCATTTCAGATGACTCTTCATTTTCATTTATTGATATCATGTCTCTTTGGTTTAAAAACAAATACATGACTATCACCACCCTCTCTGAAGGGACTTCCTGCTCTTCCAGGTCACCATATGGCTATCAAGTTTTTAATTTCTCCTCTTCTCTCTGTCAATCTTAAACCATCTGGAATAATTCTGAGAAGATTTTAATATTTATTGATGAGGAGAGTGAGGCTAGGGCATGGATATGAGGGAACAGCATTGAAGAGGCTGTTTGTGAACCTCACTGTACTGCAAGAAGCCTTCATCAGCAAGAGACTCAGGAAGGGCTTGACTGTAACAGAGACTGAGTCCCAGGACTCAGTGATTTCGGGGTTTGCATCTCAGAGTTAGATAATTTGTAGTGACTGGTGCCTTTCCACATATTTGACTAATACCTTTTGGGAAGATTTAGAATATTTCTTTCCTCTATTTCTTCTGGAGTGAAGATTAGTCTGTTCCCAGGATGAAGCCAATGCCTTCAAAAAGTGCGGGTTAAGCCCTTCTTGTACAGGAGGTGCTGATATAACCTCACACCAGTGCCTGGCTGCAGACTAAACTGGTATCAGTATCAGGAACAGTGCCAGTGACAAGAAAAGCAAATGTAGGTCCTAGAGGATGAGCAGTTAGTGATACAGAGCTGCCTCTTACACATGGCTACGTTCTGGGGGACCTCCCTTGCAGTACAGAGACTTTGAGTGTCCTTCATATACCTCAGGAAGGAACACCTTCTTTTCTTATCGCTAGAAGAGTCTTTAAGTATACTTTCAGTTTCAGTTTGTCCTAACATTCTTCTACTGTCTGGGTCCTTCCAAGAAAAATGTTGATGCCTTCTGGACTCCTCTGCAATGACAGTTTAAACAGGAAGAACCGGTTTCTTAGAAAATCCAAGGAAAGTACTGCTACTCTCTGTTCTCCACTTGATACAGTGAGGAAACCCTGTGATGCCCACTCAGCTGCTCTAACAGAGTTTTCCATATAGTATGAATGTACCATGTACAGCACATGATTTTTACACAAGAATGGTCTTCATTTTCAAATACCATTTAAAAATTAAAAATATGCACCCATTTAGCAGAGATTCTGTTACTAACCATAGGAATGTGCAGCAGCACACTGGGGAGCACCATGCCACAAAGAACCCCTTTTGTGGTTTTTTTTTTTAGTTTTCAGTAATTCTCCAGCTTCAACATAGAATTCAGTATTTCAGAAAATGCAAATACTGCTGAATTAGTGGTTCTGTGGCACTGAAAAACCCCCTGAGCAGTATAACAGAGACAGCCCCCCACACAGACATTTTCAGTAACTATGTTTTACTGTAAAGGAGTTATAAAAAATGCACTGCTTGGATTCTAGTCTTTGCTAATAATATCCATATATATGAAGAGAATGAAACGTTTAAACTCAGGAATGGGGGATTAAAGGATATCCATGATGAATGAGCTGTACAGCTGAAGAGAATTTGTTGTACATCCTGACCAATATAGCAGTGAAAGTAATCAATCCATTACCTCTCTACTGAGAGAAATGGAGGAGAGATAAGAGGATAATGAATGCCAGGCACAATACTGATAAGAAAGACACTTAAAATGACCAGCCAGAATATATTCCATAGTTAATAGTGCTGACAAAAACAGTGACAAAGTAATAATTTATTCATGGAATAAGAGCCATTCCTGTGAAAATCAAGGTAGCATTTTAAATTAAGGCAACTATTGAAATCAGAGTAGTCTTATTAACCAGCAGCCATAAATGAAGTATTGTAGAAAAGAACACTTTTAAGGGCTTATTTTGCCATTAACACATGGGCTAAATTGCAAAATCCTGTTACTTACAAATGCAGATTTTTTTTTTCTCCGCCAAACCCTTCTGGCTTTTTCTTTAACCCTTTTCTTTAATGTAATAAAAATTCATATGAAGCTCTGCATATTCACATGCAGCTTGAATGGCTAATGCTTTTGCCCATGCTGACATGCCTCATCCCAGAATCTTCTGAGAGGCTGACCTAGATTTTGAGTCCTAATAATAACACTGAGTATTTCCAGGATTAAATTTAAATATATTTGATAATTTAAAATGCAACGTTTAATTAAGAAACCACACCTATCCAAAAACTATTAGTTTTTCTCTCTCTGTGCCTGAAGATTGTGCAGTAGGAACATACTGTGCAACATGAAGTGTGGGAGATATATAAGGAACAGCAGTGACTGTGTTGAATGACATAAAATCTGCGTCTGCTTCAAATGGCTGAGGTTATGACTAAGAACCAGGCTGTTCGATCCTGAATTCCTTTTCAGATTTTGTTATACCATTTCCTAAATGTCTATACTATTCCTAAGAATACTTTTGGTAATTATCTACTTGGAAACTGAACCTGTGGCCAAGTATCTTGGTTTTCCTGGTACACAAACCAGGTTTGTGGGTGGCACACAAATCACATAACCTTCTGACCTAAAAGGCAGTTATTAAACCTTGAAAATTTGATTTTCAGCAAAAATATCTTTGAATTATTTCAAGAACCTCTTTCTCATATTTCAGTTGTGGTGCCAGACAGAGATGGGCTGAGAGGGTTTATCACTTCCCACAGACAGTAATTTTCTCCCTCTTTGTCCATAACAGATACAGAGCTGTACTGTGAGATTTTTTTGTCTCATCTTAGATAAAACTAAAACATAACTTCCAGGGACTTAACAACATTTTCAAAATTCTATTTTTTATATAAAAGCAATTTTATGTATTCATTATAGATACGAAATAATCTATGCTAATAAATGTGCCCATCACAAATCCTGTCCAGGCAATTACATTTTCCTACTTCTTTCTAATAATGGTCGTGGAATGATATCGTAAGCCTCAAGTATTACTTAATCAGGTCCTTGACTGGAAAGTATTTCAGGGAGAAAACAGTCACTAAATTAGGTAAATGCTTCTTTGGTGGCCAGCACTGAAATGCTTAGAGGACAGGGAAAATAGTCTTTAATGTACATACACAGTATCTCCTGTTGCAGTAGAGCTCACACAGCTGCAAGACACAGCAAACAGGCTTTAGATCCCTCAGCTGACTGTATTAACCCCCAGCCACTGAAAGCAAAGAGAGGGCTCACTTGCTACTCCGAGTACAAACCAGACTTTTATTCAATTCCATCTGAGCTCACGCAGAGATAGTGACAGTTTTCTCAAAAGGGAACACAACTCGCCTTCTCGGCTCCTCAGTGTCAGTAACGAGCCGCTCTAATCGCCTTAGAGTGGCTCAAAATAACTGGGCAAATGCTGCTAAAAAACCTGCTAAAGTAACCCCTGTTTTATGCTGAAACTGTGCTACTTTGTCGTGCTCCGTTTGAGGTTTTCCATGTAGAATTCTGCCATGTTCCCATGGGTAGATGGGGAATTTTGAGAGACCCTAGTAATTCTCTTAGGCTCCCAATACCTCTGACTGATCACTGGCCCCTACGGCTACAGAGCCTTCAAAAATATGAATATTTTATCCATTTGTACCCTCAGCTGGGGATTAAGAAAGCAACTGACAGACCCTTCCCACCTTCTCTCCCGCATCCCTCTTCTCTTCCTCCTACCAGCACCGTTTTCTGCCTTTTCCTATTTTTTAAAAGAATCTTGTGTAACTTTCGCAGCTCTTATCCTTTCTTGTAATGGCAAGAGTTGGAAATAGGAGATTTTGTGGATTCCAAGGGGAATTCCATCAATTTTCCCTGTGTTGTGGGAGTATTCCACACAGTTTCTAAGAAGATGCAACTCTTCACCACAATGACCGCTGTAAGGGAATTCTGTCAGGAGCACAGGGAAACCATCCTCCCAATATAGAGACTTAAGAGTAAATCATCTCTGTGAGGATTATTTCAATTTATGAGAAATGAAATCACATCACAAAACCATCATGGCCTTTTCTGGTTTACTGTGAACATAAAGTTTGATAAAATTGGGAAGAATGTTTAAAACACTCAGTGCTCATCAACACTAATTCAGTGACAATGGTTTCCAGCTTACAAAGCAAGACATGGAATGTGAAGAAGAAATTAAATGAATAAAATTAAAATGTCAGCAGAGAAAGTAACTAATCTCCATCATGTCTCTTATGTAATCCAGACCGTTTTGCTGCTGTTATTATTCAAAACCCCTAGGGAACCAAGGATCTAGGTCATCTACAGGACAAAGAATGTACTATCCAGGAATCAATATCCACAGTAGTAAATTAAATTATAGTCCTCTCCGTGCAAAGAGTTTTATTATTACAAGGAGTGTTGACAATTTAAACTCAACAGGAAAAAAAATCTAAGCCATCAGACAACTTTTTCACTATGGCATCTTTCTATATACCATACTGTCACTTAAACTGTCAATAATTCTTTAACTTTCTGTGAAATGGGATACTGCACTTTCCCAGTGAGCATATGGCTACTATAATGACAGGCTAGGATAAGCTGCTGCATCTGTTAATACTGACTAAGTTATATTGCCATTAGCACTAAAGCAGCATCAGCACCATGGATGGGGCATCTGAGACATCCTACAACACTCAGTTGCCATTTGCAATGGCATTTTTAACCACAGCGGTGTGATTACAGAGTTTCCAATGCCTAAAATATGATAGAGAAGTTGATTTACAGAAATGCTGGTACACCAGGCTTTGCAGCTTTAGGAGTTGTCATTAGCTGCAATGTCTCGGTGTAGTCTCCTACTGTTCCTTCCACGTTTCGGTGGTCAGATTGTATTTACCTATGACCAACACTCCAATTCCAGACACTGCCCAGTGCAAAAGTCAAATATTATAATAGTTTTCAGCCTAATTGAAGCTGATAGCATATGATTTGGAACTGAAGGCAATTGTATAACGTGTATCTAAGCAGTCACATTTCTGTTTTTAAACCTCCATAGAAAAGCTTCTCATTTCATGGTGCATTATGAATCTCATTCATTGCATTAACTGATGAAGAAGGTAGACTGGTTTGATTGATTGCTTAAACTGGCAGAGCTCAACTCATCTCAGCTGCACACTCCAGGGCACTCATGTGCTGCTCTGCACTGCACCCAGGGCTGGCACAAGCCCTGCAGCCTCCTTTGGGCCAAACCAAAGCGTAAGACACAGAGCTTCCACCTTCTCTCCCTAACATCATGCTGTTTCCTTGTCTAGCAATGGCCACAACTTTTTTTTTTTGACTCAATTTTCTCTTTGTAATCTGGTGAGAAAAAACGAAACATGTAGATAAAGGAAAAATATTACTAAAGAAATGCAGCACTATTCATTTATAAGAATCTGCTGATTCTCTTTCTCAAATGTATATAATCCCACACAAAAGCCTCTATTAAGCCACATACAATGCTACTTTGGGGATACTTCAGAAACCTGAAATTCAGAAAACTGTGAAAATACAGTGCAAAGATCAGAATTAAGGAAGGAGAGAAAGAATCGCTTCATTTTTAGCTCAGCAGTCATGCGAGGTTCCAATACATCCGAGCACCAAAGTCACAGTTTGCTGGTTTATTACTGAACACCCGAGGCTCAGCTTGCACAGAAAATTAGGAAGGTTTTCCCTAATTGTTTCCCGAGTGTACAGATGACAACACATAACTACAATTAATATATTCTTCTGCTTAACTTGGGAGGTGGAAGATATTACTATGAACCACTGCTTCTCTTGCCAAATGAACCAGCAGATGCAACAGGCCCAAGAGATGCTGAACCTTCTGATCCCTAAGACAGCCAAGTTGTCATGATGCTTCAGCAGTATCAGATGCCTTTGAAGGAACACGAAAGCACCAGGCACTGCATATCAACACATGAAATGGTCTTTCACATGCCACTCCAGCCAAAAGCATTTGGGAAATAAACACACGCCTGTCCTTCCAAGTGTGTGTTATCATCTCGCTCTTGTTTCTGTAGGGCTCCTCCACCAGTCCCTGAAACTGCAGGACCCACCACACCTGTCAGAACAAAGAGCTTCTATCAAGTGCCTCTGTTGATCATAATTAAAGTGACACAGCAGAAATATTTAGAAAAATGGAGAAAGGAAGGAGCAGATGGATGGAAGTAGGAGCGGGAGATTCACTTCTGGCTGCTTCTCCTCAGCAGTCAGATTGCAGCTGTAACGATGGCCTTTCTTTCCAGATCTGATCCTAGCCAGATGATTAAATACCCCTTTTGGCCACTGCAATCTCCTGGTGACCGAGATCTCCCCTGGTTACAGATGAACTATTCCTTAATCATAGTGGAAAAAATCTCTAAAGCTGCTGCATTCTGTAGCACTCTGCATTCACCTATTTCCTGAGAACAACGCAAAAAAAAAAAAAAAAAAAAAAAAAAAAAAGTAAAAGCTCTTGCACATTAACCTACCTGGCCCATGAAACACATGTTTCAAAGACCATTATAAAGGACCATTATTATGTTTGAGCAAGCAGCACAATGTATTGCCAGAAGACAACTGATGAAAAAAAGCTGAAGAGCAGCCAGAGCTGTCCAGAATCCAAATCCTGCTCCTGTTTTATACTCTATCTCCTGCTCCTGTTTTATACTCTATCAAACCCAAATCACACTCCCTCCAGCTCTCTGCCTCCCTGTCTCTACACACATTGAGTTAACAAATAAATTCTTGTAGCTGTTAATGAAAGCTTATAGCCAGCAATATACTGTTGAGCTGCCCTGATTCTATCTAATACACATTTTATTATTTCAGGATTAATAACACGAACAACTGACAACACTACAATATACTTACACGGAACCTTAATTTGAAGATTGCAAAGGATATTACAAAAGACTGAATAAGTATTAATATGTCTTTGTCCCTGGCCAGCAAAGAACACGGATACACACACAAACAAAATTCATCTGGGATCTGAACAAAGAATCCTCGGCTCTGAGTGAGCAGGGTGTCCATAAGCCTTGTCACATGCATAATTTAATTATGTATTAAATACACCTCTGCCCCATGGCTGAGGTCAGCATGCCAGGCAGGAGCTAAGCAGGCTGGAAGTCAGTCTGGGGTGTCCACAGTGGGTCGTGCCCCATAGCAGCAATCCTGTGCTCTAGAGCACTGCCAGCTACTGTCAGGCTCACTTTTCCTGCAGTAACCCTGGTTTACATGTTTGTCTATTTTATGGATTATACAGCTGAAACCAAGGTTAGATTGTGGCTTTACAGTCAAGAGTTAAATGTATGGCATTAATTTATTCTTCTGTGCTTTAGGTTTTATCAGAAAGGTCTGATTACTTATCAGTGCTGATGCCATGTGAATTACATCAAGATGAAGAATTTACATGAAAATAAGTCATCAGCACTTTGTGCTGAGTTCCATATGACTTCACAGAAAATTATAACCTTTCTATATAATTTAAAATTTGTCCTTTAAAATCTCTTTACAGTATTCTATAGGACAGATGAAAATGTTTCCCTTTCCTCTTCTCACTCCCCCACCACAAAAACACAGAAAAGGATGTTATACTCTATTAAACTAGGTAATCAGATAAGTTTACAAAAGCATATATACTTTTAAAAGAAACTCATAATTCTTATAATCCAGTTGGACTGCAATAATATATAATTTTATAGGCCTTATCTGTACGATCTTATACATTAGTTTAAATGTGCAAATACTTGCAAGCTAAAATGACCATTTTGAGTGCACAAATTGCGATATATTAGTATAAACATAGATTATAATATGGCTGAACTGCAGTTTCCTTTTTTAAGCGTAAAAGAGAAATGTAACTTATGTTCAGAATTTCAGTGAAATGATCCAATACTGAATTGAGCATGTGCATACAAATATACAGTTTCATTATTTTTACACCGAATTTCCTCATCTTTAACAGCATTTATATGAGATTTAAATCCAGGTAATTTCTGAATATTTGGAAACAGTCTCCCAGGATGATTAGACTCAAACGTGTTTAATGGAGCACTTTGCATCCCACTTTAAGTGAGCATTTCAAGTTATTGTCATCAGCAGATCTCCCATTTCCAAAGGAAGGCAGTCCCATAACGCACAGGCTCCATGCCCACTGGCTGCTCTATGGATGCATTAAATATCTGCATAAATCATTGCAGGATTAAGATCCAAATCAGTTTGGAGTTCAATTACTGACTGAAAGCTTTCCTTTCTGCCATAAACTAATGCTCAGCTCATTGAAAACAAACCCCAAATCAGACAAACAACATTTGGAAAAAAATTTAGCTGGTCTAAACCTGTTGTATTGCAGTACAATAACTCTAAAATGGCCATAGGGAATATGGCACAATTGAAAATGCATCACCATAAAGCAAGCAAGCACCCACTCCACAGGCCAAAGCCCTGAAGGGAGGTAGTTTTTTCCTGACACAATTATAAAAAATTTAAGAAAAAAAACGGATTTCATATGAAAATGCCTCCTACACAGCCATCCCCACAGCACTGCTAATGTGCTGCTGTAATGCTTTCTGTGAATGGTCATAATTTCATCTTGGCATACCCGCCAAATTCAGTCATTTACTTCAATTAATTTAAATGTGGTTACAAATAAACGTTTCAAAAATATAGGTAAAATGCTACTTTATTTTATTTTTCAGTTGTATACTTTAATTTTGCCTTTATGTATGTCTTCCTGTTCTTCCCTCAGAGAGACACATCTTCCTCTCCTCAATTTTCTATGAGACTTGTCACTCTATTACTCTTTGTCTGGACTTGGGAGATAATAGGGCAAATTTGACAAAAACCTGTGCGGGAAATGAACACTCATTCATATATTAGTGAGTCTCACTGGGCGCCATTAAACTTGTAATAAAAAAGTTATTGAAAAGAAGAGAAAAAACCTACTGAATTAGAAACACAGATGCTGGTGATGTCTTCAGCTAATTCCCTACAGGCTGTTAATGGACAGCATTGCTCTGAGCCACAGGGAATCAAGGAGTTAACACTTAAGGTTGACAGGGAGAAATTATGATCCCACTGTACAACGTTACTTGCTCAGTATTGCTGCCAAGGGGCAGAAAAGGCTGGGGACCAGTGCACTAGTCTTACTGCATAACTATAATATTACTTTTCAACCCATTTCTGGGAAATCCTGAGGCTCCACACAAGGTGTAGGTAACTGCAGCAATCCAGAGATAAGCACCCCTGTCTTTGGGAGTCTCATTGCCCTAGCCTAGGAGTGATTACACAGTGTAATTGGAGATGGTTAGTGGAGGTGTGTGTATCTCTGGTAAATTCCTGGTGTAGTAGTTTGCATCCTGCATTTTCAATTTACAGGATGAGTACGTGAAATACTGAGACTGGGTATCTTGGGAGATTTTATCAATATAAATAAACAAAATATAGTTTGGAAAGCAAGCTTGAAAATAGTTTTCATATTCAATAATAAATTACTTTTTAAATATTCATGCATTTTATGATTAATGCTATTAGCTGTTAATTAGCTAAACAAATACGATTAACTGTGTGAATTTCTCAACCTTCCTATCGACTGCTTAGATAAACAGTTACATAGTGAATGCTTTATTACGTACATAAAAACGTCTCATGTTATAATGCATAAGTACATATTGATGCTACATTTCTTTGCTGTGATATATGCATTAAGTCCCAGGCCACTTTGAAAAGAAACTACAGATCTTAATAATTTATGTCCCAAGTTTTAGCCAGGATTATCAATGGTAGATTTCGAGCTTTTTCTTTTAGTAACATAATATATCATAGTAAAAATGCACAGACAAGCGATGTGTCAGTTTGATTTTTTCCACCTGATTCAGCAACCCAAAATTCAGACACAGCAGTTTAAGTGGAGTTGCACACTGAAGAATTTAAGTCTAAGCATTTAATCTGTACTTTCCATAAATTTCTGCTGCTTGTGCTATTATAATGATGTTACCAGAGGAAGTTTATTTATATCACAGATTTTCAGCATCAGCACATTCAGAATACAACAGCAATCACTCATTCAATAGCTAACAGCAGTGTAATAATATCATCACTAACATTCTAAATACCAAAAGAACATTTAGAGAAAAGACAACGGAAAATAAAGTCACTTTGAATAATCAGTAATACAGGATTCACTAAACCCAAAATGTATGTTTTAAATACATGTACAGAGAAACCAGCCTGGAAATAAATAGCAATTATGTGCAGCTATTTTGGAGCAACAGGTTACATATAATTCAACAATAATAAATAAGGGAATCTTTATGGGCCCATTAACAGGAATACACACTCTAGAAAGCAGCATTTAAAGATCTTAAGCCTTGTGCATCCCAAAACACCTAAAGAGATTTTGTTCATGAGCAAACTATAGCCAGCACGACTGCAAAGCAGCGGGGGCAAGCCTGACACCGATCCGTCTAGACTGTGCACAACAGGATCACCCTATGCAAACATGAAATGCCGAGCCCAGTGGTGACGGATATGAACCAACCCCTCTTTTTTTTTGAGACTATGCACCATAGCTTCTTTTTTTAACAGCCTCAGATCTATCATGAAAGCTCTTCTCCCCGCTGTTCCTAATGTATATTGTAAAGAGCTACCGAGAACAGCACTTTAAGAAGTCACTTGTCATTCTCTCTTCCCTCCCCTGCCTGCTTCCCCAAGTATTTAGGTAATAATGGACCTGGTTAAAATCATAAAGTCCAAGAACATACTGCTGAGGGTTCAGAAGGCTAGACCCGTAAAAGCACAGATAAAGACTTCTATTGAAAATGATGTTAACAAAGCGATACTCTCAAGAGGTGAAGAAGTGGTCAATCCCGCATGTTGCCATGTTTTAAAAGAAAAAGTAAAATATTTCCTATTTTTTGCAGCGTGTGTGGGTGTGAGTGTGTGGTGGAGGGAAATACTGCTTCAGAAAATGAAGGGGTGAGCACTGAGAAGGGCACTGTAAGTCAGAACAAAGTTTGTTCAAGCAATGGGAAATCTGAATACCAACCTAGTAATGGAGTCCTACAGAACTTCAGTTGAAACTGAAGGTAAGGACCCTGCCTATTGCCGAAAGGCTGCCTGGCTCGAGGGGAGAAATGCCTATGATGGGACTTTTCCAAGGGAACAGGAAGCCCAAAGGATGTGTGCATTAGACTTGGGCAGAGACGTGTCCCTGTGGGAATGCAGCTTGTGTCTAAGTACAAACCTAGAGCTGCCTGTGAGCCTCTGCTAAACACGAAGGAGCAGAGTTTTCGAGATGAACTGGCAGGACAACTTGTGGTGCTCTTAGGGATGTTCGGTTTCCTGGTACAAGAGGCAGCATGGGAAAAGACAGTGCTGGGTTGAAAGCAAAAGAGATGGTGTCTCACTTATGACGTCTAAGCACAGCAGCTTCTTCACTGAACAAAAATTGGTAGACAGGAAAGACATAAGGACCTTTATTGTCAATGCAGGTGACATATTTGATAGAGCAGAATAAAGTCAGGGCAATAGAAGATTCATCAAGTTGGGCAAGTGATGCCAAGTCTACAGTCTTTCCAGTTAGCTTTGTGAAAGCTCTAAAAGAACAAGGCTGGCAACATCCAAGTCAAAGAATATGAAACTTTAGTGGCTGAGACATGAGATGAAGAGAGCCAGGAGAAGAGCTCAGGCTGTGAGAATGACCTGGAAAGCCTGTATCTTGAAAGGGCAGAAAGAACGTGATTCAACCAGACGGCAAAGACGGCGGCACACATGTTGAACATGATACCTGGAAAGTGCAGGTGAGATTACATTGTTGCTCACAGCAACAAAGAAAAGGAGGTAAGTTTTTTTAGTAAAAGCTCTTGAACTGATGCTAAGACATCTGTACAGTTAAAGGCCAAGATTTGAGTAGGACATACGGACTGTGACCCATCTAACCTGGTGAAGATATCTCAAGATGGGCTCTCAACAGACAGAGGAGATGTAGTCAACAGAGCCAAAGAAGCCATGCACAGTTTGTATTTAGTGAATCAGACTAATTGCCACAAATTGCCTTAATGCTCTTGTCTAGATCTACACTGATGGGAAAAAGAGCCCTGACAAAATACCTCAAATGTTCAACATCCAGCCTGTAGACTGCCTGAAGTGAGGTGTGATGAATCTTACTCCAGGAAACATATCTGGAAACACGTGAGATCTGAAAATCATTAGACTAGATACACGTCTCAACAGTTTTTCAATCTTGCTTCAACGTCTTCTTGGGAATCCCCTGGGGATCAGGTGGATAGTTACACAGGGATCCATTATTGTAGATGGCAAGGATGATAGTATATCATGATAGAACATGAGATTGAATATAATATGTGCTATGTCTACTTAAATAATATGAATAAATCAACCTGGCCTAGCCTAGGTACTTAAAACTATAGAACAAAATAAATATAATTGCGTCCAGAGAAAGCAAACTGTCTGGAAGGTGCAGGCACAGTCACATTGAAAAATGTCACCTCATAAAGGTTGTAATCTCTCTCAGACAGATCTTCATTATAGCTAATCACTATTTTGCCAAAGGCACATACGGTAACATATTTCTAGGGGAAGGGACAGGAAGGCAGCAGGGAAAACGACAAAATTTCTTAAGCCCCTGCCCTCTCACCCCAAAATTGAAGCCCAATGAGAAAGTCAAATATTTCACTTCAGCTGGAAAATTCTAAGAAAGAGTTCAAATGGAATATTGTAGCAGGTGAAATTGAAAACGGGGCAGATAAGTGGTTGCAAGGCATATACTCCCCTCTGGCAATTTTTAATCAGGAATACAGGACTCTTAGGTGGAGGCAATATCATATACTTACACAGGGTTATATGGTCCAAGTAATAACCTTGCATTGGTAATAAATTAATTTTTTTCCCATAAAAGTTGGCTTCATTTTAACACAGATATCTCCGCTGAGGGGTATGGGTGGATGTTTCCACATCAGCACACATGCTTAATGCAAAATGAACAACTATGCTCTCCCACTCCCTCCTGATGAAGCACAGATAGTCCAAGACAAAGCCTGGTTAATAAACCAGTTTTAAACAATCAGGGGAGACAGGCAGTGCACTGAGCTGTGAATTGCCTTCAGACAAACTAGGGGATTGCAAGGTAGATATGGTGTGAGAGCCATCTTAGAACCAAGATAAAAGAGACAATAAAAGAGAAAAAGATAGAAGACAGCAGACTGACAGAAAGCAGCAGGAATATAATTTCCTTTAAAAATAATTGCATTCAATTTATACTCTTACCTTACACTCCTAGAACTAAGTAATCTAATCAGATGCATATGGTTTTATTCTACAAGTACACACGAAGCATGCAGTAAAATCCCCATAAAACCTGACCTGTGGTGTCTCACTGCAGATTTCAGAGGATGTATCTAATTTTTCTTTGTCTTAACAAAGATCTTTTGCAGCCTTGTGTTCTCCTTCCACACCCTATCTCCCATGTAAATCTCTTCCCTTGGTTTGAAACATATTTTGCTTATTTGCTCTTTTAGTTATTCTTTTTTTTTGTTTAGAGGCACTGGAGTTCAATCTATTTTCTTTAGGCTAGAAGGTATAGCTGAAGGACCATTTTGCTCATGGCTGTAAAGTAGCCATCCCTTCTGAATCTTAGTTTTGCAATCTTGATCTTCCTAAGACCAGCTTTTTACAACACCGACAATTCCCTGATTCTCCCGTAATTCAGTCTTAATAAAGGAGAACACACAGGCTTTCATAGGGGCCTAGCAGCACCTGTAAAACTTTCTTTGCCTTTGCTTTGCCGGTATGAGCACGACAGTTTCTTCAGTAGCAATAGTAAAATCTGAAATGAATGTTTTCCCATAGGAAAGCTGGACAGATATTTCATGCATTTGATTTAGAAACAGAGCTTAAGAAGTACCCAGGGCAAGATTGACAGACTGTGAAATAAAGGCAATGATATTGTGAATTTACTAATTTATTTATCTCACTTGTGTATTATATATTAACAGATTTTAAACCTTAATAAGCTTAAACCACAAAACATCTCACAGAAAATATGCAGATCAGGTTGTATTTCCCAAACTGATTTATAGTTGTTCTCAGATTGCCTGCAGTTGTTCAACAAGCCTTGTACCAGACCTGTATTAGGAGGCAGGACCTGAAAGCAGCCCAAGTACAACCCCATCACACAGAGATGTGACATTTTGATCTCATTTCCAGCCGATACATTCCAGAAGGCAACGCTTGAGGCAACCTCCAGTGTGCCAGTTTTCTGCCTCTGAAATCTTCACCAGAGGTGCTTCCCCTAATTTCAACTGTGATGCCCACACATAAAAGAAGGGTCTCCTTTAGACTTGTCAACCACGAATCACATAGGGCATCACAGATCACTATGAATGTTTTAACTCACCCCTACGACCAAACACTTTTCAGGAATTCGCAAAACCTGATTCTTCCAACTGTGCTTGCTGAAAGCTGCAGCCTCCTCCTTGTGCTGCTTAGCAGTTCTCTTTATGAATAGCCCCATATGTTTGTTTTATTTATTACTTCGGGTTATCTATTAACTTATACAAGACCCCAGACTCTAACACTATTAAATATATACACGTATCTCATGTTACATTGATCATACAATTAAAGTAAATCTTGGCATCCTTAAAATTGTCAGTTTGACAGGACCTCAGTCACCTAGGAGCCTGTTTAATCTTCAAGGAATGATAGCCTTAGCCTTTCCATCAAATATTTCTTACACAGATATTAAGAATATCACCAAGAAGTTCAGATAAAAGAGCAGAAGAGTTATACCCAGACTCCTCACAGACCGTCCTGCCAGCCTGATTTATGACAGGGAGACATAACTGGGCACACAGCCAGCACACAGCACAGCATACCCCGAGGGGTCGGATCATTAGTGAGGGTAAAAAAGGGAAATGGCACCACAGTCACAACCATTAATGGGAACCAGCAGGATGAGGATGCCTAGATCTACCCTTAAGCATGGTTCCTGGATGGGCAGTGGGAAGGGCCCCTGGCTGAAGGGCTTGCTGCTTCCCCATAACCATACACTGTCCCACATCCCTGTATTTCCTGCCTTCTTTTCCCACTGCTCCAGGAGACTCCTTGTGATCTGCACCTCAGCTCAGGCCTGTGCTTTTCTCCTTTGCTGTCAGCTGTGCAGCTTTCCTGTTTGCTTCTGCCACCAAGAAGTCCTAAGGGTGCAGCTTCCTTAGAACATCTGTTTCCTGCAAACCAAATCCCACAGCTCCAAAGAGGGCTCTCTCCCACCCTCACAGATGGTTTAGTGGGCCACAATGGATTTTCCTACTTGATCTTCTAGCTCTGTAACACACGAGAGTCTAACATCCACAGTGTCCACCCTGAGACTATTGAGGGTGGCTGCTCCCCTGAGAGATGGGAGACGAGTCTCTAACACAGAGGAGGGGAATGAGTCTAAGTTCCTATTTTTCAGGCAAAGTGTCTACTCAATAGACTGTTCTTCCTTGCCACCTCCCCTCTACTTGGTCATTCATGAATTAAAGGTCTAAACGTGGAGCTTGTGAGTGTGAATCCAAGTTTCCAAAAGGAATCCAGCTCTTCAAAAGAGGTGAGATTTTAGATGTACCAATTCTTTTGTTCTTTCCTGTTACCTGTCCTATGCGTGATGCCCTGCTGGGCCAGCTGGCCTTGTGATCTCTGTCCTTAAATCCCAGCTCAGAACTGCTAACTGCAGCCCAGAGCCTGACTCCAGTGCATTGGTGTGCTAATGCCTAAGCCTCTCTGGGGACAGGGGGACAGAGAATGGTCAGGGTAAAAGAAAATGAACACAAGCAGAGAGAATTCCTGTGCCAGGGCTGGAGGGCAGCAATGAGACACACTGAGGCTGGGAGGAAGCCACAGCAGCTCAAAGGGATTGCAGAAGTGTCACAGTGAAAAGAGGAGGCGAGCCTCTACAGGGATTCAGGGAACAAAGGAATGGGCAGTGGGTCTGCTTCAATATCTAGACCATACAGAAGTACTATAATCTCTATTTTTTGGTGCTGTATACTCAGTGGCTATCTCAAGTCATGTATTTTCTTTCTAGGCTGGCTGACACAGCCCATTTCAGAGGTAAATGTTTTTTTCTCTTTAAGTAAAAACTCAACTTTATAGAAAACAATTCCATTCACACACCCTTGGAAGGATTTTGATCCCTTTTTGGCATACCCTTGTAATAATTTTGATCCCTTTTTGAAATGAGAAAATGTGACAGAAATGTAGTGGAATATCATTCTTATTTTGAATTTAATAGATGATTTTTTTTGAATGTGCAGAATTTCCAAGTTTTTTCTTCTATGCTGTTTTACCCACACAAATGATTAAATCCATTGCACTCTTGGTAACAGCAAATGTTACAGGAACCAAAGAAAAGAATTTGCATAATGAAAGCACGGACACAACTCCACAGATTTTTGAGTGCGGCTATTACAATACCCAACTGCTGGAAAATACAGAATGGCACATGTTTCATTTCTAGCTCCACTCTGGGATGTAAGAGAAAGCAATCACTGAATATCTTAAAGAGAGCCCTCTGCAAAGCAGACTGTGGTAATGGGTCTGGAATTCCTGAGCAGTTCATAATTCAGCTCTTACGTTAAACAAAAGGAGACAGGAAGACATAATGAAAGGGAAAGCCCATGGGGAGAACTGACACGCCATGGACATGACTGGCCCCTTTTTACTCCTGCTGCCCTCCAGTAAGAGAAGGCTGAATGTGTTGTTTTAAATTTCTGAGTAAATATTGGTACTTGTACAGGTTAAACAAGATGCTGTACTAGAACCTGCCAAGCCTTTATTTATACCTAGCCAGGGGACAGGATGAGCATACGCTGACGACTTCTTTTAATCCAATCACAGAGAAACCACCACAGGAATGGAAAGTAATTTAGCAGGCAGGCTTGTCTGACTTGTCCTCATTCTCTACACCGAAGATTTTTTATTTACTGTCATTGTAGAATAAGAATATAAGCACATGGTAACAACATAATACACTAGCATCACAGACCAGCAGAAACTGTGGTATCAAACCTCAGAGAAAACATTTGCAGAGACAGAATAATGAGCACTCATTCCACATACAGGATTACTCAAACTAATGCAACCTCCAGAAAAATGCAGCAGGATCCTGATGGGTAGTTCGCAAAGGCAGCTTGAATCATTCGGTCAGTAAAATCATTAAGTGCCACCTACTTCAAGCCCCTAATCCTCCACAAACATACATTCCCTGCAGAGCTCCCAGGTGCCGAGCTGAATGCCTGCAGAGCTATTAAGGGGTGATGCAGGACTGTGATGGTACTTACTCTGTCCTAATTGGGGGAAAAAATGAAGCATGTGTGAGAATAATGTGAGGAGAAGTTGAAACCCTGTTGGTAAATCAACATTAGGGACGGCGATCTAAATCTGTGTGTGACCATGTGCTACTCTGATTTCTGAAAAAAGGAGCAGATTGCCAAGACCAAGCGCTGTGATTTAAAGCAGAGTGACAGATCTGCTCCATGAACCTTAGCAAGCCACCACAACGTTGGGCCTTTGCCTCCTTGTCTAAAGCAACATGCTCCAGCCAGCAAGCGTGCTGGGGCCATGCACACTGTCAGCCCTGTCAAACTGTTTGCCACCTAAGAATCTGATGGCCCATACAATGGTAAAATATTTCCTCTGCAGATACTTAACTTCAAGAAGCTGCGTTGCTCTACCTTAATTAAGATTTCTTGGACCCCTTGCAATTAATTGTTTTTTATGCATATTAATCAACAAGCCAAATGCTTCACTCAGTATATCACTTTAAAGAATTGGGGAGCAACATTTGACCACTAGACATTCAGCCAAGAAAAACATATCGGTCTGGGAGCATGCAAAGATGGCTTTCTAGGGACAGAGTCTTGTGGTTGCAGTTTCTAGTTTTCAAGAAGACTCTGATAGAAGTGAGGCTTTCCTAATGCTCCTGAGATCACCCACATTTCCTCAGTGGAACATATGAGGCAGTACAGAATCCTCTCTTCTCTATTCTTCAGGTATCTAATAATATTGGGAGAAAAATGGCAGTCTCTGAGAAGAGGAATTCTTTGCAAACTATGGCTTATATGGGCTAATCAAATTAAAAACTAGTGGAACAATAGTGAGACCCACTGATGGTATAAGTTTCAGACCTTACAGAAGTCTTAGAAATCTCTTTCAGTTGTCAATACAGAATGGACTGATTTTTGATGAAAGTGAACATGCTGAAATGACAATAACATAGAAAACCTTCATAAAAAAATCAATCAAATCCTCTCTACTCCCAGAGAAACCTTACTTACTTTTCCAGCTACCTTGCATAGAAAGTAAACAAAGAGAAAATCCCACTATTCTCATCCTTCTGCCATAAGGATTTCTTTCTACTCTGAAATTATAAAATATTAATAGAAGGAGATTTCAAATTAAAGCAATAAGCTATTTAAGCCTAGGAAAGGTCCTATAAGTCTCCTGTAGATTTTGTCCCACTTTTATTCTAAAAATCAGATCTAACTACTGTACAAGACATGATGGCAAGGCAGACAGATCAGAGCACTGCTTCAATTTAGCTGTTTTTACTCTCCTTTAACTTTTTATGTGTAACACAGGCTGATGAAATAGAATGTTTGTTTTAAGAGATGAGAGAATCACAGAAAATAAAACGCAACAGTTGCCTCTAAGAATATCAATTCCACAGGGGTGGCAGTTAATCTGGTCACATCATAGTGTGAAAACTGGGTCCAAAGAATCAGTAAGGAATTTTGCATATGCAAGCTACCCCTTAGGTCTTTAATCTTCTGTCACATGCATTACTATCAAGTTTACATATGTAATTCCTGTAAATTGTGCATACATTTTTGGGCACATCTGCTTCTGAGACTTAAACCCATATATGTCTTGCTTCCTTCAGCTCAACAAAAGTAAAATCTTTGTGTCTGTAGTCTTTCTCTCCACCTTTCATAATCATAAATGAGATCACCTGCACAATTAGATAGGACTATAATAGCTCTGTGCCTTATAACGTAATTTTTCCAGTAAAATGCTCCCTTAGTTTCATAACCATAAATAATTTGGCAGAAAGACAGTATATTTATTCACTCAGCTGAATTTCCAGTGCTATATGCTGAATTCCTGTCACTTCTTTGTGATCTCCTTATATCCCACTAGCATTCCTGAGCCGCTGGTATCCCGACAGACTGGGGCCTTCCAGAATTCTGCCCCCATTAGTCTATTTCTGGAGACTTTTATTGCAACCTTTGATGAACAACGACATGGAAACTGTAATCTGAGAGCTATGTCTTCCAAATCTGTTTCTAGCTTGTGGCATGATGGGTTCTAACGAAGTAAGAATGATTGTAGGGAAGAATGAAGAGGAGGAGAAGGAGGACAAGGAGGATGAGGAATCCACAGTCAAAACTCTTCAAAGTAAGTCAGGAAATATTCTAGCACCCCTCTGCTGCTTCAGGAAGGTTTGTCAGGTTGGGGGAATATTATTATCCCAGGCCCTACAACAGTCATTCAGGGTTGGTAGCATCAGACAGATCTGCCTATAGAGGTTTTCATCCAAAGTAATGGCAAACTAAAGCAGCAGCAGCAGAAACAGCTCTCCATGACAGCATACTTGGATTTCTAGGAAGCGGATGGGCTAAACCAGATAGCAGATGTACCACGTTTCATCATTTACCTGCACTTTTCCAGTCACTGCATTCTGAAAATAAATGCCTATATTGGTGCCAATACACGCTCATTTCTCTCCAGTCTTTTGCATGTCGGCCCTCAAGTGAAAAGCTCTTTGCTTTTTAAATGCTTCCACGTTTGCCTTCTCATACTGGAGCATCCTCAGACAACCCAAGCCTTCTCTGAAGTTCTTTGTAATTTTCCCAGTTGGAAATGGCTGTTTATTTTAGACTAATGGCTGTCTTGAAAGCTTAGTGGATGGAGAGAGAAAGCTATTTGGGCACATGCACAGATTACAATTAGTTTTTCACAGAGTATATTTTAATTGCAGGCCATTTTATATTTATCTTCATTAAAAAAGAAGCTTTGTTTATGTTTTTCCCATGTACCCATAGACCAACCTGCAAAAAATGCAGCGATTCTTCTAAGAACAGCTAATTGCTATAGAAGTACCAATGGATTTACTTCTAAAACCACAGTCTTAATTCACAGATATAGAATGTTCTTAATTTTAATAAGGAAAATTGTTCTTATTTAACCTTTTGTCTGATATGAGGTGGATGACTGTCACACTGACACTACAGAAAACTGAAGACGTTCTTCAGGAAAATTTTTAGAATCAAGATAAAGCAACGATAAAAATTATTTTTTTTTGGTTCAAGTGAAAAGTCAAGTTAACCATAGGAAGGGAAATAGCAGGAGCTGTCAGAAATTCCTCACATTCTGAAGTTTAGGGATAATCCTCTAATGACCTTTGTAAGTACAAAGGTAATAAAAGAAGAAACTTTAACAGAAAACAAAAATGAGAGTTAACCCAGAGATTCAAAGGAATAGTAACTAAAGGGGGTTCTAAATCTATACTGAGAAATTCCAAGATATGTTGGCTCTTCCTTTCAGATGTAGAAAGATCTAAAGGTCTTTAAGGCTGTATGATAAAACCTCTTTGTGAAGATGAAAGAAGTGTACTTTATATTACATTTTGGTTTGCACATGCATCATCACGGGCCATGCTGTGAAGCTGAGAGCCCTCAGAAACCCCACCACACTTTGAAATGACTGCTTCAAGTTTTAATGAACTGGGTGGACTTTTAAAATTTGTTTATTATCCATTTGCTTCAAATAACTTGGGACTAAGAAATCACAACCCAAGCTTGCAGACTTTTTATCTATCACTAGCACTAGCCCAGGGGAAGCAAGAGAATGTCTTTGAACAAGGATTGATAAGATGTCTATTGACTGAGGATAAAGCTGAGCCACGCTGAGAAAGCAAAGTAGTTCATGGTGATTTTGTACAGCTAATGTCTGATTGGCGAAAAGGCGCTTCTGAAACACTCTAAAATTAAATCTGTCTCAGTGGCATAGATAGATGCAAAGTACCATTAAACACAAGATCCAGGCAAAGCAATGTACCCCCACAATGGCTTCTATAAAATAAATCACAGAGTAAATACACAAATGCTTTGTCCTAGGTCAAAATTATTTTGCCTCTAAGACCTGGATTTTGATGATAAGTAATGTAATGAGATTGGACTGGGACCACTAAACTGTTTTCAGTCAACATTTTTTGCTCTTGAGTACTCATGTACTCTACTGCTACAAAGCTCTGGCAACTTGAGTATTTGCTTTATTGAATAAACAAGTTTCCAAACACATAGTGTTGCCATCTACACATTCAAATTTTATTTTCACTGGTGATGGCAAACAGAAAGAGTCCAAGTGTTATTTTTGCTTTAAGTATATGACAGGCAGCAGGAGACAAAAGATAAATTGAAAAAACAAGGCATTCAGGACATGCTCTGCAGCTAGAATGTATATAACATCCTGACTTCAGGCTGTCAGTAACCCCTTAACTAAGAGAAAACTGAGTTTGACAGAGATGTGAGACAGACTAAACTGGAGGGGCTTTCACATTTAAAAGCGTAACTTACTTTATTTCTGGGAACAAAGAAAGCCCAAAGGAACAAAACTCTGAGAATGGTCACCAGTGTACTCATGCTGAAAACAGGTATTGAGGACTAAAAGAGGCATTTTAACATCTTTTCAAAGATACAATAATGCATTAAAGACTTTTTAGGAAGTCTAAAAAAAGCATGCTGGAAAAATCAAATGAGCTGTTAAGACACATGCGTATTTTCCTGGGGAAAAATCCCCTCAATCTATTTTCTCTAATGACTTTGTCCCACTTCCTCAGGGTTGGTGCCACAGTACTGTCAGCAACTCCAAAGCTGACGAAGCAGGGGAGGACTAAGAACAAACTGTGCCTGTTTTTCTCCCTGAGGTAGGCACTGAAGAACATGCTGCACTGGACAAAGCAACCTGGAACTCTGGGTCCCTCAACCCCAGAGGCAAATCTGGCTGTGCACTTGATACCAACTCCGAGGTCCAGCTTGGGTTTCACTCAAGGAATGGTGAGAAGGCTGATGAAAAACAGCTTCAGCCATTTGCTAGTTTTAAAAACAACCAAAAAAATCCAACGAGACCAGCAGGAGCAAACGAGCCAAGTCAGTCCTCATTCTGGCCTTTTATGGCAAGGTTTATTGCCTTGGTAGCTCAGGAGGCACTTTTGAAAGTGGTGTACTTTAAGGTATAGCAAAATAAAAATGCTAATCGATAGTCTCTCTGTAGGACCAACTACCTTATGCCAATTAAAGTGTCTTAAGAGAAAAAGAGACTTCTAAAAACCAATTTTATATCTTACAGTGGGGTTTGAGGCTGGGAGAGGGGCTGAAATCCAATTTCCCCTAAGGGAAGATTAGCCAAACACGATTTAACAGCAAGGTCTGCATGTAAAAGGATGCAGCTAATATGCCTGTCTAGCTGCCATGTTGTAAGCCAGGCTAACAGCATTATAGCATCTATTAGGGTGTCGCACACAAATGTTACAGTTTGATCAATTCCCACTGCTGGCAGTGGTTTTTTACTTTCAAAAGCAGGAAAAAAGAAACCCCTTACATGAAATAACATGCCATTGCAATGTTTGACTGCCTGTTTCTGCTGCGCTTAAAGCTATGGAGGAGGAATGGTTGGAGCATTCTGGCTGAAATGAACCCCAAAATCCACTCTTTCATACCACGCTCAAATGCAATATATTCTGCAAACATGGTGACAGTTTACTAGATGCCCCATAAAAACAAAGCCGTGAGACAGCAGCTGTGATGAACAGCCCATAACCAATGCCCCCGTAAGGATGCAACAAGAGACCGTTGTATAAAAACTGGCTTTATTTTATGGAAAAGGACTACAAAAACTGGATGTTAAAGTATATAAAATTTTGTACAGTACGAAGTCTGTAAAAATAAAATAAGCTAAGTCTCTCCTGCCTCCCTCTAGTTGATTCACAGAAACCATGGTGGTCAGTCTATATTTGATTATTTAATTTGGGCAAAGAGCCAGGATTGGAAGTTAAGGTTCAGCTTCTCTGCTGGCAGATGGTATTACAGAGGATGTTGTCCATCTGATGCTGTCGGTATGTGGGCTGAAGGAACAGCATGCTGTCACTCCTAGTCCTAATGAATTAGGAAGATATGATGGAAAGCATCATAGAGTCCTTATGAAATAAGGGGCCAGAATTTGCAACAGAACAAAAAACAAACAATTTTAAAAGTGAAAATGGGAGAAAAACAACAACAACAAAACCATAAATGGATGAAACAACGCACAAAAGCATCCACAGAGAAGAGGGAGGACTGTGCCTTTACTTGGAACTCATGAAAAGATGTTTGTAAGCTTGGGCTCCCTGAAGATACATCTATATTAGTAATTTCAACTTTGCCAGGGAACACTCTTCTGCTCTAGAATTCAGTTGTGTCTGCCACTCATGTCGTTTTGGTCTGGGCCAAATAACTCTCCTAACAGGACAGGGATCATTCCCAAGAGACCATTTACACTCAGGCACCCTCTCTCGATGAGTACATGATTTTAAGAAGAAGGATGAAACCTGTTCAGTGCCAGCTGGATGTCTGTACCGGAGACCCATCACATACATCCTTAATTTATTAGTGTAGATGTGGTCTGAGTTGCTCAATTAACCCAAAAGATCCAGGTATTACTGACTTCAGCATCAAACACACCAGTTCCCGATGGGAAAGCCTAATGGGCTTTCACACAGGAAAGCAGTGTCTATTAGACTTGCGTCTCCCCCTGCCCCCTTTCTCCCCTCACTCCCCCAATATTCCCATCATTTTTTTTCATCTCTAAGAACCTGATTTGCCGAGAGAGAGCAAATGGGTCCTGGAGGGAAGACTGCACAATTCTGAGAGCAGCCAAAGGGAAACTTTCAAAGATGAGATTTAAACTAGCTCTGTGACTAGTTGAAAGTTATGTTTTTCCCCACCTAATTTTATTTTTAAGGAACTCTTCAAAAATTTAGACTCATAGAATTGCAGAATAATTTAGCTTTGAAGGGACCTCTGAACTGTTCAAATAACTCTTAATAGAAATACAGGAGCCCAAGTCTTGCATTTTGAAAGAACCTGAAATCAAAAATAACCATAAAGCACCTCTTCCCCTTAACTATGGATAAGGAAAGGAAACTGAGATCTGCAAGGCAGTCTGCAAGAAGTACCATGCCTGTGGCTCAGCATCCCAAATGACACACCTCCATCCCAGGCCAGGTGCTAAAATTTGCTGTCCAATCAACAGAGAATATGGCCAGTGCTGTAGCAATGCTTTTGTCCACTAATGATAGAAGGAGACCAGTTGTTGAGCCACTCAAGAGCTAATCGTGTACCTGGAAAAAGCCAGGACCAGTACTCAGAAACAGATTCAAGGACCTAATCATAATTTTCTCTGCAGTAGTTGAAGTAGTTGAAGTCTTGTGTAACAGTGTGGGTCCTGGCTCTGCAAATGCTTTTGATCAGGTACAACAATTTAGGAAGGATATAGTCCACCAACTTTAGTGAAAAGCACTATTTTTGGCTGCAGGACCAGAGAGGCACTCATAATTCACAGAGAGCTTGGTGCAGCCACCTTTTATTTTCCCTTTTTGTGTTATAAATGCTATCTGTAAATTATTTGTATGTAAGCAAAAATAATGCAACAACAGTATAAAAGAGCAGCTGTACAAAATAAACAAGGTAACTTGGAGGAAAGGTGCCAAAGTAGGGAGAGGCTGCAATTCTGATGTCCCTGCTAGGGATTATTATATAGAAGTTTGTCTCAGCGGCTGTATATAAAAGCTCCTAAAATACCATGGTTTACTGAAGTCCTCCTTCCTTTCCTTACACTTGGACTAACATGTAAAGGTCACAGAACTACAGAATATGCTGCACTGGAAGGGACCCAGGAGGATCATCGAGTTCAACTCCCTGTTTTGTACAGGACCATCCCCAAGAGTTACACCATGTGCCATAAAATTGTAATATAACTCTTTTTTCCATTGCTCATGGCGTGTCTGAGATTGTCATTCTGCAAAAAATGACAAAACCCCTCAAACATCAGAGTTGGAAGCCAACTCTTATACCATTTTGCAGGCCAGCACCCAAAGGTATCAGAAGACTAAAAAAACTATGTATATATAAGAAGTCTTCTCTGAGGCAAATTTAGGAGAAAGACAGCAAAAAGCCATTCTGAGGAAGTATTTTACCCATTCTGAAAACCAAGCTGATGAATCAAGCTCGCAAAAGCAAACAAACCTCAACTGGGTTTATTTAAGCTTCCAAGCAGACAGACACATGCAGGTGCATCCGCCTTTGGAGGAACAACAAACCAGAGATTACTACTATTTGCATATGGCAGTGCCTTGAGGTTCAGTCAAGGATCAGATGCCCACTGTGGGAACTGCTGTCTAGACATGAAGCAGGAGGTGGTCCATTCCTTCCAACATTTGTGATTTATTGGCCCAAACTTGCAGCAGATGCTGAGGTTGTGAGTGCTGAACATGATGCTTGCTCAGCACTGCTCGTTCCTGGGCCTGGGTTATGCTCCACAGCAAGGTCCAGTCAAGGAATGAGGTAAAGTAAGAGGGTTGCTGTATATTAAGATGCAGAATCTTTATGTCCATCTAAGTGTGGCCCTTGAAATGGAAAGAAACACTTACTTTGAGCTCTGGAGGGCTGAATGGCCAGGAGGCAGTTAGTGAAACCCTGTATGGAGACAAGGGATCAGTGCAGGTGAGCTCCTGCCACTGCAGACCCTCTGTGTTAAACTGACCCCTAAGGCACCTTTAGGACCACACCCACTACTCCCTCTCCTTGCATAGCATTTCACACTTAGTCCATTTTTCCCTCTTTCGCAGCTTCCCTTTTTGTCTTCTGTCTAACTAATTCCAAGCATGACCAGCTTCTGAATTAATTTAGCTGCATGATATCATCACCACGACAGGCTCAGCCAGCTTGAGCTGCTGCTGCCCAGTGTGAAGGAGAAGGGGTGGGAGGAGAGGAGTGTGTGCTGGCCAGATGTCCTCCTGGAACGGACAGGGACACCAGGGCCAGGGGCTGTGGATACCTGTGTGTCCTGAGCCTCTCTTGCATACATGTGCGGCAGGCAAATAAAGCAAAACAGGAGTGTTTCTCCCTGTTCTTCTTACCTTCTTTTGTTCTGTTCATCCAAAGAATAGGGATAATCTTCCAATCTGCAGCTAAGCCTCCTCGACTTCACACTGTCGTCTTTCTCTGCGAGGATATCTGGCACCACCTTGAAGGCTAGCTAAGCAAAGAGGTTTGCTTTTCTGCTTCTTTTTAACAGTCCTTCAGCTAAAGCAAAAGGAACACTCAGACTCTTCAATAAGGGGCCATGTAAACGCCTCAGTGAAATTAAAGTACTGCAGATTATCACAATGAAAAATATTATCTTTCAGGTTGTCCTTCCTTATGCTTTACTTGCTGATCTCAGTTGAAGATTATAGAAGGTTGAATGTCCTTTTCAAACTCCATCTGTGCTAAATCCGTATAGCTTCATATTTAAGCTTTTCACAGCATTTTTGCTATTAAAAGTGCTACAGAGAATCAAGTCAAATTAAGGACAACATATCTCAGCAACTCAATGTGACTCGCAGCGAGAGACAGGCCTCTCACATGCTCCTCCAAAACATTTCAGAAATGACACTCATTAATACAGTCAGCGCCAAACTATGTTGGGCATTATCTGAGGCTGATGTAGTGTGTGAGTGTAGGTGCAGTCACAGAAAAGACAGAAAATAGAGGGCATAAATGCCCCCAATTCCTGATCACTGCAGGGGCCTCCTCACCAACAGGAATTTTCAGGGCTGCTAGATTCCTGTCTCCCTCTTTTTTCTTTCCAGTTGGGTGTGGCATTCTTCATTTCCTATATATAACCACTGCTGCCCAGCAGCTGCTGTCTTTTCCCCAGGAGCTGGTCAGCTGCATGGATTCTAAGAAAAGTGTTTAGTGTCCAACAGGTGCTGGATCTGGATTTGCATCCTTCAGAGCCAAATGGCTGCAGGCTGCTACCCAGTTCTCTAGGACAGGCACTTGTAGAGCCACTTTGAGTCACAACTCTCTGGTTTGCGTGGGCAACTCAACAAAACTGAACAATTTCCCAAACAGAAAACTCTTGAAGATTTAAGCTGTTGGTGATGATCTGGAACTTTCCCCCTGTCTTCCTCTGGCACAGTACAGCTGTGCATTTCCTTCTTTCACTACAGGTGAAAGATTTCAGAGAGAAAGGATATTGTGGTCCCTGGTATGCACTGGAATGTAAGGCAAGTGATCCTCGGACTCTCCTCAGAGATGTTTCACACATGGTTACCATGACTGCACAAGATGGGACACAACAACCCAGGTGACCCCTTCTAGCCTTGCATTTCTAAAACCCACTGCAATCCAAACAAGTAAGAATAATAACTCATCAGCTTTGCAGCTTCCTCCAAAAGAAAACAATACCTGGGTTTGTACACTTCTATTCTTATTGGTTTGACTGGATCCTTATTTATACACTCATATATTTTAACATATATGCAGTCTTTTAACCAAGACTCTGTCCTTCAGCCTATTTCTGGCATCTGCATGATGCCTCCTGCAGTGCCACCAGCTGCTTCCCCAGCTGCTCTGAAGCATACACACTTGGGGCCACTAGAGCTCTGGTCCTCCAAGCCATCCCACGATCCACTACAGGAAGGCAGCGGCTTTTGAGTGCCTGCTGGTTTCCGAGATACTACCTAAGGATGAAAAGAAACCGTGTTTGTATGTGTCATTTGTATGAAGGTAAATGAATGAGCACATGTGGCTCAGAGGAAACTGAGGCTAGATAGTGGCAGTTTCACCTGGGATTCCAGGAAGGCAAACTAGGGAAAAGGAATTCCAAGTAAGGTGAACTATTTTTTCATTATTAAGCTAGTTAACAACAAAGCATAGCCGTAGGAAGGCATATGTTTGAACAATTTGGAGCAGGCAAGATTCTCAGCACAAATCAGTGAAGGTTCATTGCTTTCATTACATCACTGATAGTTTACACCAACTGAAGAGCTGCCCACTGTGCATAATTTCTCTGGACCAGGGTAGAAAAACCATTAGGTTACATGCTCTTTTAATTGCTAATGAAACTGCAATCAAGACTACTTCCAATCAGATTTTAAAATCGTCTGGTTCCCCTTTCAACATAGTAAGGAGCTGGGCTCCTCTACCACCACCAAGGAAAGTTTCGATAGCACTAGGAGGTAGGTTGCTACAGATATTACACTGCCAAACACAGCAAAGATTTAACGTAGGAGAAATGTTAATAGGTCTATAATTCTTTGAAGTAAAAGTCTACCATCATTTAATAAGGAGGTTATGTTATTGTACATACTGACTGCAGCTCCTTCTGCATTGCTATAGATAGCTACTGTACTTAAAGTGGACATTAATGCAAATTTACAATGAAATGCTGGCTGAATTACATATCACATCCCCATGAGACTGTAATGAACTCCCCATAATTAATATTATTAATCATGGAGCTAGCACAGGGGGCACATATCATGCACTTCATGTCAAAGGTTCTTATTAATAAACATTCCCATTTTCCCAGATGGTAAGAGCTAGCAGCCTGCCAGAACTCCTTCTATCATTCAAACCTCTCCCAGCTTTATAACCCATAAGAGAGCTCAGCTCTGTGCAGGTATCTCTTTCCACAGACTTGGGGTGGTCAGCACTTTGTGGGAGTCACCAGGCGACCGGCATGATGCTTCAAAGCTCTGTTTTCACTGAAACAATCCCACAATAAATCTGCATGGGGTCAATGGGGCCCGAGAAGTGACCTCTACAACTCCATGCGGTGAGACATGAAACACTGAAGATCTGACTCAAATGCTGCAGAAAAAGGAAGTTCAAAACGGAGCTTCCACTTTGATTTTAACTCTCGCTGATATACAGGGGTCTGTGCAGTAAGTCAGCAGCCCAAAGCTATCAAGTAATCATAGCCATACTCATTTCTGAGATGCAGTTTTGCTGCTACAGATAACTTTTAAACTGCTCCTATCATAATCTTTCAATGCCAAGAACTGAAAAAGCTCCAGATTATTTTCTCCTAGCTGCCTATAGTTTCCATCAGAGGTGAACAATATTTTTCATGTAAAGCTTTTTGTACTTTATCTTTTTTCCAGCTTCCTCTTTACTTTTCAATGGTGATGTGATGTCAAATAATAAAAATGTCACTAAATTCCATGTTCTCTTATGAAAAATCATAGTAACTTCTGCTAAAGATAGCTCTGCACTCTGTATCATTGACAAGATAATGGTTTCATTAATGTGTACTTTGGGACCCTATACTTATGTATCTATCTGTATGCATCCCTGAAATTATTATGGCCTATGTCAATGCCTCCTTGAGGAGCTTGGAATCTATGGAATCCAGAACAGCTCTGTGCATCAAGACTCACTTAATGCAAATATTTCTTTAACTAGATATTTTTTTTACCCCCAAATTATTATTCCAGTGTGGTCATACTATCATTCTCAGTTCTTCTTTATTCCGACGAGTGTGCTTCTCCCCTTCCCCTAGCCTGACCTGTATTTCCCGTAATCTTCTCCAAGTGAAAACCACCAGTGGGGTCATCATGAATGTGTCTGGTCATGGTGGCTGTATCCAGCTCAAAGTGGACACAGATAATGACACAACAGCCAAGGGCTAATCTGAGCAGAGCACCCACCTAACCACAGTGTTGAACAAGGTCTGACTCAAGGAAAATTTGGGACAAGTTAACATATATGGTTGGTATGCAAATATGACTATGAGTCAATTATTATGCTCCCTAAGGTCCAGGGCCTGCTCAGCTCCCCTGCCTGGAAGCTGGTTGCATACCAGGATCTCCCCTTGAGTAGGGACCCTTCTTAAAGTTACTCCTCAAAATGGAAACATTTCTTGCCACAAGAGGTTCTTCTAAATGATTAATAGCATGCTAGACTTTGAAATCTTGGCTACATGATACAAAGGATTGGTTGCACACAGATAATTCTTTAATACCTAAAACTGTTGGGACTAAGGCTGGGACTAAGGCTGGGACTAAGGCTGGGATAAAGGCTGGATACAGCAGCACCTAACTTCTCTTTGAAAAACAGTTTAGAACGCGAGTCCTTTCTGATCCTCATGACTGAAGGGTCTCCCTGACAATTTTGTCTGACTGTCTTCTCTTACAGTACATAAGCAATTGTATCTTGCCACTAGATTTTGTTAAACCACTGCTGTGTTTACTATCAAATTTTCCAAAATCACTCTTTTATATCAACATACTGGTACTTCACTCTTATGAGTGAAGCTTGTCACTCATCCACAAAAAGTCACTCTAAGCATCTTTGTAACACCACAATTGCATTAATGCTGAGGAGCTGTGCTCTTTCCACTACACAAATGCAATTAATCCAAAACTTCTAGAAGACAGATCCTTTACAGCCCTTCTCAGTACTTGAGTACCAGAGATAGAAGAAGTATCTTTTTTCCAGTACAGTCAAGGAAAGATCAGCCTGGCTCTTACCAAAGCTACAACAGACAAACCAACAGTTTTCACTTCTGAGCCTGTTTTGTGTCTGCTATCCATCTTTAAGATACTATTTTTCAGAAACTGAGAAAGGAAGGCTGGCTTTGCTTCCCAATCCCGGTTTTAAGTGAAGAGAGGTCTGCTGCCGAGAAACAGGAGAGCTCTGATCTCACACCAGCTCTCTCTGAGGAATCTGTGACGGCTGTTAACTGCTGGAACTCCTGCATCAGTGCTGAAAATGATCTGGCAGGATAAAAAAGCAGTTGAGACCAAGGAAGTACAGTCAGCCAGGCTCAGACTTCATCTCAGGCATGCATTTGCTCACAGTGTTAAAAATGGCAGCAACCCAACACGTGGCGCTGCCTCCATAAGGACCATTTCTGACAGCTGCTGTCACCCTCCTCAAGCACAAACCTTCTGGCCAGCACCTGCCTGCCTGTTCCTGCTGACCAACAGAGTTTGCCTGAGAGTTTCTGGGGCTATTTGCAGAGTTTCAAGAGTTCAAACTGACCATTTGCTCTACTCTTTGACATCCTTCCAAGAAACCAACTGGTAGAGTAACCTAAAATCTGCTACAATATACAGAGCATTTTCTAATCTGTCCTACATCTCCCAAAATGCCTCTCTGAAATGAAAACCTGCTTATAGGAAGAAAAAAAGAAATCCAATGTTAGCAAAAGGGAAGTGTGAGAAAAGGGAGGGAGAGAGGGAAGTGGATGAAGACAAGCTGTTTTCTAGAAAATACAACTGTTATTCCCTTTTGCTGCCTTCCTTTATCCTGTCCTGTGGGCATGTGGAATAATTACCATGACTTGTACATGCCTGCTGCTGTATTACATAGGATTTATTACACACAAGTCTTTGTTGGGAATTCTGCCTGTGTGGGAAGTAGTTGGATTAAAAAAAAAAAGCAAACAAAAGTCAGAACTTTCAAAATCTAACTTTTCCTGCTTTACTAGCATCTAGCACCAGCTGCACAAGTCAGTAAAAATTAACCTTCCCCCCTACCCCTTGGATATCCAGTAAACTCAGATTTGATCCGGATGTTCTGATTTCCACGCAGCTAAAATGCAATCAAATGCTTGATTTTGGGGGATAGATTTGCTTAAATTGTATTAATTCACAAGGATAAACACAATTAGTAGAGCTCATTAGCTTGCAAAATGTAATTTATTTTCTTGAATATACCCATTTCCTTGGATGAAGAGCTCCATTAGGTTTATTATATTTGCAAAGCTTATATAAAAATCCAAACCATGGCAACAAAGAGAAAATTGTTACTACACAGTCACAGCAGTCACTTTTCCACGTTAAATAAGTTTGGCATTTATTTATATTTAAATGAGAATATCTACCACTATCAAGACCAGGATATGGGGCAAGTACTTATACAGAATATAATTAAAACTAATTCAAGCAATAAATGTGGCCTGAAATTAAAATAGCCCCCAACTTCTTTAACTGAAAAATGATTCAATGTTCTCCCTCAGAACCCCTGTTTGCAATTGCTTAATTATCATAACCAGCAATAGCTGAGGGATGCTGGCCGTTTACAGGCTCATCAGATGGGTCTGCATTTGGGCACGTCTGGTCTGCTTAGTGCTGTGCTTTAATTTCGCTGTCATATAAAGGCTAGAGAGTGGAGAAAATGAATACATGGCAAAGTACCTGTCATTACTTGTATCATATTACTGAGGTATTCTACGTGCACAGTACGAGGGCGCCTGGTCCAATTTTCACACTGTTATCATTTTTGATATTATACTGTCTAAAAGCAGTGACACACAAAAGAAATGCTTTTATGATTCTCAATGCAGGGATGGTACTAATTACATCATCTGTCATCATTATACTGCTAAACAAAACTTTTCTTTCATAGGAAACTGCCATTTAGCAAATTAACGGGTAATGACCCATAATATACAGAAGATTGAAATTTCGGAATTACACTCACATTAGTTTGTTTTCTGCTTTCCCCTCAATTTTACTCCCTGATACATCATGAAAAGGAAGAGAGATGGAGAATTTCTTCAACTATTTAATTTGCCAATAGCCCTACCGTCCTTTTGGAAACTGATGCAGGATCATCTCCATCCATATCAGTGCACAGTTCCCTTCTACTTAATGATACAGACAGTCTGCCAAGCCAGTAAAAAGCCAGATGTTAGTACAGTGATGCACAGAGACCTGCTGCTGGGGCCAGACTTTCAAAATCAGACATGAAACAATGAGCCTACATTTGCTGCCAGATAATGGATGGACGCTTGAAATCAGGTACTGGGATGTGAGTTGCCTCCTGAAGCCTGACCTGGTCATGTGAGATGATGGCACAGAGGAGGTACCTGAGGTGCCCCAGCAAGGAGCCCCACAGTAAGGGCAGGTAGGGTGAACATCCCTCCAAGAGGCCTCCTCCTGCCTGGACACTGCCTTGAGCCTGGTGTCACGCTGCAGGGAGCTGTGTTTGGGAAATGTGCAAGTGCCACTACTGAAACAGAGATCTGTAGAGGATTACAAGAGGTACAAACCATTGTGGATGAGTCCTTAGTGCAAACTCCCATACTTCTGGGAAAGAAGAAGAATAAAGAGACTTTGATTGTGTCTCATCATACTATGCTCTTTAACATAAACGCGAAAATAAACATAGGGTAGCAGGTGGATAACAATACAGATTTTAGGTGTCAGGTACTTACTACCAAGACTACCAATATAGCAAATCCATCTAAATCCCGAGAACTACATTTTAGACAGATCTTTGCTCAATCTGAACTTTTGTGGCACAGATCAGTTATTTTCTTTCATCATGTACTAGCTGTGTACAATGTGGGGAAAATAAAAAAGGGAAATTCCACGGTGAATTAAGAATAAAAACAATGGCAAAGACTAGTGAATTTTGTAGGAACCAGCCATGTCAGTGGAAGCTTCAGTCATCAGTAGGTGCTTCAGATATAGTAAGAGCAATTAAGCATTTGGCCTTTCATTCCTATCGCCCGCATCAGGGTGTTTAGGACTTTTCTCTTGCCCATAAATGATTTCCTGACTTAAGCGAAATTCTGAACTGAACATATCTGTAAAGTAAGAGGAGTTCTCAGTTCCAATTTATCATTGTTAAAGTGGATTAAAGGATTTTTTATTAGTAACACTTAGAGCTCACTTGTTCATGCACTTGGAGACTTCTACCAGAGGAAACCCTCCCCAGCAGACAGCCAGGCCAAATCAAAAGCTGAAAATGAGCGTGTGATGAGCACATTACACAGGCTGATGAGGACCGTGATGAGCTGGGAATTAGTGAGGAAGCCTTTGAGAAAAGACTGAGCGCTGGTGGAAGCCGTGAACACGGCACTTGTCCTTTTCTGAGTCACTGCTGAACGAAAAGCTTAAGCCCCCTGCGGGACACCGAGCTACTGCAAGTGATGTCTCCTCAATGAGGTGGATAAGCCTCTCTCTCTGTGTTAACCCTCTTAGCAGGCCTTAATATTTTTAACAGTATAAGACAGCACTGGAAATTATATGAGATAACAGTGTAAGTAGAAGTTTAACAAACCCTGAATCAAAACTGTTGACAATACATGCCCAAATTGGCTTTAGTGGTGCTAATGAAATGATGCCTGGTAAATGACTGGATGTATCACATTCAGAAGTAGCTCTCTATGGGCAGAAGAGGAAAGTCATCTTGATCACAAAAGGGAGCTTGATGTGTTTGTTTACTCCACCCAACAGGCAAATACTGTATTAATTTTAGGTGATTTGAACCAACATTATCAACATGCTCTCAATACAACGACAGTAAAATAAATCAAATATTGTACTTTGTTATATTGCCAGCTCCTCTGACAGAGGAGCTATGTTCATGCTGAGCTGTCCATCTGCTGAGACTCTTGACTCCATTCAGGAAACTTAAAATGGGATTGATGAAATCATGTTGTTTAAGTGTTTAAGTGCCTACATCTATGGAAACCTAGTTAGTGCAGTAAAGAACCACAAGTGATTCAACTGGGCAACCAGAGGAGCCTAGTGCAGCTGTTCCCACACTGGGCCCTGGTGATCTGACATGTGCTGGGATAGACAAGTCCCCCCAGATAGCCAGAACCTACGGGAGAGCTCTGTTCTCCCAGTACCCAGCAACCACGAAAGATATAGTAACACATCTGGGACCTATATGGCCCTAGCAGCCTGTGCTTTAAATGACTGAGTGACATTCTCACCTTCTAAATTAAGTAAGGGAAGAAATCTACTTAACAGACTTGATTGCTGGTTAGGGCTCTTATAACCAAGACCTCAGTTTTAAATACAGATGAATTATTGTTCTCATTTACTACTAATAATAACAATCCAAGATGCTATCATGGTCTTTTCCTTATTACAGTGGTTTTTTACATATTCTGTTTTCCATTTCAGATTTTAAGTTAAAGTATCTTCATCTGTTTTTGGGACATAAATTCCAGATTCAAGGGAGGTTCCTTGAACTCTCCTGGTCCTCAGTTCATGGCTGATAGACAACTACTAACCCAGCCAAACACTTTCTTCCCTCCAAACTTGAGATATTAATTTCAGTGTCTTTGCATAGGTCCAGACTACGTAATTATAAGCTAGATCCAGTCTGGATAATTATAAACGATATCCTTAAAAACACCCGTCTTATTTCACTGGGAGGAAATATGGGTACCCCTTTTTTGGGGGTACCTAGGAGGTGCCACTCCAGTCCAGGGCTGGCTACCTCCTAACTCAGTGAGAAATTATATTGAACCCCCAACATTCTCCATGCATTTGAATGGGTAGAAATTAGACAATGTTAACAATTCAATAGATGCAAAAAGACTTCACTTTTTTTAAACAGGTCCCTTCTCCTATTAGAACACATTTTGATACTTAGAATCTGTCCTCTAAATATGTTAACACATTACTTCTACACATTTACATAGATCTTTAGTATATAAACAGCCCCTTTCTACTGTACAACACAAAAAGAAGACTCAAGTCTCAGGAAATAGCAAATCATAGTGAAATACTCAATCAACCACCTCAATATCCACAAATTTGGGCAAAAATACATGATAACATGATTTCCTGGCTTTAGTAAAATTCTTGATTGAGTTTACCCTTAAAGCCAAGAGGTGTTCTCAGCACAACTTTTATTTCCCTGAAAGATAACATCGAGACTCACTGCACAAGGTTTGCCTATATTGCCATTTTGAAGGAAAGAAAAAAAAGAAAAAAGAACAAAGTAATGATGGCTTATCCAAAGGCATGAGGGCACTTCCAGCAAAGGGCTGTCGAGCTCATTTAAGTTCTCAAAGAAGAAATTCTTATTGGTGTGGGCTTTTCACAGATAGGCTCTTCTTGAAATGCACTGAACTGCTCGTGAACAGATTTGACTGTCCTTAAACAGCTGATTCTTGGACAAGATGTCAAATTTGCTTATACTGTTCCAGCAAGTAAAATACAATGAAGAGTGTGTTATTCTGGAGCTGAAGGAATATGAGCCCCTGTTCTTGATACATTTCTACAAATGAAAGAGAGGTTCATGTATTTCTTTGGAGGGAGATGGTTCTTTACATACTGATGATTAAATATCTGCATCAGTCTAAACTTGAAATCACTTGAGTGATTCCTGCTGGAGGCACCTGCTATTCATCTAGCAAAAGTTCTTCTAAAATGCTCCTACAAAGTGCTTCTCTATTTGGATGTTCAACATGGGTTCCAAATCAGAGCTCTAACTATCTAACCAGAAGAACAAACAAAACACTCAAAGAAAAGGATTGTTCTTAAAATGGCAGAGTATGGCTATGATAGGAGAATATCTAGCAGAAAAACATCTTAATACAGCAAATTCAGCCATCTAGAAAATCCACATCTGTAACAAAGTCTACACAGCATGCTGGAAAAGGTAGAGAGTAGAATCTTGTATTTTCTAGGTTACAGGCAATGGGAATTTACTACCACTGCTCCTCCTTCTGTTTTCCACAGGATGGTAGTGTTTTGTGCAAAATGATCCTTGGTTTAAAGGATCCACAGTTCAGGGATGTAAGAAAAATTTCCCTCTTCCTTCACTCGGAAAAGGTCACACAGAGGAGTTGGGTTTTATATTGGATTTGGATTATAAATCAGTCAGACTGAACAGGAGTGTGAGCCCACACTGCTCTTAAGACTTCTATTTTAGCTGAATTTATCTTTTTTTTGTACCACCTTCCTCATCCTCAACCAAATACTTCCATGTGCAGAGTGATGAGCAAAACACATTTTGTCTCCCTCTGAAACATCAGAGGAATCATGAATAAAAACCATAATGCTCTTTTTAATCCTACGTTCTTGTCTTACTGCCAATGAGTGAAACTGGGCAAAACATAATGTATAAAGTCTTGAGGCAAGCCCTCCATTCTATTGAAAGTACTGCACAGTCATGTGATACAACTTGACTAAGCATCTTGGCGCCTTCTGCAAGCAAATGCTTCTGACTTAAACAGTCCTGGTCAAGTATTTCTCTTCAACCTACTTTTTTACAGCCCAGAGATTTTTCCAGTACAGCAGTAAGTACATAAAACACTTAATGCTGTAATTTTCTGACTTTAATAGGACAAAACTTCAGGCCACTTTTATTTGCACATCCAGAGGATGGAAGTTTTGTCTATGAGTAATCATTTCTGCAGATTTATTTACCCCCCTTCCTCGTGATGATTTCATCCCCTGATGATACTTTCTAGAATATCTAGCCTGGGAACCTAATGTAGTGATTTGTAAATATTAAGGTGGAAATATACACAAATACTTTTTAACTGGCACTTGTGACACCTAGAAACCATGTATATACATGTAACACTAGACTGAGTGGAAGAAGCTTAACACATCCTCCAGCGCAGAATGAACTTAATGCCGAAAGTTTTACGTCCTCAGAAGCACTTTGAAGATTTGAGGTGTTATGTAATCCCGTATTATTACTATTATTATTATTATTATTATTGTTATTATTGACCACGGCTCAAAGCCTGCCTCGCTGTGGGACAGTGGAGCTTATCATTAGCAATTTCAAGGCACAGCAGGGTAAGAAAAGTCACTATTTGGAAATGTTTGCATTTCACAAATCTGTTTAGATTTTTTTAATTTAACATGGGACAGAATAGTTCTCATTCTGAATGCAATGAGACAGAAATGATTCTTCTTCATTCAGAATTTAGACACTCCTCCATGGAGGACTGCTGATTAGAAAAAAAACATTTCCACTTTCTTGTGAGGAAACCAAAACCCATTTGCAATTTAATAAATCTACTTCCCTGGAGAACTCCAGAGGTCACAGAATAGCCCATTTTGGGAACATTTATGTATATACATAAATGCACAGCCTGGCTTTGGATGGACTTAGCTTGTTGAGTTTGGACTGAGTGTGAAGTTCTTATTCTCTGCTGACACTGTAGCAGCTACAACTTGACTGTCCATATTTTAAGTCATGGTATCAAAAGAAGTGGAATTATGCTGCTGTGAAGAAGAAATCTTAGTGGGAAATTTTGGGAAAAGTCAAACCTGAAGAGTAAACTGAATGCTCAGGAAAGGCAGCTTTAAAGTGACTCCAGGCACAGGAGGACAGTGAAAGGGAACTGGTGTTTCCCATTGCACCCAAAGGGATGGACGCAGACAAGAGTTGCACCTAAATATGTGTCAAGAGTTGAACAAGACACAGGACCAAGGGAAGACAAGGTCAGAGAAACCAGATATTAAACATGAGTTCTGAAAGGAGAATGACAACTCTGCAAGTGTTCTGGACAATTAATAACTTCTAGAACATCCAAATGCAGTTTCAGCTAACTGCAAGGGATTGTTGAACAGTATTTGGAAGGATGGATGGATAGGCAGCCTGCCTGAAAATTTGGTCTGTATTTATAAAAAGTTGCCACTTATGTATTTGGTGCCAAAAGAGATCCTCGATTTTGGTTATCATCCAGCCCCTGAGAAATTCTGCACTTTGTGAATATAGTGCTGTTTGGGCAGGAGAGAAAATAGTACTTTCAACAGAACTCTGCCGCCTCTGGTTCTTATGTTGAATGCATTTGATGGCCACTGTCATGGACAAAACTATATTTAGTAAGAAACCACATTCTAAGCAAACCATATCCTTAAGACTACTGAATGGGAAGGAATTCAACACAACTTCAAATGTATCACTGTCTAATTAACTAGGTGGATTTGTAAATGATGACATAATACTAATACATAACAGTAAAATCAAAGTTCTTCAGCTCTGTATTTTTGACCGATAAACTACAGTTGCAAGTCTTACATTTATTTAAAAAACAGAGGTACACAAAATAGCAGCAGGAACTAGATGACACTTAAAAGCTGTTTCAGAGGGTTTTGACTCACTTCAGCAATGCCCCAATATTTTTTTTAAGATAAACCACGTAAAATATTGGTGGTGCTGAGAAGATCCTCTCCAGTTGAAACGAGGAAATCTCAAGTCACTGACATACTGAGAGATGTCAATCAAAAGATAATTCAATCACCTTTTTTATTCTGTATGTTTAGCAAGGCAGTGTTCTAGGACTATTACAAGTCCTCTTTGACTTTTCAGTGCAGTCAATCTCTGTCTGTCATGACCTGACCAACAGTGCCATTAAAAGGACAGGAATTATGGAAAATACCCAGGCTGGACAACAGAAAGGAGAAATGTATTTCATTCTCACTCAAGTGATGGCTTAGATACCTTAATCAACTTCTCAGTCCTGTTAGGATTATTTTTATGAAAGAAGATGGTAATTAATATTGATAAAAATTTGATTTTAGAGGACCTGCTTGTTTTAAGTTCATTATTGTGCGTGAGCAAGCTAAAACACGAGCCAGCAGTTTGCTCTTGCAGCTAAGAGGGCCAGTGGTACTCCTGGCTGCATTAGGCCAAGTATTGCCATGAGATCACAGGAGGTGGTCCTGCCTCTCTACTCAGCACTGGCGAGGCGTCACTTCAAGTGGCATGTCCAGTTCTGGGCTCCTCAATACAAGAGAGATACTGCAAAGGACCCTGATGATGACAAAGGGACTGGAGAACCTCTCCTAGGAGTAGAGGTTGAGACAGCTGGGGCTGCTCAGTCTGGAAAAGAGAAGGAGGCTCAGCAGGATCTCATCAATGTATATAAATTGGAATTACATGAATGTATATAAATTGCACCTGAAGGGAGAGTGCAAAGAGGCTGGAGAGATGCTTTTTTGTGATGCTTACTGTCAGAACCAGAGGCACTTGGGCACAAACTGAAACAGAAAGCTCCCTCTGAACATGAGAAATCGTATTTCTATAGTGGGGGTCACTGACACTTGCTCAGGGGGTTTGTGCAATCTCCATCCTTGCAGATATTCAGAAGTCATCTGGACATTGTCCTGGGCAAACATCTCTAAATGGCCGTGCTTGGCAAGGGGGCTGGACCAAACAACTTCCAGAGGGCCCTTCCAACCTCAACCATCCTGTCATTCTGTGAACTCTTATGCATAATTACCAAGTTGAGCTTACAAACGACCACTACTAATCTGTACCCTGGTACCATTTAGGCTGTCCCAGGAAATAACCACTCTTCTAAGGGAAACACAGTAAGTCATGCACAATGCTAACGCTTCCATGCTAACCTAACTCTCCTACAAACAATTGGAGAGAATAAAGTTATTTCTATTGTGGATTTCCTTCCCTACAACTGTGTGCATGCATATCCATATATATCTATAAACATGTACGCAGACACACCATACAATTTTACATATAATTTTGTATCTCTAATTTTAATAATCTATTTATCTCTCTACCTTTCTAGAGAAAAGGGAGATTTTCCTAAGCTTACACAGGCCATGTATTCTGGTGCAAGGCAGAAATGGAAAAGAAGCTTTCTGCAGTCTTCATCACACAATATCCTTTAACTAACGTTACTAGAATCACAAATGTAAGGTTACATGAAGAATTTAAACACTCTCCACCCCCTAGCATTCACGTCTAGAAGTAGGTGCACTCACTGAAATGCAGGTCAAGCTGAAATCCCTTGGAAAATTCAGCCTTTTCTGAAGAAAAAGTTGATAGTTATTGACAAAATGTTGTACTCTGCCTTGTTACTATTCATGATTAAGGAAAGTAAATATTGTCTGAGGCCTAATGAGAATTCCAATGCAATAAAGTCAAGTGTGAAAGGTGCAATCAATAAGTGATGATGCAACAGCATTCATTTGTAGTTTTGTTATTGTTTAGTTCATGCTATTTGCTGATGCTTGAAAATGAAGTGTTAAGAAATTAGCGCTACAAGGATTAACATTCAGATTTTATTTCTGATATTGTTATGTCTCTACAGTCATTACACTCTGAACACTAATTAGCATCTGCTTTCTTTTCCCACTAGTTAAGGACTGCAAACCAAAGAATTACAGAACACAAATACTATGGAAACGAGCATCAGTATTTTCCATGAACAGCCACAAATTAAACCCCATGATGTCCATGGTTAATTTTACAATGCAGGAGTAAGTACTACAATAAAGTACTGTATTTTCCCCATTTTTTGTGTTAGAAACCATGCTTCAAAGTATATCAAATTTATAAAGGGAGTGTATTTCCAAATGTGTAACAGATCTCAGAGTCCAAGCTGGAATGTTTATGTTCTACATAGGTCAGAGGTATCCACCAAGGGCTCAGTTTTGGATTTAGAAGGCTTGAATACCTGGAAGTAGTACTGCCCCAGGAAACAGTCGAGGACTAAATCTCAGTTACTCAGTTTCTGCAGGAAAACCAATCTCTTCCAGTCCTTCATCAGACTGATTAATTCCTCTCTGTTTGGCTCAGCTGGATTGGCAAGCACATAGACATTGGTCTCTGCCACTGTGCCATGGCATGGGACACTGGTATCTTATGTCAGAAATCGAAGGGGTAATTTTCTCTTTCCCCTTCAGGCACATTGTACCAGTGACAATTTGTGCTGGCCACCTCATGTACCTGAAGATCCTGAAAATATGTTTCAGCATTTTTTGCAACTCTGTATTTTCTGAAGAAGCCATGTAAAAATTTGGCTGTGAGAACTTCAGCGGCTTTTCACTGACTACATTTACAACTAATATCTTCATGTTTCTGAGTATTCTGCTTTATTAACTGCCCCGACACTTTAGCTTATAGAGCAAGATTTAGGATATGGATCGAAAATAAGGGCTGGTTCTGTCCTAAAATACTTGGTTACGTGTCTGTGTTAAGGTCTCATGGTGTTTGAAGTCAGCCAGGAGTATCTGGCATATATCCTATCCAAAGGGAAAGTACAGGCCAAAGCAGACGCCTCCCAAAGCTCCTGTTCATTGTGTATGGTGAAAGACCCCATGCATTTCACAAGGCAGCTCTACAGTCCCTCATGCATGGCTAAAAGCAGTAATTCCTTTGAAACTTTATTTATGTCTCTCATAATGTAACAACTTTACAAATTCACTAAGTAAATAGATCATGTAGCTAAAATTAACTTGTATTTAAAGCATATAACCCATCCCGACCAAGAAGATTCTCTAATTCATGCACAATTTTTCTTACAAGTAGTTTCAATGGAATTAGGTAAATATTAGCTGTAACACTTGAGAACGACATATCTGTTTTATCATGACTCTTGTTATCAAAACGCATTTTTTGCAGAGCCATGGAAATGACTCTTTCAGTCATGTGAGATCTCTTGACCTATTGCAAATAAGATATCAGCATTTAACTTTTGGCAACTTATTTGTTTATATGTATTTAGAAACAGCTGAGCAAGAAACCTAGTTCTGCATGAACACAATATAAAATGGCCCAAACATGTACACAGCTAAAGGAAAGATAATTATGGGAAATAAAACTTGATGTTTCAGCTCCCTAAGGAAAATCTAAAAATATAAGAAACCCTATCATGTTAACCAGCAAGAACTGTTCTTTCACTTAAGGGATAGTTGGGCAATTATTCAAACCTGGACAAGACTGGACTGTCAAGTGAAATAATAATTCAGAGTTCCAGAGGATAATGATATAGATCTCAAGCCCATTAGCAGTGGCCCTTATTATAATACTGGCCAAGGTTCCCCAAGAAAGAGAGAGAATATTTAAATAAAACTTGTAGGGAACTAGTTTGAACTTGTATATTTGAAGAGCTTAGTACTGCCTCCTATTTTCCATTCATTATTGGAGAGAAAGGTATCTATCATGTGAGACTGTGAAATCAGTCAGGCTTTCGAGACTGAAATCCCTGAGGGCAGAAACTAAAACATAAAATAATTAGAAAATCAAGCCACATCGAAATTCGTGGAGTTTCTACTAAGAATCTTATTCTAGTGAGATTTTAAGGTCTGGTTCAGCACCCAGTTGTCTCCCCTTTCCTGACTGTTTCTCTCTCATTCAAAACAAACAAAGCCAACATATATTATCCCTGACTTCAGGTGCATCATGAAGAATGACAGCTTCAGATGTAAGGGCTTTTTAGACTGGAAACAGAGGAAGGGATTAATTTATCTCTATAAAATAGGTCCTGCTTGTGAAACATTTGTATATGCATGCTTCATTCTGTTCTGTTTGTTTGCTTTTTTAACCACTATGGGAATAACTCAATAGCTGGTGGTCACAGAGAAGCTCCCTAATCCCTGGAAAAACAGTTGTCTAGCCTGCACTTTATGAAGTACAGTACGGCTAATGTGGCAGCAGTTGCTATGGATAAGAAATACTGCTTGTTTTAATATTCTCCTTACGATCCTTCTCCTAGGTACAGGAGTTTCCAAATACAGGAGCAGATCTAGGTCTGGCATGCCTGGCATCCTCCAGTGAAGAAATCTGCTCTGCACCTCAGTGAACATCTCCTGGGCTGACTGGTCTCTGGGGTGCTCGGACTATTAGGCGAGACCAGGGTTTACAGTAGGTCAAGCAAGAAGGCCGACTAAGAATTTGTAAATCAAATATTAAAGACTGATTAAATATTTTACGATCTTTTTACTTAGGCTTTGATTTGAGTTTACTTCATCTACTAGCCAGAGATCTGCTGAAGGTTAATTGATGGAGGAAGAGTAAATAACAGCTCATACTGCTGGCCCGAAGTATGCGAGGCATTTAAGAGTATTCCCAACCTCAAGTGTGCAGTCACTGACGTGCTCATTTGTCTCACTAGGTTAGTGTCACTAGGGCTCAGATATGTGATCAAATTACTGCCGTGAAAGTGGTTTAAGCTTATGTGTTTTCCCTTGTATTGTATATTCGCACATGTCTCCAGTGACACCAAGTAATCCTTTAAATTGCGTTAATTTGATCATGCATCTGAGTACCCAGGGCAGCAAATTGGGATGGGTGGCTATGGAAAGTGGAGATGATGCCTCTTACAAGACAAATAGCTCCTATGGAGGAGAGAGACATCCAGCAGAACTCAGTCTACCAGGATTAGAGTATAAATCTCTGCCCTTTCTCCTTCTACAAAATCAACGGTTTGTAACTTATAAACGTGACCTGACAAATTGCTTTTGTGGACTTTGGGGTATTTTGTCTTTTTTGAAGGGAAAGAATTAACAATACTCTTGTAATTGTTGGTTAATTTTTGGCTACCAACCGGGCCGGTGTCATTTAAAGCCCATCTAAAGAGAGCTCAAAGAAAAATTCAGAAACTCATCTAGCAAGAGCCCTCATCATATTCGGGGCTTGGAGTTGAAAACTTAAAAGCAATCCAAACATCTGGTTATACAAAAGTATTGCTGAGATTGTATCTGAGCTCCTTTTCAAGGGAACTTTGGTAAGGGTATACACATATCAAAGTACAATTTATGTAAAGCGCAGGAAGAGTTATTGGACTAATCATTTTTAATAGAGATTCCCTGTCTTTAATTCAGAGCTACACAACAGAACTTAATAGCTTGTGCCAAATAAATAATTTACACATGGATTGTGTCTGAATACAAATGCATACATAAAATATCACAGACTTAATGAAGGTGCTGGTTTTTTGCAAAATCAATTAAATTGATTTTGCTGATGGGTCTGCATTAATATTTTTGTAAGCTCCATTTTGCTTTACCTGTACATGTGGCCCAGCGGTGATTTGTAAGGGAGGAAGGGAAAACTCTGCAAATGCAATTAGAAACCCGGCACACAGAGTGGTGGTAGTTTTGAAGTGTCTGGGTAAGACACTCGGAAATAACACTCCACTGTGACCCGTAGAGGGGCTCATTTACAAAGTACTCCTCAGGAAAGGTCAACCTCTCAGAACACTCATGACTATTCAGTCATGTGTTTTGCAGCTTCTCAGCCCAACGAAGCTGGTAATGAAGAGTTTTCCCCTGAACGCTGAACATGTTGGGTTGTTTACCTGCAGTCAGCTTTGACTTGTGTTTGGTCTGAGCTCCTACCAGAGTGGGGAGAAGGCAAGGGCTGAAGAAGGCGGTCATTGCTGTGGAGGATGCACAACCGCAGCCAGGAGAACAGTGGTCAGAGTGTGTTTCACAGGGAGAGGCATGGGACGATGGCTGCTTTACCCTTGGGAACACCGGCTTATCTGATGGGCCTGAGAGCTGCTTTTCACTACCTTTCACCCACAGCTCGTCGTCCCTCCTGGTAACACGCTGCCTTTTGCCATCCGTGACTCACAAAAGCGCTGCGCTTTAGAAAAGCGCGCCGGCCCCGCCGCAGCTGGCGGCCCGCTGNTGCCCACCGCCCCGGGGCCCGGGTGGGCCACCGGGCCCACGCCGCTCATGGAGGACATGCTGAGGGGCTGGCTGTTGGTGTACAAGGGCTGGCTCTGGAGGTTGACCACCATGTTGCTGAGGGGCTGGGAGGGCTGTGGCTGGAGCTGGTAGTGGCCGGGCATCAGCGGGAGCTGGGGGGTGACGTGCGGCGGCAGGGAGGCCGTGACGCCGATGACGGGGGCCTGGGCGCTGGCGGCCGGGCTGAAGGTGGGCGGCTGTGTCATCCCGTAGGAGTGCGCGATGAGGGCGGGCTGGCTGCCCGCTGCCACCGTGGTGACCCAGGGTGCTGCACCTGCGGCACGAAGGAAGGCCGGCAATGGCGGCGGGCTCGGCATGGGGCAGAACAGACATCAACACCCTCGTCCTTCCCCTCCCGCACCTGTGCAGGGCGCAGCGCGCCCCGCTGCGCGAGCCCTAAAGCGGTTCGGCATCTGGAGCCGTTCCCAAGCAGTAAGTGCATAAAATTACCGCAGCGATGTGAACACAATTGTTAAAATACTCATCGGGTGACATGCGGCATGTTTGCGGTTTTATGTATTTTGCACTTTATGCAGCTTTAGCGCACGCTTCCAACAAAATTAACCTCTTTCCCCACTGTGCTTTAACGGCTCCCTGACAAACACTCTGTGTGTTTAATAATGGTCTCCAACCACTACAAAGACATTGTAATTAGGCGTCTGGCATAGTAGCACAATGTATGATATGTGTCTGGAAGCTGGAAATCATTTTCAGGTAGTTCTGGACATAAAAGAAGTCTTCAAGTATTACAGAGTGCCTTTCCCTCTAGTGAAGGCAGAGAAGGATAGAAAAAAACCTCTCACTAATGAACTTGCAGCATCTTAATACATTTAATATCAGCCCCAGCACAGAAGAAACTTGAGGGGTCTTTACACTGAGGGAAAACCCCTGGTAAAGAATAAAGAAAGGCTCACAATGCAGTCTAATTGACAGAGGTAAATGGAGATAGTGCATTGAATTTGCTTTGAACGATTTTCCCTGGTAGAATTACAAATAAGATTACAGACGTACCTGGGTTTTCATTCTCCCTCATCTGTTTAGATGGAGGCTCATCAGTGTCCCAGGGTGTGGACTGATTGATGGGTGTCTGTCCCCACCTGACGCTTGTTGCAAGTCCTTGAGGCTGATTTTCAGTCTTGGAAATGCAAGGTGTCTACCAGAGAGAAAGAAAAATACAGAATAAAAATGTTTTGACTATCGGGATTAATTACAGTTCCTCATAACTAGCAGCTTGCTTGTTGGTTACTGTCCAAGAGGATATCCTAAGATCTTTAAATATCATTCATTTGGGGGTTGGACTACACAATCACCAGAGGTCTCTTCCAACCCTAACAGTTCTGTGATTCTGTGATTGTCCTCCAGGCTTGCATGAGATGTCCATATGGAAATACAATATATTTGAAAAAAATGCTTCTGGAAATTTAATAGATACACCTTAAAAAAAATCCACAACAAACTAGTATTTTCAGAAATAAGTTGCTTCATTTGCCATAAAAATAAAAAAATCCTCAACAAACAACAACCCAGATATGGCAGTATCTACTCAGTGGCAGCTACACAAAATGGAACAATCTTCTGTTTGCTCAATTTCTTCCAAAAATAGTGAGTTTTGTTTAGCAGGAGGCGGAACAAGAGAGACTTACAACTGCAGGACAAATTACTGTAGAACAGTAAAGAGAAGTCTTCGTATTTACTGCGTGTCAACCCTTGAAATTGAATGCCAATAAAAAAAGCAGCATAACATCACTGGCTGCTAAAGTGGATATGTTGGCAGATCTTCAGAGAGGTTAAAATAAATGTAAAGCAGGAGAAGGATTTGGGCTGAATAATCATCAAAGCAGACATGATCTGAAAGAGATCTCCTGATGAAAAAACTACCACATGGATTTAAATGCTACACCAGATCCCTGCTGTAATTTTAGGGGACCTTCCCAAACAATCATGCCTTTGCTGAGAAAAGGCTTGTAGAAAACAAGGGTGCTCCAACAGGTCTCATTTATTTAAGTCTGCTGTGTATTTCATTGCTGGAAGATTAAAAGTTTTTTGTTTTGTTTTGTTTTTACTGGTGTCAGAACCTCTAAGGCAAGCAAAGGGAACCAGCTGCCTATTGCTGACTGCATACTGAAGAGTGAAGCCATAAAGTACAGGAGACCAGTCTGAGCGATTGCTTGTTTGCCTCACATCTGGGAAGTAATTTAGCTCACAGATGGGGGTACAGCAGCTCCATAAATGCCCTGGGTCACATTGTACCAATGAAATCTCTGTCAACACCAGCAGCCTGTTCACCCATCACAAGTACTCCAACCAGCCCATGAAAGGAAGTCGTTAGCAAAGCCATTTATGCCCTCTGCAAACTCACGCACACCTTCCCCAAGCCAGTCATTCCTCCTGTCTTTAAATCCACCGGAGGCGCCTGCTGGCGCCTGCCCGCCCTTCTTCCCCACCAGCACCTGCCCTCAATGTTGCCCCCTTCACCCAAGAACCTCTAACATCTGACATCCACTCCCTTTTCTACCTGAGCTTTACCCTCTGTAGGCTCCTGGGGTCAGGAGTTGTGAGTGCAGACCATGACAGAGGACACAGGTTCTGCTGTGCTGCTCTCTTTGCTCCCAGAAGCCACAAGGGGAATATTTCCTCCACTACAAATGCTATACTTTGTTAATGCAGATGTTCACAGGGAAGTGTGATTCTTAAAATCTTTTTTCCTATGGTTGTTATTTTTCAAAACTCATCAATTTATTCTTTTCCATAGTTTGTGGGTTGTGTTTTTTGGGTTTCTTAATGTAATTTCTCTGGATTTTTTTTTCTATGCTTTTTGCACCAAGGACAATGATATTCTGCTTTTAGATTCACATTTAATTCTGTCCCCACCATTTCAACTACCTCTGTAACTTTTGCAATTGAAATCAAATGAGTCAGAAAAGACATAAAGAGAGGACATGCAGACAGTCAAGAGCTTTAAAGCTCTGCTCTATTCATGGTGAAGAAAGGGCAGGAGGAGAAGAAATAAGTCTCAGTTTTGAAATGCTTTCTATTTATAAATTGTCCTGAGAAAATGATTAATCTGAATACCTACCTTTAGCTTTTACATTGTACAAGGTCTTTGACACAGGAGGCTATAACACTGCTGGTGGTTTACCAGTTCATGTTAGCAGTATCCCTTTGGATCCAGCTAAACTGTTTAACAGCAGCCAAAGCACTCTGCAGTAGGGAAAAAAAACCCAACAAACCACCAGCGTCCTCTGCCTATCTATCAGCTAAAATACTTCCCCCAGAAACACCAATATTTATTCTAAAGTAAAACTTTAAAAAAAAGTAAATGCAATATAGAGAAATGGGCATTCTTGGGAACCAAAAGGAGGATTCATGACTCAAATCATGCCCTGTGTGTTTCACACGGGGCATGTGTGTTGCATTCCTTTGTTGTATGAACTGGGTCTTACCAGTGGGTTTGAAATACACACTTATCATTATTGTGAGGCATTGTCAAGACAGGTAGCATCTTGTGTAACTTTGTTACATTCCTAAGCTGCTTTAAAACAGTGTTGGTCTAAAATAAGAAAAAAAAATATTCCGCTACCTTAAATAATACAGAACGACACACATGCTACAACTTTAAAAGAACTCATGTTTTTTACAGAATGGGTAAAGAAAGGAGTATGTGATATAGCTCTCCTAAATTGTACAAAAATCCAGTTGCTTATTTTGGAACTTGTTTTCCAAGAAACCTAGAGCACCATACCAGACACGTGGAAATGGTAGAGTCTGCAGCCAAATCTAGATCTAAATTCCATACTTTGAGCATTAAAAAAGAGGAAGGAGATTATCAGATTTGCTATCAATAAACTCTTCTTCACTTTCACTAAATGCAGGCTTTGTTTCACTAAAGATGCTCACAAACGCTTCTTCTTAGAGGCAGGGTGGATTTAAATAGACAAATCCAGTAGGTTGCTTTCAAACTGTACTCCTGAACTTGTGTTTGATCAGAAAGTGCCAGACATCAGTTGGTATGAAATCATAACACACGTCCATGAAATACAGACAGTAATGGTGGTGGAAACAGAGAAATAGCTTACTGAACTTCCTTTTACAATGTATACATACTTCTGGTCTCTGATCTAATTTCTGCTTTATTTTTCTTAATACATGAAGGGTAACATTACAAGTGTTATATGTCTCTGATCTGATTGCAGCAATTACCCATTTGCGTCTCAGGAAAGTGGAATTACTTCCAGCCTTATCAAACAAAGGAACTTTCTGTCCATTCGCTGAGGCCCGCGACAGCGCTCTATTTGATGCTTTTAATGTACAACACAAATGACCAAAAAATGGCCTGTATTATGCTAGTTGTACAGGGGGAAGAGCTGTGTTCCATTAGTGATCCACAGACTTCACAGAAACTAATTGTACTATGTTACACTTTTATCTTTAGCTTTCATGTCAGATGCTTGTTTGAATTAAACATGGAACACATGAAAAAGGAAATGCATTACAAAATCTACTGAGTATACATCTCTGCCAAAAGTCTATTTACATGAAAAGACCAAAAGGTTTCTAAAAGGTCTGTTAAAGCCTGGCTAGTCAACAGCAGCACTGGCTAGTTAATTGCCTGTAGACCTGGCAGACTACAAAGACTACTTAAGGAATCATCAGCATCTTTTAGCACCTGTAAAATGTTCAATTTGTGCTCTTTGTCATGGATAGAGTACCCCAAAATCAAATCTCAGGATTTTTTTTTTCCCTCTTTAGTTTGAAGCCATCATTAAGAGCCAATAAAGATGTTCAGCTGAAGTCTGCGTTTTACCACCTGCCACTTTGAACTCCAGAAGGAAGCAGTCTCCCAGTTTTAAGGAAATTAACTGCAATACAGATGTACAGGCAGAGGAGAGCAAGACAGAGCAATTCTGGAATTACATGAGACTAACACAGACAAGTTGCCAGACTGTCAATTTTTTTGTAGCTTAAGCAGTCATAAACCATGGCCCATAGGCAACAGTAAATGTTGTACAGCTGGTTCACTGAACCTTATTATATTAAAACATTGAAACCTTCAGATTCATGGGGCTTTTCAGAATATCCACAAGAAAGTTCATGAGTTCACAGCCATCAGCCAGTGGTAAAGATTTGGAATTAGTGACTTGGTCTATACAGCATCATGGCTACTCTTAGGTGTTGAGGAGGCATAGCTACAACTAAGCCTGAATTTAAGTCCTAAGCTGTACAAATCCATAATGATGTAAGATCTGAACTTTTAGCAAGACCTTTTTTACATCAGTGGAAACATAAAACCTATTGTACTACCAACAGCATCAAAGAGTATGTTATTTGACTTAAAAAAACCCCAACATAACTACAAAAATCCAACAACAAAAATTCCAATACAATCTTTCCCAGGCTCAACACCACCAAGCACCTCCTGGAAGGTCCTTATAAACACATTTGAGCAACTTCCCCAGAGCTTGTGGAACCAGTGACATACCTCCTGCTACGGCTCAGAGTGCTAAGACCTATTCTAACAGTTTCAAGAGCGAAAAATAAGTAATCCAGAAAGAGGGATACTATTCGTGATTCCCAGCAATCAAAATTGTTTTACTAAGGCCTTCATTTAAAGTGATGGATGAGAAGTAGCTAATCTCCATTCCAATTTTCCAAAAGAGATTGGGAATGGCAGCTTAATACCAAGATAATGTATCCAATATGCAACCCAGTCTATTTTCTCTTCCCATTGAAAGTAAAAAGGTTAAGATGCATGCAGGCACAGAGGCAAACAACCCCTCCCACAAACTCAGCTTTTATGGCCTGTCATGGGTAAAAGCAACTTCAGTTTAATGAGGGAATTCCTTTTAAAGCTGTTCTCTATGCCTCTAACTGATAATGACTGGTGGCCCTGGTTTGGTTAAAGTCTGAATGTGTCTGATGCTCTAAAAAGTTTAGTGGTCTCTGCAGCAACGACTTTATGGTTTAATTTTTAGTTCACACTGTTAAATATTGCATGAAACAGGTATTATTTGTAGGCATGCATGTAAAATCGGAACCATACAAGGATAAATCTTCATCTGGAGTAAATTCCCATACAGCACTGGACAGGACCCAAGTATATTTCTGGGTTTAGTCCATGGCCAAAGTAGCTCTTAAGGATGGAAGCAGAGCTTTTAAAGATGCAGTGATGACAGCAATATCTCCCAAGAACTGGCTGTGTGGCTGTGCTACAGAAATTAAACTGTTGTTTTAAGAGACGGATGTACTGTAACATATTAAAAACCTAAGAGATATTGACAGGCCAGCGTGCAAGAGGAACAGAAAGAACAGTCCTGCAGTAAAACCTCATTCAAGGACTTGCTCATGGGTGGAGAGAAGAACTCATCTACCTTACAGTTCCCATCACCAGGCAATTCTGCAATGACATAGCACTGTTTTTCTCTTCCTAAAACGAATGTGGGAGCCACAAGAAATAGAGTAATACAGTTAAGTCATAGGAAAAGTATTACTACCCTGCATAAAAGACAAAAGAAGTCCAAGTTCCCTCTTGAGCAGACAGAATAATTCAGTACTTAAACTCCTTGAACACCATCCAGTGAGGAGCCACCCATCAGGGCGAGCTTCGGTGCGCTATGGCACAGCCTTCAGAAACACGTGGCTCAGCAGTGGGGTAAAGTCTGCATCCGCTGTTGCTTTGCAGAGGATTTAAAAACACTCGCCACCTCAAGGTTAATGACACAGGCTTGGAGAAACCCACGAGTGCAGTGGGCCCACATCACTGTGATGGATGCACTCCACCCCTTAACCAAACTGCAGTAGTTTGGTACAGGCTGCAAAGGAAGTAAAGGTCTGATCCGTGTCCAGGCCAAGAACTTCTCTAGTTTCAACTTGTTCTCTGAAAAACCATGATGGAAACAGTGACACAGTAAGCATCAATGCACATGAGCTTGGAACACTGGTCATGCGATTATCACATGAACAGCTGGTGGCTTTTGCAAGACTCATTAATCAAGGAGCAAAGAAATTTGTGGGTACAAATTCATGCATACCTTTTCCATCACATGCAATTGAACTATAACCCATCCACTTTATTCCAAAAATATGACAGCCTAAATGAGCTTTCTGGAGCTCTTCTGGCCAGGCAGCCTGGTTGCATGGCGGTGATCTTTCCTTGAGCTGGGACAACTCTCAAGAAGGCTTCTTGAGACAGTGAGACCTTTAACCAATGGCAGATCTATCAGGAACCTAAATTAATACTAATGAAACATTACTAATTCATGCAGCTACTCAATATTAATTATTATCAACCTATTATAGATAATTCCATTAGATATAACTGCTTGTCCAAGTCTGAAACTAAGATTGGACCTAACTGCACCAAGGCTCCATAAGGAGTTTACAAAGCAGCAGGTCCACTCTGAGCCTTGTGACTCAACAGAAGGCTCTCCCTCACTCTTTATATTTCTTTCATTAGATATAGACCTTTGTTTAAGACTCAGACTGGACCTGGCTGCACCTAAGTTCCACCACTCTGTACCTCATGACTCATCAGGAAAGTCTTCCTTACCATTTTGCATCTCCAGTCGCAGTGCAAACCATTCTAACTTGATTCTAACTCAGTTTGTATTTGTGCACTTCTTCCATGCAGAAATTAGTAAGGTGAACCTCACCATCAAACTTACTTAACCTTTATAAACCACTGTTAAACTTCGTTCAATTCCACTGAACTTATTGAACTAATGAAACATATTGCTGCTTCTCTCTTGAGTGAGGTGCATTCCACCCATTTGCAGGAGTTCCAGACCAGCACAGCATCAGTACCTTTACCCAGCCCTGATCCTGGCTCCATGTAGAGCAGAGCTTTTCACCACTCACTTCATGAGCTGATAAGAAGGCACAAGTATGAGCATGTCCAGCTTCTTCCCACCACCAAAATCAACCCCAACTTTCCTGGACTGAGCCTTGGCTACTCTCTAAATAAGACAGCCCAAATTCCCCAGCTTTGACAATGCAATGGAAGATAACTCCATACTAGGAAAGGGTCTGCTTCTGTCTCATTAACCTCTTCTAAGGCTCACCATCCACATTAGCTGCAGGTTCATGAAGGAAAGAAAAGGAATGAGATTATGGAAGAGAGAAAGATGGAATAGAAAAGGCTTGTGAATTGACCACAGGTGGTATCTATTTCTTTCTGGTTGGCTGCCCAGTACAACCAGTGCTCTCACACCACTGCTCCAGTCATTAGCTAGGAATGAATGCAGGACCATGGAATGACAAGAAGTGCTTCATAAATGCCACTTTGTATTCTCTCTTGGCAAATTGCACCAGCAGAGGCTCAGGTACTCACCCAGCTGCCTTCGTTTCTCAGCGAGAACATCAGGGAACGGAGCTGAGGTATCGAACCAAGGTCCCGGCTGCGACACTTGCTGCTCCAGGACACCAGGGACATCAGCGCACGACACTGGGTTCGAGCACAGAAGCCCCACTTTAGCCTGAGCAGAACCTCCTCTGCTAACACGGTCTGCATGCAGATCAACCCCAAATCAGAGCAAAGCTACCGATGCAAAATCATCTCATGTCGGAGAAGAAAACGCGCGGCATCGGGAACAACGTGGCAGCTACAGAGAACATGCACTGCGCAATGCAAGAGGGCTCTCAGAGATCCTGCAGGCATCCCATGGCATGGCCAGATAAACCCAGTTCATCACAAGTGCTTTTTGTCAGAGGGCTTAGGAAATATGGGCAAAAAATGGAATTCCAAAAATGGAATAGGTGGTTGTCAGACCAGAATCCCAAGGGTGCACAAAGGATGCTGCCCTTATGTACTGGCAAAGCTACTGATGAGCAACCTAAAAGGCAGACTTCTTGAAAACTAAACATTTATCTGGAATGCAAATGCTGGCCATTGCTAGGTTCAGATGTCACTCCATATGGCACTTTCATGCCAAATTTTCCATGAAATTCTTTTAATTATCCAAACAGGACCCCAAATTTCATTCTGGATGAGGGCCTGAAGCATTAGAAAGAGAGGAATACTTAGTAAGGAAACTGCTCCAATCCCAGTATTAAGTTACTGGTATAGAAGTTCCTTTTCGTTGTATTGAATGCCGACATTTTACAGTCAAGCCCTCAGAACTCAGTATTTCAATTGTAGTACACAGACTGCGGCAGGAAAGTGCATGTTCTCTGCCCACACAGCAGGCACATAAAAAGAAAGGGGAAAAAAAAGAAAACCAATATAAGCCTGTGAGTGTTGAACAGTGCTGCGTGATATTAGTGATTTATTAACTTGGCTTGATCAATAAGGCTATCATCAGGGGCACATTTAGTTTGCACATATATTTCACTTTCTAACAAGCACTTTTGTGTGCCTACTTTAGTTTCCATAATCTGATCCAGGTCTCAGGAAGCTTTCTTTAAGGGAGAACAGAGAATTCTTTTTCTAAAAAAAGGATCAAAGTATACTCAGTCAACTCTCAAACAAAAGGACAGACAATACTGTAAAAACAGCATGCTTACCTTTCACAGCTAAAAGAAAAATAAGCCTATGGGTCCAGATTTATCACTGCTTTAAGTTCATCAACATCAGTTGAGCTATTAAATTTTGACTGAATTTGGATCACAATTAAAAAATTCCAACTTTCTTCGAGTGTCTTCCATCAGTAACATGCTAATTTAATGCATATTAAACTCTGCTATCCTTTAATTCAGCATTTTTAAATAATTAAAAAAGAACTAAAAATCCTTTTGCACTTACAAAGCTGACCCCTATCCATTTCTACTACTGCACAACAAAAAAGACTTTTGAATCAAGAATTTATTTTTTGTATCTGAAAGTAAAAGCCATAAAAAAGATGAGAAACTGATTTACAAGATAAAACAATCAGCTCTGGGATATGTACATTAAGACTAATAAATTTCACATCGTATTTTAAGGAGTGGAGGAGGAATCCCAGATATATTAGACTTTATTCAAATTCTATTGAAATGTTCAATTAAGAGCATCTTATGAAGGTAAGTTATGCAGTCACTAAAATGAAGATGTGAAAAACAGCATTAGAGTGCTATTTCTCTCAGAGACCATACACTTCAATAATCCATCCCTTTTTCTACATCCAAGATAATATCTAAAATATGGGTATTCCTTTAATTGCTCTGGTCTTGTTAAAATTTTTGATTGTGTAGGAGAAACACAAATGTATTACGCAATGAAAAATACTACAATAATATACTACATTCCCTTGTAACAAAAAATCATGGATCTCAATGATTCTTATTAAAGTCTTTTTTCCTCTGCTATTAAAACTTTCTCCTCTGTGCAGACAGAAGAAAATGCCTTTTAAGATTCAAACAAGTTTGTGCAAAACCAGCTCAAACCCATCAATCTCCCAGTTGGTTCCTAAAAGAAGGTAAACATTCCCCAAGCTGTTCTGACCAGACGTGACTGGCAGATGCTTTTTGGGAACGAGATCTCAAGATACAACCCTGCTTCCATTCAGATTCAGAGCTTTAATAACAACAAGTTCAGCGCAGGATCAGGCAGTGAGGCAGTCATTTAATTTGATTTACAATAGAGTGCTAATATATGGTTTTGCTGGAAACACAGTCACTGTTTTCTCCAATTTTTCTGCTCTGTAGGTTTTATATCAAAGCATTCCTGCTCATTTTGTTTCTTTATCTCCATGCTGCCAGTAGGAAGCTGCCCAGTTCTCCTATTTTCTTTCACCAGAATGGATTCCTGGACTAGCATGACTGCCTCATGTGCCTCAACCACCATACTTCTAAAAGATTTATGGCAAACACATTGCATCCCAAGATATAAATCTACCAAATGGCTATTAGACATACTTTGCTGTCTACAGCCACATGATTTAAAGCAAAACTGATAATGGTATAGCTCAGTCTAGTGTTACTGGTACACCTGTCAGAATTGTGCTACATCACCGCACATTCTATCCAGACACCTCATTCTCATTTTGGGTGTGAACTGGATGATCCTTTAGTCTTGCTCTGTTCATGGTAACTTGTGATGCTAAACAGTCCTTTGTCATCCAAGGATAAACGGGTACCATCAAGATTAAGCTCTGCTTACATTTCCTTCATTGACTTACATCCCTTTACTTTTTAGTCTTTTAAGATTAAATTCTTCTAGGCATCCAGTTTGAGCCATTGGACTAATTTAGAAGAGGAAATTCAGCAAGGATGTGAGTTTGGCCAAAAACTTATCCATTTTTGAAAATCCCCTGACATGTATCTTCTAAAGAAAATACATAAAGTTACAAGAACCATAGAACCTCACACTCACTTTGTTCCCGGGAAGTTAACACAAAGTAAACCACCCCTACAAATAATCACCCACTCAAGAAACGTCAAGGTGACAGGGAAAGAGAGAGGGGCTATTGTGAGCACTAAATAACACAGGTTGGTTCTGTAAGCCATGAAGGGAAGGACAAGCTAAAATTAAATGACCTTTGGTAGGGATACCTCACCTACAACAGCAAGTCGTTATCTGATCTTCCTAATCCTCCTCCTCTGCTGTTGCAGGTCATGGTCCATGAGAAGCTGCTATTCCTGCTAGGATGGGTGCAGGGCAGACAGTGCCCTTGTATTCCCCCCAGATGAACTGCCAGGGAGGCCAGCCTGGGGTCATTGCAGGTAATACCCCTTAAGAGGTGGTGTGTCACCTGCTGAACTTGATGTGCCTTTCAGAAGAGCAAGGAGAGTTCTAGCTTTTGTACAACCATTGCCTCCAGAACACAAACGGAGCCTTCGTTTGTTGTAATAAAGCTTCAGTTAGAACACAAGTCTATAAATATCTAACAGTGCAGATCAGAATGGCCAACTTTGGTCACATCTATTGATCAGAGGGACCACACACCTACTCTGAAAAAAACCCCAAGAGGCATGCTTTCCACACAACAGATGGAGATCAAAATAATCTTCGCTGTGAATCCCAAATCTCCTTTCCACCCATAGAGCAGTTTTTGGAGTGACTGGTAGCTTCAGACAAGCACTGATGGTACCAGACTAATAACATCCAGATGTTATTAGAATAAAGTGCGGAGCCATATCTTGTTTTTTTATGCTTAGTGCTGATTCTGTGCCAAATTCAAACATAGATCACTTGTTGAGTTTCTTAAAATCACTGAGTTAGGAAGAAAGCTGAGCCATTAAGCAAGATCTTCCACCAAGCACGCTCGTCTCAGAAAGGGTCACAGAATTTGTGACATTGAGATGCTTTGAGAGGAGATATAAAGTTGGACTGAATGATAACTGTAGGACCCTTCCCACTGAACTACTTCTATTCTATTCTATTCTATTCTATTCTATTCTATTCTATTCTATTCTA
>WBMY01011685.1:239201-291795 GCA_013397315.1 Donacobius atricapilla
TGTGAATCCCAAATCTCCTTTCCACCCATAGAGCAGTTTTTGGAGTGACTGGTAGCTTCAGACAAGCACTGATGGTACCAGACTAATAACATCCAGATGTTATTAGAATAAAGTGCGGAGCCATATCTTGTTTTTTTATGCTTAGTGCTGATTCTGTGCCAAATTCAAACATAGATCACTTGTTGAGTTTCTTAAAATCACTGAGTTAGGAAGAAAGCTGAGCCATTAAGCAAGATCTTCCACCAAGCACGCTCGTCTCAGAAAGGGTCACAGAATTTGTGACATTGAGATGCTTTGAGAGGAGATATAAAGTTGGACTGAATGATAACTGTAGGACCCTTCCCACTGAACTACTTCTATTCTATTCTATTCTATTCTATTCTATTCTATTCTATTCTATTCTATTCTATTCTATTCTACTAAATAAGCATATGTATATAGGTGTATCTGTATCTCTTTCCCCTTCTACTACGGAGCTGTGGATGCTATAAAAACGGCTTTGTCTAGAAGTAGTCCAAACTTCATATACTGGGGAAGAAGAACAAGAGGTAAAAGCTAACAGACTCACCGAGGGCCTGCTTTCCTAATGCTGCATTTGATTAATTATGTGATATATTTTCAATGACTGGTTCAATCAATCCTGATCAAATTAACAAAGACAATGATCAGAAATACCAGACTAAAACACAATACAAATTATTTGGTTCCAGGGGATCCAATCAAAGGAAACAGGATTAAATTAACCAGTGATCGGATTAAGGAGAAGTTGCTATATAAAGTCAGAAATGCATTAGTACTTCAGGCCATTTGTTGTATCTGCAGGTTGCCATTTCCCTCTCTTCCTAGAGTTCTCAATATACTTTAAATAAAATTGAGTTTTCTAGGTATTACAAAGGTAATGTGGAAGAAATAATAATAATAATAATNGGTGACAGAGTATCAGGATACAATCAAAAAGACAGAAAAACCCATTTAATTCTACAACGTAAGTAAAGCACAAAGATGAAAAAGCTGCTGTTCAACACGGAGCGTTAATGAAAGTTGCCAGTGATACAGCTGAAAATGTAGTTCTTACCTAAAAATGTAAGTAAATACAAGTATCACAGGAGAAGTACTTCTATTTGCTGTGTCCTAAGCTAAACTTTGAGCAGCTGACAAGGTCCTACAGCACTGAAGAGAGATTTACCTTCAGATGCCTTGGGCTCACACTGGTTCAACTGGACCTGTCGGTGACCAGCCGCAAAGGGACTTTGTGTCCGATGTGAGGCAAAAGAAAGGCTGAGGACATCAGGAGCCAGCTCATTTGGAAGTAATTCGGAAAATATAAATGCTGAGTTAGACTGAAACCAAACTCAATTCCTGCCCTCTTTTTCTGCTAAGAGATTCATTTAAAAGATAAATGAGGGATATGGAGAGGTATTCCCTAAGGACTGTTAATAAAGCTACAGTAGAATGCTGGCACGCTGTGCTGCGTGTGAATCCTGGCCCCACAGGCTGTATGGAATGAGGAAGGACACCGGAATGGATGTGCTGCTCATATGGCAGCAGATCTCAGCAGCACAAAGACAGAAGAAACCTACACTGCCGCTGATCCCACTGTGCACCTTAGGGGCCAAAGCAGGGGGTTTACCCAGCTTTCAAAAATGGTCAGAAAAAGAGCTGCTGTAGTGTGAACAAAAGGCAAAGCATGTATAAGCAGGTCAGATCCAAATCAACAAATCCAAGTCTTTGTCTCTTATGAAAGGATTCAGGAACTGTATGGGAAGACTCCTTCAGTACCACTTGGTACAGTGCCCGTTCCATCTCTAAGTATGTTCTGTTGGTAACGGCCAGCAGACCTCCTGTCACCTGACAGGAATTCAACACTTGTGATGGCCCCAGGCCTCTCCTTGCACGCAGGGAACAGACCAAGCTAAGTGTTGTGGTAGCTGACCTCAGGAGTGGGAGATGGTCTCTGCTTAAATGAAACCACAGGAGACAAGAGGCAACAAATGCTGGTCAGCAAGGCAGATATTCACCCATGGGGTCTGATTTGTATGGCCATGGCCACGTGCTCTTTCCTTGCAGCTCAGTTTGCACCAGCTTTCATGCTGAAGGAATGTCCTTGCAAGACTGAACATTTGATGAGCTGCTTTACTTACTGAGATTGAGAAAGTATTTAGAGAAACATCTATCTCTTCCTTCCCACAACTTAGAGACTTAGTATTTTGTCTTTGTTTTCAGCTATGACAGTGAGTAAATTTTAAAGCATCAGCTCTTCTCAGCCAAAAGACATTTGGCACCATGATTAAGAATGTATTATTTTGTCTCTTCTGTCCCCTTAAAGAATAACTTATTTGTATGTACGGGCTTTTTCTCACGCTGTGCATTGCTACATTCTTTTTTCAATCTCATTGCAATTTTTTTCAAGAGTAGTCTCAATTTCATTTTCTTACTTTATTTTCCTCATGTCTCTATCTCTTCACCCTTTCTATCACGCTCTCTCCTAAGTGAAATGAGAACCCAATTATACTCCTGTTAGAACTGAACTTTCAAATCCATCATGTGCTAGTGGGCTCAAAATTAGGCAAATAAATTCCCTCAACCCTACAAATTAAATTGAGTCTTTGCATATGTTCTTTTAAGAGCACAAAGAAGTCAAGTATTCACCCAGCTGTCACAAAATATGATGAGCAGGCTCTTTGAATTCATATAGATTTTCTAAATCGTTTGTCAGATTTAACAGAAATGCTAATGGATCCAAAAGTAAATTTTAATCTATCCTAAACATCTGGTTATTATTTGTATTACAGTAGGACTTGGAATTATCAGTTGAGGATCAGGGCACAAGCTCTATGCATTTCACACACAAAGATCACCTGGATAATGTGCAGGTATTATTTTGCACTTTCTCAAGTTTTATCTCATTATTTTAACCAACAGCCTCCTCATAGCTATACTCAATTTCATTTAAGAGCAAAAGTACCAGCAGCTTGTATCACTACCTAATGTGCTAGCTGTTGAAACAAACCCAGGTCTTGCATTTGGTAAAGCCAGCAAATGTCTTCCAAATGCAGAGACTGAAGGAAAAAAGCTGTCGTGCAGGTCAGGCTTTGCTCACGTTTCATTCTGGTCAAAGCTCATGATAGAAAGGGAGAGAGCCAGATCAGCCTCAGCTTAAGGATGGGCACCAGCACAGAGCTGCTGATGCCAGTGGGTTGAACATTTCAGAGTGCACCTGTACCTGGTCTGTGTGGGGCCAGTACTTCCCAAACGCGTAGGACTTGCAGTCCTGGCACTGAACACCTGTACAAGGCTTCTCCAACCCAACACACTCAGGGAGCCTGTGATGGGGGGAACGCATCCTGGGAGTTGTACTCTATGTACTGCCCTGGCTGCTCGTCCAAAAACCTATTAGGGCACTGCTTTAAGCAGGAGGGCAGCAGATCCTGGCTGTCAGTGATAATCCACTGCCAAAATCAATATGGTTGGCAAGCTTGCTTCACAGATATTTACGATCAAAGAGCACATTTCCCAAGAATGTGTTGTCAGTCTCATTGTCTTGGCCCAGTTTCAACTCCAGTAATTACATTTCTGCCTGCCTAATATTCCCCTCTTGCTTTGAGGAGATACAGGAGCCCTCTCATCCAGTACCATGCTGTTTCACTGCATCACGGCCACATTCAGCACCGAGCTTGACACCTGGAAACAGCTTTCCTGGTTCACATTTTATACAGCTGTTGCTGCCTAAAAAAACTTTGTGATTCTTAAAGAGGTGAAGAGTGTAAGATAGTCTTGTTGCTGTTATTTTAAAATTATTTATTTTCCTCTGAAACTAGTCATCTAGAGACATATTTTAATTTTCTTCTCTTTCATGAGTAAATCTGTACACTGAAATTATTTACCAAAGGTTGAACTAGGTAGGTCTTGGATTTGTTTTCTTTACTTTTTTTTTATTTCACTAATAAAAGTAAAATAGCTATAAAAGGTGACTATCTACAGCTTCTCAATAGCAAGCTTGAGGGCGTTCAAGCCCTTTCAGAACTAGCCAGGAGAGCTAACTCCACCGGCAAACTAAAAACCTGCCTTTCTCAGTGGAATAAAATTCCTGTTTACAGCTGTATAGGGCATAAAATGGGAGGTTTTAAACTTGTGACATTTCCATGTCTGCAAAAGCTGCCACACACCCAGCACAGCATCTTACCTCAAGCTGTAAGCCTAGGGACATAAGTAGCATTATCTGAACTGGAAGAATACCAGAGGGAAAGGATGGTGTAGGTAAAAACCTCCCCAGATCTTTCCTATTTTCAGAAAACAGGTGTTTCCCCTGAGAAGAGAGCTCTATTTCCAGCTGTATGCGCTTGCAATCTTGCTTCTCAAAATCATCTTGGTAGTGCTCAACTGACCAACTCCTGCCCATTTGAATTTTCCTTGGGGAAGATCTCTGAATGCACAAAGTGAGAGAAAGCACTGGGGTTTAACATTTTTAAAAAGTATTTTAAAGACTAAGTGATTGTTGGAAGCTGCTCTGAGCCAGAAACTGGTCAGACCAGTGCTGTAAACATGGTTTAGTGGGCAAAGGAAGGTGTGCTACATACAAGTCATCATCAGTCGCCTTCGTCTGCATTCCCTGCACTCCTCTGCCTTCCCAAAGGGACCATTTGGAGTGTTTAAATAACTGCAGTTTTAAATAGACACCCATAAGCATATTTTGCATTAAAATGTAAAAAGAATGCTGAACAAAACAAGCCTAGGAAAAAATAAAAACCTGAAAAGAATGCATCTGAGAAAGACTAATAAAGTATGAATGCATGAATGTATTCTGGAGCATTTGCATGTGTCAGAGGGAATGGAAAGGAGGTGAGCAGATGATGAGAAAACAAGAGATGAAACACAAAGTGACAGAAAAAAAGCACTGGTTCTGGAAAAAAAGAAGCAGGGAGGGAAATGATTGTCTTGCAGATAGGCAAAGCCGCTGTGTGCAACATGGGGGAAATTTTTTAACACTGAGCTTTCATCTACTAACATCAATAGGGTTATTATAACTAACTTGGTAAGATCTAGGGGCAGCAGCTAAACAGTGTAATACAGGTACCTAATTTTGGTGTCATGCCTACTTCTGTCTGTCGGCTCTGTTAGAAGCTGGAGTCTGGCAGCCCTGGATAACAAGTGGTCTAAATTACTCATCACTCTCGAGAGGGTAGGAACCATTGTAAACTCTCTGACTATGCCCCCGTGTGCACTGCAGCAGAACCAGAGGGAAAAAGGGAAAAAAAAAAAAAAAAAAAGACAAAGAACATCATCCAGCTATATTACAAGAAGAAAGAAATTCAGGAACTGTATGAAGAGAATGATGACCTAAACCAAAGAAGATGGGATATTGGAAGTTAAATTATCTGTGCAGAAAAACGGAATGTAAAAAGATTCAAAGAAAAATATAGTCTATGTAGCTGCAGCCCAGTGCATCTACAGGGAAAAAAGTTAACTTCCTCCCCCTGCAAAAAAAACCTAGACTAAACTAAAGGGAGTACGTAGGAAGGAGGGATATTTTTGTTTTGAAGTATCTAGTTCCTAATTTAATCTTAATCCACTCTGACATTTATCCTCATGGATAATTCAGTATACAAATTTAAGGCAGAAAAGAATCTATAAAAATAATAAAATAAGAGCTGCTTGCAAGGGCAGTATCAGCAAAAATTGCCCTTGGGTAAAAATAGTTCCTACTGCTTTGTGTCCCTTTCAGCTTCAGGCAATGTACCAAGATCCCAGGAACTACTTTTTTCCCCTTGTGCAATCATTTGTGGCTCTCATCCAGCCTCTGATTATGCTAATTGTATTTGATGGAATTTGTATGTGCTCTCCTTCGCTCTCGTCTCTGCTGAACACACACAAGATGCATTTTTAATTTTTAACTCTTCAAAAATAAATATATAACGCAACTTTCTCCCCAAGGTTGTGTAAAAGTCAACCTTATTACTACTTCTAAACAGCAAATATACAGCCTTTATTACAAGCAAAACAAATAACCCTCTCTATATTAATATGTTGCAACAAAGCTTTTAGTTAGTGTGAGAGGAATGTCATAATGTAAGAGTGCATAACACAGTCTGATCATGTCATCTAGAACAATTCCGTTTGCATTAAATTAAATCCACAGTCATAAGAAGGGGAACTTAAATATAAAGATACAGGCAAGTTGGCTAGATCAAGAGCCTACATGATTTTGAGAGACACTCAAAACTAGAGAGATGGTGAGCTGTTGTGAAGCCATTCCCAAGGCTTGGCAATAAAGCCCAGGACTTAAATTCCTGAATAAATTACTTTTTTTTTTCTTTTTTTTTTTACCTTTAAGAAGCATTCTTTACCAAGTTGCTAAATATCAAAACCCACTAGATTTTGCTGAGACAAAACCAGATGACCTTAATGGCCTCAGCTGTAGTTCCTTGACTGTCTTCAAGGTCCCCAAATGCAGTAGTGACTGGGTTATTACGTACTTCATGGAGATCCTCTGAACCTCTAAATTATTCTTTCATTTTACTAACTAGAAGCTAAAGAAAAATGTAATTGCAAGAGTAAAAGACTTCCACTCTCTTCTAAATCAAAACAGGACTGTCTTTCCATCCTTTATTTAAGTGAATTTTAGTGTAAAATTCCCAGTGGGCCACCCTGTGCATCACAGCTCCACTCTTCCACAGCTAAAGCCTCCCATTGCCCGAGTCCCTCCTCAGGACAGGACACTCACCTCCCAGAGCACCTCAGCGTGGGACCACCCGGGCTGACCACCACGGCTGGCCAAGCCTCCTAGGACAACACTTCGGGGGTAGTCTGGCGTCTTTAGCAACACAGGGAATTTCCGTAACTGCAGGGATTTCCGTAACTGCCGAGGCAGAGAGGGCTCTTGATTCCTGCCCGAGTCCAGAGAAATGGAGTTGGGGTGGCCAAACCTCAAGCTTGAAAATCCAGAGGCACCTAAAGGCCTTTGAAAGCCAGATTTGGAGAGCTTGTCACCTTCAAAAACGGGACATGGGTGCACTGGAATGCCAGCAGAAATGAGGCAGGGGATGCAAGTTGGACAGGGGGTTTGGGCACATTCCCTTTTGCCTCCCAGCCCCAATATCTGTGTATGCCCCCAAGATTTGGTGTTGATGTCTGAAGAATGCAGTGGTCAGCCATCACCCTACTCATACTAGAGCTTTGATCGTATCTTCTTGTTATTGTCCAGGCATCTGATGAGCCTGTGCACATTACTGGTGTAAATATATTAGCTCTGGAGGCTGGGTCCCCAGCCATTCACAGTTATGGACCCTCACAGGAGCAGTCAGCCCTTCTGAGGTGGGCTCCTTGAGCCGTTTGATAGGAATGAGAGCGCTCTGCATGTCAGAATCTGCCATGTCAATCTATCTGTGGTGGAATTGGCTCTTTTCCTCAGTCTCTGTTTCTTCATTCTCCATCCTTGTACAATGAACTGACTGCCAACCACTTCTCTTGCAAGGGTGGCTGCACTTCACTGGTAAAATGTATATTATTCATTTAGAGATCTGAAAGTTACTCTGTTAAAAACAAAACCAAAAAACCAACCAAGCAAAAAACTCCAACAAAAACAAAACAAACAAACAAAAATTCTTCAGAACTCTTGCCATACCTGAAATACTCTTACAGCTCATTACCACAGCAGCTAAAAAACATAAATCACCCAAAATAACACTTCTCTCCACCTCATGTATGCTACTACCTAAAGTCTTTGTGATTCCTCATGCACAGTTGTTATATACATGCAAATTTTAATTAAGGGAAAACTTGGCTGAATACTAGATAAAATTATTTGTTGTATTGTATATTTGAAAAGCAATGCATCATTCTAATAGATTATTCAACGGATATTTGCAAACTTCTATAGAAGTGTTTAGCTAATGCAAAAAAGAAAGATTAATTGAATAATTTATTTGATGGACAACAGCATTATTCATTAAATACATTATTCAACCAGTAGTATTCAACCAATACTGATTAATTAAAATGACAGAGACAATTGCTTTCAAGTACAACTCACTCAGATCCCAGATCTGGCTCCATTAAAAAAGGGCTTTGCAGAGCAATGTCTCAGTGAGAGTGTAGATGGTGCAGATATTCTTTGTGGTAAAGGAGCCATGTCCTGAATCACAGCGTCCTTGACCAAATATATCTGCATGACTGTGGTAGGATTTGCACCTCTTAATGAATTGCCTGCCTATACTGGGGCTGGATTTGAGCATCCTCAGCTGCAGAGGTATCCTTAGCACAGGGAATAGATTAAATGAGACTATTTAATTTAACCTGCAGAGCAGGTCCAACTTGTTAACTGCTCCTGCTATGCTCTTCTTGAGAGCTTTCAGATATGAGAAAGAAGTCATCTGGCATCCTCTTTGCTACGTGGTTTCCCAAGTGTTTTGCAAACACTCTTCCATCCCGGGACTAACACCTGCAATTACCTGATAAAGACACAACGGTGTCCTTACCCAGCCAGGTGACATGCCATGCCTACGTCCCATCGTGCTGCAGGACTTCAGAACATTCCAAAAATCACCTACTCAAGCTGCTGTGTCACCAGGCATGTCCCCAGCAGAGCCCATGCTTCTCTGCCCTGCCAACAGGGCACCACTGGGAAAACCAGCAAAACCACCTGTGCTTCAGACACATCAGCTGCTTCTGCTACATCACCACGAGCATTTTAGCAATTTTTATTCAGCAAGGAACAATGAAGAACATCAGGCCTTAAGAGCAAAAGGCTGACAACAGATGAGTCCACCACACCAAGGGAAAAGGCAAACACCATATCTTAGGTCCCAAGTAACTACCTCCGAGCAGCACACAAAAGCGGAGAAATTCTCAGTCCCCACAGATGGGAAAACCACCATCTGAATAAAACCAGCCTCATGGTCGTGACAGAAGGCACATTTAACAGAGCCTGCACATGACAGGGAATATATATCGTGCTAGGACTTTATAGACATAATAAACCCTTGTTAAGTGCCCACCAAATATACCGTGGAGAAGGCAGCCATAAAAATTGGCAAATAAAGACCCTCTTAAAGATTAGCAAGCATCTGAAAATATTTTACTATTTAACCAAGTATCTCCCCTATTACAAGGAGGTTCCAGGATAATTTTCAGGGAATAAGGCTCAAAACAGTACAAGAAGAGTTTGGATCACACTAAGTATTAACTGAAGCAAGTTTGCTAGCATAATTTACCCTACTATTTTAAGCAGTTTCTTTTAATGATTCAAGACACATTTCCACTTTAATCCCCTACTCCCGTTTGGAAGGAAACAGATGAATGTGAAAAAATGCAATGAAGATGATAAATTCATGCCACTCGAAAAGTGGCAAATGACATTTACTGGTCTCTCAGTTCCCATTTTATGATTGATATGGAACTATAAACAAGAAAATAAGTACTGTTAAAAATCTTTCTATACAGCGGCAAGTAGGGTTTTAATGGTGGCTTGCCTGTGCTTATTAACAAGCCATGGCAGTTGCTGCACACTGATCAGTAACTGTGTGAGAGCTCAGCCTACTGTGGAAGTCCTGAGTCTATGTACTTTCAATTTTAGAGCATAACCATCATACGCTCCACAAACCAATGAAATTTCTAATAATACAAACCAATGATGTGTTAAATTGAGACACTTCTGGCTTGAATGCCAAAAACTTCACTATGATTTAAAGGATCTGTGCTTACCTTTCTCTATCAATTTACCGTTAATTTGCTACCATTGGAGCAATTTACAAAAAGGGAAAAAAAAAAGGTAATATTTTATTTAATTTCTAATACCAATCCTGGTCATTTCCAATACACACTCAAATGCCATTTATTGTACAAAATGCAATATAGTCATTCAAGAGGAATAAGAGATGCAATGAGAAGTGCTGGGGGGAGCAGGCAAAAAGAAATCGCTCTGCAAAATATCTACATTTAGAAATAGGTGGCAATCCTCACTGTCCCCCTTAGAAGAGGCAAAGGCATTAACAAAAGTTTAGGTCATGAATGCTTGACCGTTTCAATTATACCAAGCATTCTGTATTTTGTTTATTATTTATTACAGACTTTTACTGCTGGGTTGGATATCATCAAATTGTAGATTCACAGATAATCTCTATCAAACAACATATCAATGGTCTATAAAAATGTGGGGTTTTCTAACGTGCCTTCCACCTTACTTGACCCCAACTTCTCAAGGCAGAACCTAAACATTCATTTGTGATTCTGTTTGTACTTTATACCAAAATCAGACATACAACAGGTTTTTTCTCCCCCCAGGACCTTGTTCCCACTTTTTACTTAGATACTAAGATATTTGTAATGACATTGTATGAGTCACATTGACGTCATGCAGACTAGTCCGTGGAATAATTATGAAAATACCATTCAATTTCTGTCTCCAGGGTCTCTCTAACAGTTCCTTAAAGTCTTTGCCACATCTTTACACAGGCAGACAGTGGTAGGATGAGGGGGAATGGCTTTAAACTAAAAGCAGAGAGATTTAAATTAGATGCTAGGAAGAAATTTTTCCCTGTGAGGATGATGAGACACTGGAACAGGCTGCCCAGAGAAGCTGTGGCTTCCCCATCCCTCGAAGTGTTCAAGGCAAGGTTGGATGGGGCTTTGAGCAACCTGTTCCAGTATAAGGTGTCCCTGCCCACAGCAGGTCTCTAAGGTTCCTTCCACCACAACCCACTATGATTCTATAATCTCTCCTCTCTCCAACTGTCTTCTGGAACAAATAAAAGGTCACAGCTTCAAAAAAAATGGGAACTGGCCAGGATGAATTCAGGCATCATTAATACAACATTTAGAACTGGCTTTGCCATTGAACTATTGCTTAGCCAGGTGAGATGCAGCCTTCAGCAAAGCAGGATACACTGAAACCACTGTAATCCTCTGTGCAGCAATTGCACTGCAGAGCAATTCCAGAAATTTCAAGCTTTGCTACTGGACAACAGCATAGCATAGCTCAGGTCAAACCAATCCCTAGTAGAAACCTAGTGAACACGGCAGCTCTACCAAGTATAGATCTGACCCTCGGGGTACAGGTACAAGGTTAGAAATTGATACGGTAATTGTCCAACATCAGAGCCTGCAGTAAAAGCAGTTGCAACAATTAAATGTTAACTTTTTATATCAAAGGACAGCAGGAAAGATACCTCATCCATCAGCATCTCCTCCTGCCCTCCAGCTGGCTCGGTATCATCACGCTCAGACTACCTTGTTATACGCCAAATTCAGTGCACAGTGGAGAGAAAGGGCAACCAAAGATCTCAGACCTCATTTGTGAGTAGAAGGCTCTAAGCACTCAGGTTGCCTTATGGACATGGTACTTAATAAGCTACCCTGGAATGCTGCTCCATGCGTCCTTGGTTCAACAACCATCCCCTGCACTGCTGGGAAGTCTTTTAGAGCAGCACAATTTACTTCAAGAAGGTATCTGCAGGCACTGTGGCCCTGGACACAAAAGAGCAGAAGAGACTTTAAAATAGATCCTACTCTGCCCCAAAGTCAGTGTTAAGCATTTTACATGGAAATACAGAGCCAGGCTACTGGAGGTGTTCTTAAATAACAGTTTTTGTCCTGTGGTTTATAAAATCATAACACAATTTAAGATGGAAGGGTCGCTTCAAGGCTGTTCGGTCCAACCTCTTGCTCAAAGTAGGGCCAACCTCAAAGACAGGTCAGGTTGGTCAGGGTTTTGCCCAGTGGAGTCGGGAATATCTCCAAGGATGGAGCAGCCACACCTTCTTTAGGCAGCCTGCTCCAGCATTTTGACCACCTAATTTTGTTTTAAGTATCTAATTGAAATTTCCCTTGCTGCAGCTTGCAGCTGTCACATCTTCTCCTCCTGCTGTGCTCCTCTGAGAAGAGGCCTGCCTCTGCCAGACCCCTGAGAAACTCCTAGCAACCAGTCACCAACTTCATACCATGATCACAACCATTCAAGACTTGTACTCCACTTAATTTTTCACCCATCTTACAATATACCGTCCCAAAATCTGGAAATAACAGCCTCAATTTCCATACCAGGGTACTGTGAGAGACCCGTCAAATGCCTTGCTTAGGTCAGTGACTGTCACTGCTCCCTCCTTGTCTGGTCCGGTGTTCTACCATGGATATTAATTTAGCTCCCCAAACTATGGCATTAGGAATGGAGCCAGGGAGACCGGAGAGCAGACCTTCCTTAGATGTAGTGCCAGGTGCTCTACTACTCATGCACTGAGAGTATGACCTTCTGAGTTTCTTGGGCAAAATCTGAGATTAGTCTGAGCTTAGTGAGCTCCCTGATTTCTAAGAACACACCACCCACCTACAGAGACAAAACTACTGGTGTTTATATCTGAAGAAAGGCACTATTTACCTCCGGCCTGCTGAACAGAAATAAGCACTGTGGGACACAAATCTTCCAGCAAATCACTTGAGTACGAGGTAATTTGGTGAAAGCCCTCTATTCCTTGGCCACATCTATGCCACGGGAAATGTGGGCACTAAGGCATAAACATCCCTTATGTTTTTTATCCCTACTGTGCCGTTCCTTTGGCACTGCTAAGGTGCAACATGTGCGGCACTCTTGGGGAAAGCAGGGCCAGGACTGAGTGGGGGAAATCAGAACAGGAAAAAATGCGTAACTGGTTCTTTAAAACAAGGTAATTTATAACTGTGAATGACATGGATGAGTTTAGGTGACCTTACCTGATCTTTTGAGTTTTGGATGCTCCACAGTCTACTCCTTTCAAGAGGAGACACCTTTTGGTTTCCAGTGCTGTTTGCCACTGTGCTTCTGCACACACATCTGTATTTATACATGCAAATGTACCCTGATAAGCTACCCTTTTCTACTGCAGATATTCCTTTTTTGTCACTTACAAACTTGCAACTACCTAAGCATTAATTCCTGACCAGTTTCTCAGTATTAAACACAACAGTTATGCTGCCTGTATTGCTTTTGCCAACTGCCAAACTTTTATCTGGAAACAAAAGGATTTAGAGACACAAAGAATAGTTACCGGCTGCAAAGTCTTAACGGTACCTAATATTTTCTCACTTGCCTTTTTTTTTTTTTTATTGAACACCAACAAATGACTTCTTACAGGCAGGGAGGTGATTCTGATTGCCTACGGTACGCTTTGATTCAACAAGTTTAACTGCATGCTCTGCCTCCAGCTAAATGGTGAGATTTTTCAAAAGCTTCAGCATTCCAGATGTCAATGTTTCTGTTTTGACACACATTCTGACAGATGAAAGTTTAGTCACAGAAGAATAAACTTCTAAATGGCTTTAGTTATGTCATAAGCCGCAAGATTTGCCACCAAAAAAGTTTCTCTACTATAAAAATAATACCAATAACAATGGTGAGAAACTGTTGGTTGCAATACAATTCAACGTGTCTTTCAATTTTTTTAAAACTCAAAAGTTCTTTTCATTTGGAGTGAAATTTTCATCCATCATACATCCCCCTAAAGTCGTATGATCACTAAGGTTGGAAAAGACCTGCAAGACCAAGTCGAACAGTTAAACCAGCTGTGTTTACCACTAAACCACATCCCCAAGTGTGCATCCAAGCACTTTTTGAACATTCCCAGGAATGGTGATTTCACTGCTTCTGTGGGCAGCCTACCCCAATCCCTGACCACGCTTTAAGTGAAGAAATTTTTTACTAATACCCGATTTTAACCTCCTCTGGTGCAACTTGAGGCCATTTCCTCTCATCCTGTCACTTCTTACCAGGGAGAACAGACCAACCCACATCTGGCTATGACCTCCTTTAGGAAGCTGTAGATAAAGTCCCCCCTGAGCCTCCTTTTCTCGAAAATTTCAAAGTGACTTTGAAATAAGATCATCCACACATATCAGTGGAAAAATAAATCTTAACATTTTTTAAAAGAGGAAAGAAAAGTCCTTATTACCAATGTCTTTTCGTGTGTTATCTTTTTTTTTTTTTTTTTTAACCCCCTCTAATGAAAGTTATGGAGGAACATGGGTGTCTTGCTCAGCAGTGATGACTGTGATTCAGAAAGGGAAAATATCCAGCACTTCAGTAGAAATATCTGGGGATGTTTCTTTGAATGCCTTTCACACCTCTTCCATCGAATACTTTTCATCCCATTTAAAACAGTAAGCTGCCTTATAGCATGTCTTGCTCCCTGCAGACAACCAACCAGTTTCCCTGCCATCCCTCCACTCTTCCAGAAAATGACCTGGACCTAAAAATTCTCTTTGTTTTCTCATGGAGGTGAGAAAACTTCAGATACATGACAAGTTCATAAATACTTTCAAGCTAGCTTTGAAGTAACCAGTCCTTACTAAACTTGTCTGTTCTAAAAGGTAACAGAGAAAGCTAACACCAGCTCTGTACTATTGAACAACATAAATTCTTTTATTCTTAACGACTGTAAATACAAACTATACACTGCCATCCCATCCTCCTCTCCATCACCACTTACACCTCTCTAAATGCTCTTCTTACCTTGATACACATCTCTTGAGCTGTTTTCTCCTTCCCTGTCTTCAATATGTGTCGACTGACTGCCCCATCTTGCCAAAATACTTATGGAAAATTTCAGAACATTAGATGCAATGCTGTTTTTGGACAATCTGCTTGAGTACCTTGTCACTCACGATCTCTTGCCTTTTTTTTGTGCATAAATCACATTTTCAGTTGAGTCAAGGCAAAACTGCACCAAGAACCACTGAGACAACTAAGCATTACTGGGTGCCGTGGACCCAGATTTTGTCTGTTCACTGACGCTGGTTAACTTAATGGCAAACATGCCACCTTACAGTTACTAAAGAAATACATTTATGAGCTTTAGTCTCTATCCACAATTTTTTACCATAAGACTGGTTTTTTCTACCATAGATACCCAATTGCAGCATCGCTGTCATTTTCCAAAAGGTAAGCTCTCAAAATGTTAGCTGCTGTTAAATTAAAAATGGTCTAAATAATAGCTGAGTTTGTAGAAATTTGTTTTCATTTATGGATTCTGAAAAAGGACGTGTAGGCTTACAGCTGCCTGAAATGACAAAAAACAAAACCTTGAAACAAACAGATCTGTGAATTCTCATTAGAGCCCTAAGAAGTGAAAAGACTGAGGTGCTGGCACACCTGAGGTCAGGGAAGGCACAAAGACAACATCCCATGAGCACCGTTGCTGTTCGGACTCTGCAGAAGAACCTCAGTGCTGAAGCAGCTGAAAGAATTTTAATATGAGCAGCTAAAGACTTTCTGCACTGAGCCTGGCTATGTCCTCCTAAGCTGGAAAGACAGAAGGGCAGGCAGTTTATGCAGTGTGCACCCAAAGACTAATTCAATGCTCCAAATTCTTCCCCACAGCCATTTCAATGACTCCAAGGGAGCTATTTTGCCAAAAGTATTATGAGAATATTTTTATTTCGATAAAATGGCTACCTTGCCAGAATTAATTCCAACAGATGTTTCAGCAATTATAAAATCACTTAACTAATTATCTCAAATACCTTTTTGGCCATCTCCACTATGATAAACACCTCAAACTAAATTATACTGAATAAACTGCAGTGGGATTGTACAAAACCTTGGCTTTGGGAGAGACAGGATGGAAGTTAGTGCTTGGCACTTAATGTCATCAGCATTATAACAATTCAGCTAAAGTATATATAATTTTGTTGCTGACCTTACATTATTATATAATTAAGGTAATTTAAGCAATTACTTGCTAAAAAGACTAATTTTGTTCATCAACGTAAAGACTCTCAAAGCACAGCAATATGAGAGAATTAGATTCCAATACAGCAATTTGGGAAGAATTAGAACCTCTACTGAATAAAGTGAAATGGGAGTAAGCAGTAAAAGGGAAAAAAGGACAGTAAAAGTTCAGGAAACTTGGTTACTACTCCATGTTTTGACACAGACATCCCCTGAAACTCCCAAGTACTCTAAACATAGTAAAAATTTTCTTGTCACATATAAAATATCCACTGTGAGACTTGAAACTGTAAACTTAAATTTAATAAGGTGCTAAAAGTCTCCCAAGCCAGACAAGCGAAAATCTTTCTTTAGGGATGTCTATAATCAGAGTGACTCTGTGACTCTCTGCTGAAGACAATTTTGTCTCTCCCCTCCAAAATAAGATTATCCTAGAAGATGCCAACAAATTAACTTTTTAATTGAGTACATTGAGAATGCAGCAACCTCAGTTATTTCAAGCTGTAAGTTCATCCATAAAAATATCCCTCCTAATTCCTGCACAGCAATGTAATTGTAAACCACAGAGTTCTTCCTCTGAAGAAATGTCCTATTATAAATGATGTTATAAATGACACACTGGTGTCTTCTGCAAACTTACCAAGAATTAAGAGGATGTCAAAAGAATGGTACATTTGAGAAACTTCAAGTTAAGTTTTTTGGATTACTGTCAATTCATTATCTTTTTTAGAGGTGACAACCTCCTTGTGTTCAGACTCTTCTCAAACTTTTTTCTATCTCTAAACTTTATTAAAAAATCCACTGTAACAGAAAGTAATTTATCCAGCTTTAAACTTTGTTTGTGGTTTAACCTTGATGCTATTTTGAACTGGATGATGACAGGTACCTGCTTTTATGACCGGAGGAAGATTCTGTTACAAGTAATCAATATTTTGTTTGTTTAATCACTAAGGGATTGCTTGAGTATATAACTGAGGAGTTAAATATTTGGCAGTGCTATGAAACATAATTAAAATTTTAAGTTACACGAATCCTACAGAAGGATTGAATAGAAGAAGCTACGCTTGAAGAAACTGTTTTAGTACTTCAAGCAAGTGTGCCATGCTATAAAGTTTCAAAGTGCTTTATCTATAAAGCCAGGAGACTTTGATATATACAATCTATATTTTTAATGCAAGTGAGAGAACTTTCAAGCACTCTTAAGAACATCAAGCTTAAGAATATATGGGTCTGCAACGATATTGTAAGGGGTACAGTTTTTCAAAACAAAATTTCAAAGGCATTACAGAACCTGGTGAATTAGGAATGAAAACTACCGCCCAATTCAAATACATCACTGTAAGCAGAGAAACCCACCACTGATTATATATTTAAGAAAGAAGAGGCAAAAGGAGGATCTCAAACAGCCCCAAAAGTATCCAACTGCATTTTTGAAAACAAACTGCCACCTGGACTTAGACCTGAAGAAATGACAGCACTTGTCGAGTTTTACCTGTAATTGATACTGGTTTTAGTTGAGCCTTAAAGTGTTGTTATAACTTGTGGTTTTTTAACCCTTGAACAGCCAGGCAATGTGAGCCAACAAGGGTAAGACAGAGTCTATGTGAGATCTAACTTGAATTTAAGATGCTTAATTTACATTAAACTTTCTCTCTCAAGTAATTCTTTAAACAAACTGGAGGTCAAATGATACTGAGGTTTTAAGTGAAAACTTTCAGAGCTGCTCCATCAAGTCACAGATTTAAAGCTTTCCTCTCATTACAAAGCTTTCTGGGATTTACTTTGTTTTCTCACAAACATTTTCAGTTTTGCTAGGTCAGAAAAAAGACCTTTTTAAATAGACTTGTCATTAGAACTAGCTGGATTATCTATGATAATTATCTATGCTCCATTTTAGGATTTAATACCACTTTCCTCCACAATAATTGTAGGTATGATTTGCGTGGGTGATGCAGTTTGCATCTTTCCTGGGGAATAATGGAACAAATGAGGAGTTTTATTGCTTTTTTTGGCACCTTTTTTATATGAAGAAAGAAAAAAAAACCCCCAGATTTGTGATTAATAACTTTGTTTGCTTACTTCTGTCAGGTTTTCCTCCAGGGCATTGTAAGAATCTTTACAGTATGACACTAAAAGGACTGTCATGTCCCTGAAATTGCATCGCATAAACAATTACATGTAATTCAGCTCATGGCTTCCTCAGAGGCTTCCTCAAAGGCTACATTATTTGGTTTCTGACTCTAAAATATCTTCTCTGTCTTATCTTCCAACACTAAAAATGATAAGAGGAGACTTTATCAAAACATAGTGCTACCTTACAACGGGAAAAGCCTTTTAATCCTTTAACATAGGGGACAAAGACTAAAGGGATCCTGTTGTTGGGAGCTGTAGAAGGGTACATTCAGAGAGGAAATAAGATGAAGGTTTTGACATTCGTTAACTACGGGAACATACTGTCAAGGAACGAAGAGGATTGTCCATCATTAATTAGACTAAGAACAAAGGATATTTTCAGGGTATGTTCTTTGTTCATCATTAAGTACAGGATCTGTTCTAGGATCACTGGATCAAACTCTATCATCTTGCAGAAAGTAATTACAGTGTTCTGGTCTAGTTTAGCACCATCTGTGGCCCCAAACTCTAAAAATACATGGAGGAACTAAATCTCATATTTAGGTTGAATTGGTTATGAGGAAATAAGATGTGTCACAGGCTCCAGAAACAGTCAATGGTAAAGGGAAAACAACAGACTACTAACAAACACTATTGCCTGGCACGGAAAGGGATCATCTCCAAGTGCTTTTTGTTGAAAAAAATGGTGGGTAAGTTTGGCTTTGGGCTAATAAAATATAGTGGAAAGGTCTGAGCGGTAAGAATTCTGGAGAGCTGTCTTAAAGCAAAGGGATGAACTTCTGATGTGGAAGTAGTACCTTTTCCTTTGACCCCCAAATAATTTTTAGCAATTTAAACATTAGTGTAAACAGAACTTAGGTTATTTTTATTATCTTCTTGTGAAGTAGCATTGCTCAAATATTTCCTTATGTATCAGTGTCATCACCTAAAGAACATGCAAAGATCCTATCTGAAAGATTCTGTCCTTTCATGCACCACTGAAGAACTGAAGTGGTTTGAGAAGTACAGCCAGGTCCTACGGCTCTGAGTTCCATGTCAGCCATCTACAAATACTTGTGTCTGAGTAAATGATAGGCAGCACTAAAGAGAAAACCAAAAAAAATGTGTAAAATGCGTGCAATCCAGGTTTTCAATGTGAGCATTAATGTGCTCATCATTCTTCAGAATTGAGCCACTTTTAAAGGAAGCTCAAAAATAAAATATAGTAAGCAGGATGAAGTATTTTCAGTTATGAAATATTTCCACTTCATCTTACAACTAGGGAATCCACTGGAAGAAGAATGTATTTCTAGGAGTAAAATAAAATAATATGACAATGTGAGAAAATGATTGTTTTAAAGTGTTTACTCCCATCCCTGAGCATGTAGGCTCCTACTGTCCTTGGTGGGGAGAAATTTGACAATCACTCTAACAAGTAATGTGAACAAAAGGTGCATCATATCCACCAGTGTGAAGAAACTGTCTGCACGACACACAGCCAGAATGTCTGCCGATGCTGATTTTTTCAGCTAATTCTGTGTTGTTCAATTGACACGCAACTTCTTTATTTCTGGATCTATTAGCATCCTCTCTACAGCTTCAAGGCTATTTCCTGAAATTGTCTTTTTATTATATTAGTCTAGGAAGACTGCCATGAAATAAAACCCTGACAAGAAATCAAAGAGTAGGTTATTTTCTAAAGGAGTTTCCCTGGAGAATCAGGTCAAAAACCTACTTCCAGCCTTGAACACTTGGAAGACATGAAAGCAAGCTTTGTTTTAGAAGCTCAGATGTCTACACACAAAGATGATAATTGTTTTCTCTTTTTTTCTGTTTATTGCTTTTGAAGAAATTCAGTTCAAGACCTAGGATGCATCAAAGGAAAATGTGTATTTGGATGAGCTTTGTTTGATGGCAGGAGCTTTCCTTGTTAACTCATCAAAACAGCCCAGAATGGGAAAGAAGCAGAAGCTCTTCTGGAAAAAAAGAGTACCAGGCATCACTGAGGACAATCACGGGCACAGAAACTCAACAGCTTTTATGTTCTCTCCTTTAATGTGCACACAATTAGGGAGCTGGGTGTCACATGTGTGAGGAGCCAAGGTGTCTGATCCAGAACTCACCAAGTCAATATAAACAGGCCCTTTGACTTCAGATGATCTTGGGACAAGCCCTTAAGGATTTTACTAGTCAGAGCTTTTCCGACATCATTTGGATAATCTTCCAGGTGGGGGGGGTGGAGGGTGGTTTCAAAAGCAGACCTGAGCTCTGGGTATTGGTTGTGACTTAGATCAGTCAGGGATGGCTTTTCTTGCATTCCTTATGGGAATAACAGCATGTACTCACCTAATGAAATTGCAACGGTCTAGAACACTGATAATGTGTTTTGTGTAACAACAGACTCTTATGGCTTTTGTTCCACTGCAGCCTACTGACATTGCCTGTGGAGTAAACAGGGACATGCTGCCTATGACTTCAAAGCCATTATGCAGAAGGATTGGGTTATTCTGCTGATTTTCTTTAGTCTTCTGTGCCTCGTGCATTAAAACAAACAAACCAATCCCCCAGCTGAATAATCCAAACCACTAACTCACAGTTGCACCAGAACATTTCTTTCTGTTGCACTCAAACTTAAGCCAGCTCAGCTTGTACAAGTCCCATTTAGGGACAGAAGGCCCAGGCTGGAGGTGTGCCTTCCCCATGAAGGCTTTTTAGGCGTGGTATCACAGAGATTTGTTTTTCATTCAACATTCTTATTTCTATTTTCTGATTTTGTTTTTGCTTTTAGGAGATAATCTCCATTATCACATTAATTCCTGTTCAACGCTTTTTAATGCATGTATTATTTATCTTCAGAAGATCCTTTATGCTCTTGTGTGAATTCCAATTGTGGTGGCTCATTTTAATTTCCTTTAAAGCCCTTGGCCACTTTTTCTGTTGGAGTATGGCTGGTTCCACTTAATAGAGGCTTTGTTATGCAGATACATGAAGTTTCTGTGCCCCACCTTTGAACTTCTGAATAAACACTCCATCTGATATATTTTATACAAAAGAGATGACAGAGCCTAAAGCATGGGAAAAGTCATGCTTAACTCTAGTATGTACAACAAACAAAATAATTAAATTTGGGATAGGTGTCAAGCAATTTAATTTTCAATTTATTTTCCTTTTATCTGCTTTGGATGCTGATCTGTATTGGTGGTGACATATATACATCTATCACATGGCCATGTATTTGGCCCAGATAAATCTTGTAATACCCAAAAACCTTCATCAGAGGCACATTATAAATAACAAAATTCTACAGCAAAGGAAGATGATTCTCAAGCTCAAGTCAGTCTCAGAGGATTTGATCTCAAGACTGCTTCTGACGAATACTGATGTCTGAACATTAGATATTCAAGCAAACGATACTGTTTGACAATACCAGCAGTAATTTCAAGTGTTTTCTCCTGTGTAATTTCTTTTTTCACAGTTTATCATATCAAAACAGTTTGAACAGAGAAAATGGCCATGACTTTTCCATTTAACCAAACCCTTGTTTTCTCTCATTTATTTGTTGCCTCTAATCATGACACAATAAAGCCAAGTATTTGGGTAAAGGCCCCTCTTTTCATTGCTTGTAACATCATTAGGGACTGTGTGATTTGGATTTCCATGTCTGAATAGAAATAATTAGAAAATATGATTTACACTTTTTTTTTTTTTCTGGGAAAGCTGTTGGGATAAATTCTCTTTTGCTCTGTGTGCAGTGAGAAAAATTAAATTGGGTAAAGGGCTCAAAGGTAGCCTATAAAGCTGTATCCAAACTTCCATTTAGCTCAAATTCCCCTGCCATGGGCAGGGACACTTTCCACTCAACCAGGTTGCTCAAAGTTCCATTCAACCTGGCCTTGAATTCTCCCAGGGATGGGGCATCCACAGCTTCTCTGGGCACTGCCCTAAGGACAGTGGTGCACCAGAATCAACAGGGTTACATGATTTGAAACAAAATTTTTACAGCCATGTGCCTGCCTATGCATGAGGTACCAGTCAGAAGGCAGATGTAATGCTGTGAAGCATTTACTCCTTATCTAAATGTGTGCAAGTTTGGAGCCTACACTAATGCTCTCCAAATTGACATCTAAAATATTTTCATAGGTGCACCAAACCAGAAAGCTGAATATACACACTTTGTTCCCCAGCAGAGGCCAAATTTAATTCAGTGTGTTCTTTGTGATCTTTGACCACCACAGTCACCTTGCACCAGAGCAGAGCAAGAAAAAAAAATCATGCCTCAAATCCTTGAGACTTCATCAGAAGGAAAAAGATCACAGCACTTCTGAGAGCAACTTAAGTGTTGAAGTCAGGTAGAAAAGATCACTCTTTGTGAGCCTTCAAAGCAACTGTTTCTCCCCAGTGGCTTTATAAGGAATTTATGCTCTTACTTTACAGGGACATCTTCACCAGAACATAAAATTTAGGCGCAAATTAGACATCTACATTCCTTCATATGATATGTCGTTACTGGCTTGGCATAGAGATTTGCAAGAGATTGAATAAAACAGCCTGAAGGATGTACAAAATACATGCATATAAAAATATACAGATAATGAATGTTACACCTATATGCAGAGACTCCTAAGACGAAACTGACTGCAGCACAAATGCTCATAGCAGCCAGATATAGGAACACTGGGATTTGGAGTCAGGTTGGACATATCTCTCTGCATCCTGCACATGGGGGTGGGGGACACCAAAGCCCTTCACAACACCATCTGATATTTGTAAAGTCCAGACAAAAGAAAGGGTTTGAAGTTTGGGGTTCTGCCCTTCTCCCTCATGCTCAAGGCCAGTGCTGCTGATTTTATAAGATATCCAAAGACAGATACTGGAGAAGGAAGGGAGGAACTTGGCCCAAGGCTACTGAAATGTTCTTGGTAATATGTTAAAAATGTGAAGCATTTAAAGTGTCTGATGTTCCTTTTGATATTCTCCAGGCAATTTCCTAAATCAGCTTCAAATTTTAGTCATTTTCAGCTTTAAAACAAGCAGCAACACAAATGATTAAAAGAAACAACAACAAAAAATTAACACACGCCCAGATGGTAACTATTATCTGAGCCAGAAAATAGAGACAAATACATCCACTTAGGGCAAACTAACATATTGTATTATATCACTATGATGTACTGTAATGGGATATGATTTACATTAAAACTTGTGAATTAGAGATTTAACTTATGGCCTTTCTCCACAAATTACAACAACAAACAAGAGCAGGAAAATCAGCTCTAATAACAGCATGCATCCCATCACAATTTGATGGATTATTTCTAGACCAAAGCCATGGATAAAATATTCAAAAGTGCAATTCTGTTAGAGTATTCCAGAAATGTGATTTAAGTTAAAATCCTGATTCCCTGCAGTCAGTAAAGGTTTTATGGCAATATTCCCAAGAACTGGGCTGTTTTATGTGAGAATTTGAGTACAAAACACTCCAGAAGAGTTAGGCAGATGGTGTGACCATGGCTTATTACGTTAAATGTAAAGGTCTCAGTTATGGTCCCTCCATCTGTTTGCTCATCCACCTCTTGTCTTGTATCATAACCTCATAAGATATTGATTTTAGGGACTGTCTCTAGCTCAGTGTGCTGAAACCCCCAGCACAAAAGGAGACAGTGCTTTGGGCTTCTCTTTGTTAATGCAACTGAGCTAAACAGATAAACAACTTGACTGGGATGCGTTTGCCAGATTTATTCTCTGTAGCAAATTGTACTTCTAATTGCATAAGGTTCTCTTCCCTGCGTGCTGTCATCTAGTTTGTGATGTGGTGCACCTCTTAAGCACTGCAAAATCCCTCTCTAAGACAGCTGCATTTTGTGATGGATACTACACAAACATACACATAAACACAACATGTTTCAGTTCCCTAATTTATGTAGCTGCTTCCTACAAAGATCCTAAGACTCAAAGTTACTCTGAGAGGGAGAATGACATGGTAAGTGGATTTCAATGATTTGAGGTTTTTTCTCCCTAAGTGACTTGCCAGAGCTACGCTCATCTGTATGCACCAATATTCTCTAAATAAGAAAAAAAAGGGATAATGTTTCCTCTCCTGACGGATGTGCACTCAACTTTATCCACACTGTGCTTTAGCAGCTCTGCAAGAATGTAAAACAGCAATCTAATATCCTGCTGAAATTTGCTAGAAACAGTCACTGAGATCATGGAAGGCAACTTCTCCCTGCTGAACGTATGCCTGCCCAAAAGCTTGAGACTGGGAGGGGAATGATGAGTACCCACCTCACTTAAAACAGCTCTACTCCTTCCTGATCTGTTCAAAGAGGTGGGGGAAGCCAAAGAAGATATCTGGGCAATAACGGGGATGCAATTACAACTGCAGCACCTCCAGGAGTACTTGGACCTGTGTTACTCCAGCTCCTTGGGTACCAGCATGATGCTGGATCCTCAGGCACATGGTGAGCCACAGATGACATTTATCCTGCTGCACCTCCCCTGTTTTTCTTACAAGCTGGTGTGACTAAGGCTTGGATGGTGTCTTGACTTGTGCCACAATCACAGCTCTGTTTACTGCACAGGCTGACCTTTGGTTGCTGACTGTAGAAACATGAATGATGTATCTCTAAAGGTTAGCCCTTCAAAATAAGAAGAAAAAAGAAAAAAAAAAACAACAGGAAAAAGGAAAAAAGGAATTGTGTCTCCTTGGCTTTGGGAGATTCTTCCAACAGTAAGTCATTCCTGAAATGAAGATTGTAAGAAGAATGAGATGTGCAGAGAAAGGTGAACAAAATCTCATTTGGGATGGGTGTATCAGATAGCCAGGCTGGTGGGACTGCTCTGCTTGGGGAAACAGCTGAGATAGCTTTTATTTCTTTGAAATTTGTGCTCACTGCCAAAGGAAACTAAGGGAAACAACAGTGAAACAGAGTTAACAGTATTATGAGAACTATGCCAGCAATGAAATGACAGAGGAAACAGTAACTGGAAGCAGAACACGTCAAGGAGAGGTGGCAGATCATGTCACTGTGGTTTATTCTGTGGCAAAAGAGAGATCAAGTTTTGCAATGCTCAGGGTCAGGCAGTAATGAGGTAGGAAGCAAAGCCACAGAAGTGACTCACAAGCAGGAGGTTATATTCTCCTGTGAAAACTGGAACTTCTCACAGATTTCATACTGCCAAATCCATTTTTAGCAAATACCCTGCAGACTAATTTCTCCCTCATTTGCAACTGCCTAATATGCTTTTAGTAACTGCAGCTATCCACAAGTTAAAATAGAGAAGGCAGAGATTTTTCTTGATACCAATTTTAGCACTTTGTCCTTTTTGGATGAAATGAATCATAATGTTTACTACGGTCTTTCATTTTAGTACCCTGTCTTATACTCCAGCTGGAAGTGGGTAGGATAACCAGCACTCTTGCCCAGTTAACTCACAGTTGGTGTTAAGAGAGGACATAACACCTGAAACAAGATGGAAAACATATGTAGGAAGGCAGAGAGACATGCCATGGGGATTGCTCCTTTGCTGTTATGCTCAGAGGGACAAACTATTTCTCAGCAGGGTGATGGAGACCTGCCAGCTCTGCTGCTGTGGTTCCTGCCAACCCCAGTCTGAGTGTGGACACTGCACACCTGCCCACAGCATCAACCTTACTCCTGCTGCAAGAAATTAAAAGGACAAAACTCATGTAACATTTGGCTCTCACCCCGTTTCAATGGCAAGCTTGTGCCTTCCCCCCACAAACTAAGCAAGATACGTCAGAAGAGCAAAGAGTGGTGTGTTGTGACAAAGCTTTCTCACAGAGCTGAACTGCCAGCTACACATGTGCAGGAAGCATGAGTGCCAAAGAGCTAAAGAAAACCAATCACAAAGCAAAAAGATATGAAAAGAAAGAGTAATGGTAACAAGATTTAAAAATATCTCATGTAACTGAGAAGAGCAAGCAGGATTTAATGCATGGTACCCTTGTTGGTGCTATATAAATGTCCTGTTCTGTTCCATTCTGGTGCTATTCCAGGGTCAAGTATATTCAGTGTCCTTTATAATCAAGCTGTCAATATACAGTCTTGGTGCTATACATTGATTTTATGCCACAAGAAAGAGGAAGTTATCCCTTTGTGTTCAGCACTGTCGCAGTGACTTAATATTTCGTAGCCCACAGTATTCGGTATCACCACCAAGACCAGGGTTATCTGCCTGCCTCCACACATTTTACTTGCAATTTCTACGCATGTATGTTCTTCACAAACATACTGAGGATGTAATGTCGCAATTTATTTAGAAGCAAAGGGAAATCTTTTGTGTTTGAGGTTCCAGTTTGCACCAATAAACTAGTTTTACAAACTTCTGTGAACTATAGGGAAAGGAGAAAGAAAATGCCCCTGTAATCCTCTTAAGGAAGACATAAAAACGTAGCACCTCAGTAAAAAACTGTGCACAGAAATGAGGGTAACAATAATATTTAGCACTTACATGGTTCTGTCTCTCTAAATTACTCCAAGACTTCCCAAGAGAGATCAGACTGAGCCTCAGAGAGGCTATGTAAAGTGAAGAGTTGTATGACTTGCCAGACCTGGCTTATAACTCAGCCTAGAAAATCTGCACGTTCAGTCCCATTTCTTACTATTAAGCAGGTTGTTTTCTTGCCAACTTCCCCATGTCTTTTTTAGCAATGAGCAGGGATGATACAAAGGCTCTTCCACCTGAACTCCCAGCTACCTAAACTGCAAATGAAAGTCCATAATGCTTTTTCTATTTAAATGTTAGAAAAAGCAGATGCTGCCAAAGCGATTCTACAAACACTGAAACTCCATCATAATTGTCAGGTGGATTTCTTTATTTTATGTCCAGACAGTATTTGTCAGGAAATAGGTTACAAGTTAAGGAAGATGAATTCAGCAGGAATGGAGGTGCAGGGCTGAGCTTGCACAGAGCCAACGCTCTCCCAGTACAGGTTGACATTGATAGGAGCCCAGCCTGCAAGGTGTTACCTGAAAATGGAACAAGCAGAAAGCTGGAGGGAGCTCAGTCAGACACCTCAAAGGTGGTACCCACAAACACAGCCTGACCCTGGTGTACAGACCTCATTATCACAGAACCATACAATGGTTTGGGTTGGAAGGAACCTTACAGATCATCTAATCCAACACTCCTGCCAAGGCCAGGGACACCTTCCACTAGACCAGGCTGCTCCAAGCCCCATCCAGCCTAGCCTTAAACATCTGCAGGGATGGGAAGTCCACAACCTCCCTGGAAGCCTGTGCCATTCCCTCACCACCCTTAAAGCGCTTCTTCTTTAATCTAATTGAAACCTGCCTTCCTACAGTTGAAAGCTGTTTGCCAGTGTCCTATCACCACAAGTTTTAAAAGGTCTCCTGAGAAGACAATTCAAAACCTTGCCTAGGAACCCAATTCAGTGCTTAGCTGTATTTGTCACCAGATTCTCCTACCAGCTGACTGAAAGCTCCTATTTCAGGTATTGCTTCCCAGCCCTTTCATATTTGTGCATTTCGGTGCTTTTTTTTTTTTTTTCCCCCTTCCTACTTCCACATCTATGTACAGAATTGCCTTGCACTGATTAACCAATCAACAGAAAGTCACCTCTGTATTCTCCAAGCCTTCCTCCCCTCCCCATGAGGTGATCACCCACACATGAATGCCCGTGAGACAAGCAGGGGACAGCCTTGGCACGGGCCAGCCCATGTCTTGGGGTTGTCCCTGGCTGCCCTCTCAGCTCAACCACTCTTCCTTGGTTTACTTGAGAAGATGTTACACATGACTGTATCACAGACCTTATTCAAATCCCAACATACAACCTTCACCATTTCCTTCTCACCTGTCAGAAGGTGCCCAAAACCCAGCTACATTCAAGCAGAATTAGTTGGATTTTACTTTGTTAATAAACGCCAATGAAGTATCTTTAAATTACTCTCAGTGAAAGGATTCTTACTAAACAACATATGTCCTTCTTTTTGTTTGTTTGTTTGGGTTTTTTGTTTGGTGGAGTTGTTGTTGTTGTTGTTTTGTGGGGTTTTTGTGTTGTTTGTTTTGTGGTTTGTTGTTGTTTTGGTTTGGTTTGTTTTTTTGCTAACCTGACAGGTTTTAAGTTGCCAATACCAATTCCTTTGGGAGCTGGCTGACTCACAGTCTTCTTCCAACAGGATCCTGTAGGTCTCTGGATATTTGTCATAGGTTGTTACGATTCCCAAAACAGACAGGGCAACTCTTTGAACAAGATCCACAGAAGAGTGAGGTCCATCTGCCTGAATAAGATCCAGCTGAACTGTTTCCAGCAATTACAAGATATTTCAGACACATTTAGTGGCCAGTCTCACTTGGCTTGCAGATGAACTTTTGAAATAGGAATAGTTCAGATGATACATTTTTAGCATTTTCATGAATAATGAGAACTACCATAAAAAAGAAAAGTTGAGAATACATGTGTATATATTTCATAAAATAGGACCACGCACTGGTAGCCTGGGATATGTGATTTCTTGAACTACCAACTCCTGACATGCAAGATGAGCTGCTTCCCACTGGGGCTGTTCTATTCAAAGCAGGAAGACGTTGGTCCCCGTGTGCCAAGTTACCCATCCCATCCTCCCCTCAGCACATTTCTTCTGCGCCCTTTTGGCCCAAGCTGAAGTTTTCATTGCCTTTAGATTAGGCATCACCAATTGCAAGTGATCGCTATGCATGCTGAGTGGAACATTAAAACTACTTTTTAATGTCTCACTATTAAACTTGCTTTCAATATCAAACAAAACATTAAAGATCCATTATTTCTCCATACCAGCTAAAGACTTTTTAATGAGATTAATTACAAGAGAAGAAGAATGTATTTTTCATAAGATCAGTTTAATATCACATCTAACGTTTAGTAACTTTAAATATCATCTATTAGATTTGATGTTATTTGAAAAATGCCTGTATTTATAATATTTCAAGGGTGTGAAACTAAACACACAATAAACCTGCCCAAAATAAACCTGCCTATTTTTTTACATGCTTAATAGAGCTCTACAGCTTCCATGAGCCTTTAAGAATGGGAAATTATTTGATTTTGCAGAAACACATAAATAGAATGTCCACCATGATCTATACATAAAATCTGAGATAAAGGAGAAGTCATCAGCATTAACCACTCTTTTTCTGCTCACAGAAAAAGACTGTTTTAAAATGGCTTTGTAGGACAATGGCTCCGTCACAATGGTGACAGGCTTCCTGCATAAATGACCAAGTAGCAGTTGAGGGGCTGTGAAGAAAGAAATCAATGTGAAGAGTGAAATTTAGAAACACTATATGCAGGTATCAACAATATGAGTTTATTTTTTAATCTCATTTTCGGCAGGGAGAAAAGAGACGAAGGAGAGCAAGCACAGGGGAAATGATGCTTGCACAATGGATCTCCCTGAGGATACCACAGACTTGTCCGAAAAAGAACAGCAGAGATCACCTATTTGGATTTCTAACCTCCCCTCATCCTCATCTTTCTTTTTTGCTAAAGGTTAATGACTAAGTGAAAAGGAAAATTGACATACTTCTATAAAAGCCTAAGGTCAAACATAAAGGACAGTCTCAAGTGAACCACGGAATCACAGAATGGTTTGGGCTGGAAGGAAGAGACCTCCAAGATCATCCTGTTCCAATCTCTCTGCCTTGAGCAGGGACACGTCCCACTATCAAAGCCACATCCAATCTGGCCTTGGACACTCCCAGGGATGGGGCATCCACAGCTGCTCTGAGCAACCTGTTCAACTGTCTCATCACCCTCATAGTAGAGTTTCTTTCCAATATCCAATCTAAACCCACATTCATTTAGCTTAGGGCCATTCCCCCTTGTCCTATCACTACATCCCTCTCCAGCTTTCCTTTGGATACCTTTGGGTACTGGAAAACGGCTCTAAGGTTCCCTGGAGCCTTTTCCTCTCTAGGCTGAGCAAACCTAGCTCTCTCAGCCTGCCTCCACAGCAGAGTGGCTCCAGCCCTTGGGCCATCTTTGTCACCTCCTCTGGACTCTCTCCAACATGTTTTACATCCATTCTCCACTGAGCCTAAATCTGTGCTTAGCTGACTTCCCTGATGTATGTGCAAGATACTTTTCCAGCCAAAAAAAAAAAAAAAAAGGCACCAAGACTTATTTTTATCGCTATTTTTATTAGAACAATCTGTATCTGCATGAAGAGTTCTAACTTTGCCGGAGATGATAAATGGGAGAAAAAAAAATTATTAACGCTTAAGGACTAGGATAAATCAAACATCTGAGCACAGGGAACTTTATGCAAAGCAGCAGAGGACTCTGCTACAGTTCCTGGGGCAAAAGATCTAAGGGAAGTAGCCTTCTTCTTACCTGCCCAACTAATGGAAAATGTGGCCAACCTGTTCTCACCAAGATACAGAGCTGAAATGCAAGTTGTATGAGGAAGACAAATAGCAATTGTTAAATGCAGTGAGAAGATGGAAAGTCCCAGGCTGGATTCATCTATACAATCAATTGGGCACCTGTCCTTGAACACGAAACGTGAACATGAAAGAACAGCACAGCTTTGTGAGGAGCTTGGCTTCAGACTCTGTGACACAGCCAGATGTGATGGGTCCACCAGGCTCCCTGGTTTCACGCCTGAGGCATGGAGATGTATTTCTTTGCACATGCAACTGCCTTTCCTATGTATTTCAGAAAAAAACCCCACGTTCAGGACACTTTCAACAGATCTTTGGTATTAGCCAGCGGGGGAAAAACCTCACCACCCAAACATGTATCCTCACAGCTTCACAGTTTCACGCCAAAGAAGAAGAGCCACAACAACTGCCACTCTTTCTTCCCCTTTCCAAATCACACAATACAGCAAAACTTCCAATCAGATCACAAGAACTGGCAAACTTGAAGATATTTACAACACTAAGAATTACACTGTGTCTCAGACACTTGAATATCAGGGAAAGACAGGTATTCTACAGCCTAAGGACATGGGAGTGACCTTACTTTAAGTGAAAGGACAATGCCACCACTGATGGGCCCCTAAATTAAAATCTAGTCCAGCAAATATATTTTTCTAATGTCCATGTGATTCTGAAAAAAATCTATCAGTCTGCTAAAGCAAGGGCTTCAAGATTATTAAAGTGCCAACTACAATTTATGCGCAAGATACTTTGCTGGCCTTCTCTCATGTCACATACTGCCAAGGCTCTCTATCACTCACCCTGTGGGGCCTCTCAGTTTATTCTAACTGAGGTCAGCTCTTCTCACTTCAAGGACTCTGATGGCAGGGCCCTGTCCCCAGCTTCTTGCTGCTTTCTTCTCTAGAAATTCAGTGTAACATCAAGACAGGTGGGCTATTCCTGCCTATTTTAGTTTTCTTTCTTTCTTAATGCCCGACTGCTCTGTTCTGGGGAGTTGCAAGAACATCTGTTACAAGAGCAGACTTGTAGTAATTTCTACTAACTGCTGTATGACGCCACATATATGTACAGCATGTTTTATGGGCTTGATGTACAGCACAGCTGATGTGAAATGGGAGAGATTAAAGGAAAACAACTACAATATAGTCCTCTTGAGAGGTGGGAAATGGGCTAAAGCCTTGTTGTAGCCCAGCTCCGAGGCAGATGCAAATGGAATCCTCCACCTTCCAGGAAAAAGTCCAAACTCCCACGTGGCTGCAATTCATGTTTCAGAGTCTGCTGGATGGAAATATCTGCACTGTTCATCAGGAGAGAGAATATGAAGGTGTGAGTAATGTCCCCCTCTGTGAAGTCTGTTCTTCTCTCCCACACTTTTCTTCAAAGGACTAAGCTCTGAGTGCACTGGACTCCTTTGTTTGACAGTAAAACCTTTTTCTCCTTGTACTTCCTTTTCCCTCTTCATTTTGCAGCTCTTGTGTTGATCAGAAGAAATAGACCCAGTGCTGTTTAGTCATCTAGGAGCATTTAACTCGTGTTGGTGATGACATTTTTCAACTTGGCAGTCTACCAGATGGATCAATTATTTGCCAAGCCGTAATTTTAAAGCCATCCACTGTACAAGCTGCAGGTCAGGACAGTAAGGGTTTGTTTTGCAATCAGCTTCTGGGCAAGAGCAGGATTCCTCAACATTACAATACTCTGGTGGCTCTCGAGCAGAGAAGCAGCTGTGATGTGCAGACACACTCATGAGCACAAACAAACCCAAAACTCTCAGGTGGTGGTGTTGGTTGGTCACCTCACAGATTAGTTGCTGTTATAAGCAGACAATGTCCCTTGGAGACTGCAGTTTCTCATACATTTAAATATCTTGCTTGTTCAAGAACATCAGGGACAACAGGCAGAAAAGCAGGATGGTGAAATAGCCTTGTGGGCACCTCTAGCAACACAGTGCTGCTACTGTAAATTTACAACATCCCCTCTCTTTCAAGCACTCTCAGAGCCCTGCTTGCTTCCACACACACCTGCCCTGAAAATGCCAACACTGTTGTCTCAAAACCAGCAGACTCATGGATGGAGCAGGGTTGTCTGGTTCCACTACAGCCCACGCTCTTCTGGTACTGCCTTGATGATCTCCACAATACCACTCATTTAATTGCAACAGCTATCTAAAGTACCCCATTTTGCCTTATTTTATTCCCATTGGGCAAAAAACCCCAGGATGCTTCATGCAGCTCAGCCAGTGGAAAAGAAACAGCAGGGATCCAGGTGGGAGGGGAGGAGGAAGCAAACAGAACATGACCAAAGTTCCACCTCGCTGCTCAGTGCCCTGCTATTGTGCCAGGGGTTTGGACATGTCAGAGGTGAGTGCGGCAAGAAGGCTGCAGGGAAACAGACACGAGGTGTGTAATCAGTTTAGCCCTGCTTGGCCCAGCTCTGTGTCTGAAAATGACAAATCCTTTCCTTCCTTGTGGGGATGGTGTAGGATCCCCCACATCCATGGTGGGTTCAGCTCACATGAAATGCATCGCTTGCTTTCTGCTCCTCACTTCACCCTCCATCTCACCCAGTCTCCAGGCTTAGAAATAGAAAGTACCATTAGAGCCCACAGTGCTTTCTTCATCAGAAGAAATTCCAGCCTTTCCAGAAAGATTCTCCACTGGGAATCTGTAGGTGATTTTTAGCCTGATTTTGTGCAAGGTGAGCTCTCACACACTGAAGAATGCAATTGCAAAAGCTTAATGGAAGGAGAGCAAAAACATAATTTAAAATGCAGGGAAGAAAGCAAGGAGAGACAGTCCTCAACTGTGAAAAGTTTGGGGTTATTTCGCAATTTTACTATAGGATGTAGCAGACAAATCTGGTGCTATTATTTATTGAGAAGTGTCCAATGTGCACAGCAGGGCTTTGCAAACAAATGAGACAGTGTCTGCTCCAAGCCGAGACACAAACAGTTTGACATCTGAATACACCAGAGACAAGCTCTCTGTGAAGTGGTGTGGATATTTTCAGAGATCATTGCTGGAAGTCTTAAGGGAAACGGGGTGTTTGCAGGCAGGCGGTGTTTCGTAGAGAGAGGCATTTCTTACTGAATACATAATGCAAAGGAGTTTCAACAGTAAATGGGACAGGCAGGTAGCTGACAGATTTGGGGAAAAATGAAAAATACGAGCGTGAAATTGCTAACAGAGGGAAGTTAGGAAAGAAACTATTTAAAAGAAATATGAACAGAGGGCATAATTGAGACATTGCAGAAGTCAGCATGACATGACTGAAGTGGTTGCTGACACTGACCGTGGAGTTCAATTCAGGTCTGATGTCATACATCCATGAGCAAAGTGTGCCAAGGGTGACATCACCCCAACACCTTCATGGAGAAGGGCTGGCAGGCTTTCCTATTCATGAAGCTGTCGGTGCTATGGACAGGGTACCACACAGGAACATGGGGCCCTGTCCAGTTTAGAAACCCTCTTGAGACCAGGATTTCATCAACATCATCAGCATTCAGAAAAGGTGCATGTGGAGGATCACTTGTGAGCCCTCCATCAGCCCTTGGCCCACAGTGGCTATGCCCAGTCATGAAGCAGTTTGCCAGTGATCAGTTAGGGGTTTAAAACCCTACGGTGCAATAGCCTTTCTCTTGGGTCTGAGTTTGGCTTTATCAAATTCCAGTTGAGGAAGGTAAGAGCAAAGGCATCCCTTGGCAATGTTACAGGGAGACATAAGTCCAGATCCACGCAAGGATCTGTTTGTTTATGGAAGCCCTTTCCATTTTGGAGCTACCAGCTACTTGCAGAAGTAGGAAATGCGATGTGAAGTCAGGCTGTTGCTCAAGGATGCAGAGGCCAGTGGTGTGATGAGCTGAAAATTGCCAGAAATTGCTTATCCCCTCCTTGGTGCTCAAGTCAGACCATCTACTTTGTTCTGAAAGAAGCTATTTGTAAAATTACTTTTTTTCCAGCAAACTCTTTGCCAACCCACTGAAAAGTAATTCCCAGACCTAGCTGGATTTTCCAGGCCCTGATGTGTGGGGAAGTGGGGACAGCTCCCTGCCATCTACCACCTCCTGCAGAGGACCCACGACTCACAGGACGCACTATTAACAACAGGACCTCTTCAACCCCATAAAACTGAGAACTAAAGCGCAGGAATAGAGCACAGGAAATTTTTCTCTCCACAACGAACTCCGTTGGAAATGGACATTTTAGCTCCCATTTGAATTTGTCCAGTGTATTTATTAGCCATAAGGCATACAAATGCATTTTGCTGGAGAAATGCAGCACAATTGGCTCCTCAGGCTCTAGTGGAGTGGGTGATACTATTGAGTTATCTCAACCTGTTCTGCCTGAGAGGCGTGCTCAGGTTTTCCCAGCTTGCCTCATCATCTCCAAGGCTCTGAAGGTTGCAGCCATGGGTACGGAGCCTCAACTTGAAGAGCTGCTTCTTTACTATATTTAAGCAATCCATGAAACAAAGGGTGGAAACACACAAAATGACCTCCAGCCGCCAACCAAGCTCAGTGAGTTGTGTACTACAGGTTTTGCAAAAAGATGTTCTTTAGGTTAAAAAAACCCCTTTCAATATTTCAGCAGCAAAGACTGCATATCTCAGAAGGACTTTTTGTTTATTTGGCTGGGTTCTTCCCTTCTTTGGGAGAAAAATCTTTGCTTTATACAGACAATTCTTAAATGCCAATATACACTTTCAAATGCATGGTCCACTTCTGTGTCACTTCAGGGAACTGGCAGGACATCTGGTATTAATGAATATCGATGTGTGAACATATGCACACACAGAGTGATGATGCAAACCTCATGGCATGAAGCTTTGAATAAATGTGCCATGAAAAATAATAAATCAATATTTAACATGGCAATAAATTCTTACATGTCTTCTATCTTGCTACATCAGGAAGACCTAAAAGGCATTACAGCTCAAGAGTGACTTTTCCCTTCCACTCCTAAATGAACCTCAGGGGCTAACCCCCTCAATCTAGAGTTAAAATACAGCTTAAATAAACATAATGAAATGCAAAGTAGACCAGTTATGTACAAAAGCGCTGAAGCTGCCCATAGGAATCAAGAACCAAAAGTCATGTGGGTGCTCAGCTCCAGCCATCCTGATTCAAGTCAATGGAAAGCTTCCTGATTTCAGCAGGCAAATCCTGCCCTTAGTTTTTATTGAAGCAGCAATATTTCTGTACTTGCTGGGGTCAGAAAGAAACAAAACAGAGAAGAGGAGCTCTCCTGGTATATGCACAGCAGTGCTTGTCCCTCTTTTAATGGCTTCACAACTGGAAGTGGAGAAAGTTCTTCTGAGACCCAGTAGAAGTCTTTCATTCTGTATAATTTCGGAGTTTATTTTTGGCTGTGGAAAGCATGGCCAATGATCTTGGCTGAACTAAAGCCTTCAAGTATTTTCTGACACTGCCCTGGCACTGCCTTTGCAGACCTCAAAATCCCTCCGTGTATCATTTATAAATAACCCTGTCCATTACAAAAGGCAGGCACATCACCCTGGCTGCACTGGGAGCACACTGACCAGCTCCTGGCCTTCCCTGTTGACCTGACAGTTAACTTGGAGCTGCTGCCTGCCTGGAGCATCCTCTCCATGCTTTGTTTCATGCTGAGAGTAGAGAAAGGCAAGAGCTTTCAGTTTTCCATTTCCACTGCCTGGGTGGGAAAAACGATGATTTGGAAAGGCATTCACAAGCCAGGATGTAAGCAAGGTATTCCCACAACACTGCAGGAGCACATGCAAGTGAAAATGAGACGGTGAGGGACGTGATGAGGCTTTTTTAACCAGAGCAGTTCCTTCCAAGTACATAGAAACTGTCATATAAAGGCGTGGTTTAAAAATCACCTCATTCCAACCCCCCTGCTGCAGGCAGGGACACCTGACAGTAGACCAGATTGCTCCAAGCCCCATCCCACCTGGCCTTGAACCCTTCCAGGGATGAGGCATCCACAACTTCCTTCACATGCCTGCTGCACGATTTTGCTTCTGCCTCTCTAAGCGGACAATCCCACAGCTGTGCTCACTGGTGTGCCCCTGTATTTACAGGGCAAACTCAGCAGGACGTGAAAAGTCAGTGCTGGAATAGACAAAGGAGGAGAGGACATGCTGCCTGGTTCTCAGCCTGCTCTTGGGTAATTTTAGTCCTTTCCTTGAGCACCTAGGTGTCATGACAACCTCAGACTGTGGCCACCACTGTTACCACAAAGAATTAAGTACATAAACTACATTAGCTATAATAGTGTTATAATGTACGTAACCTCTTACTAGGGAATTGGAAATTTAAGCTGATGTTTTCCTTTGCAGCAGAGCTAGAAAGCCAAGACAGCACGTTAGGTGGTGAAAGTTAGAAGGGAAAAGAACAGGTTTTTTCATACGCTTACTGCAGAGTGCCTACAATATTGTACAATAATAAGCTGAAAATACAGACTTTATTTCCCTTTGGAATTCAAACGCTTGTACATCAACAGGGCATCTCTAATATCTAAGTAATAAGCATAGCTGCTCCGTAAGGACACTATTGAAACCCAAATTCCCTCAATACAATTTCAGATTGAGAGTGTGAGCTCAGGGAAAGAGAACTTTATTACATTTCATAAGGTTCTCTTAAGCATTTTCTGAATTTAAAGCTAAAACCACAACCTCCACTGGGAGAACTGTATTCTCCTCCTTTAAATCTGCATTCCTTTATCTGATACACTGGACAAAATAAAAATGCTTTTATTGTATCTGCAGACCTTGAACATTACATTGAAGAGTTCTGAGGACAATGACTGAGCAATATATATGTATAATGCTACTATCAAGATGCTCAGATTTCTTTGCATTGCTTTGGTACATATAATGCACCAGAAAAGCTGATGAAAATTTGTATATTTTCCCTTTCTTTGTGATAGCTGATTACACCCGGCATGTCTGGGCAGAAAGCATTTGCTACAGTGTTTGAAAAACCCAGGTACAAGCAATTTGTGGGCCATTAGGTTATGAGATTTGTTAGTGAGCCGCACCAGTGAAAAAAATGTAATTGATGAGTAATGTTTTTCAGTTGTCCACAGGTGAGTGCAATATTTCTGTATCTTCTCAAAGTTTAAGATCAAACAAGTTAGGAGTTAAAGTAAACAAACTGGCTAATCAAACAGCAGATACCATTTATTTATTCTCTAGCATTTCATACCACTACCTCCAATAGCACTGAAACCCTTTTATTTGTTTATGGTATCCCTGGTTCAAATGGCAGAACCTCCAGATCCCATTTAAAATGCTGAAGAGGTCACTTAGAATTGTTGACTGAACACGGATCAAACCATAAAAGAGACTTTGTAATGAAATAAATATTTACTAATCAGATTATCTACCCAGAGCAACAATCTTTGTTGGTAGGCTGCCATTTATTATGCTTTCAATCAACCCGGTGGCTTCTAATAAGCTGTGTTTTCATGTTTCCCTTAATATAGAACTGCTCGTCATTCAGCACTGGACAAGGCTCTGTTGTGTGCCGGGAGAGCTGCGGCGCCCAGGGCCAAGGCCAGCGGAGCCACTCAGCTCCTTCTTCTCCCACACTCTCTCCTCCAGCAGCTCCACAACGGGCTTTTGGCAGGACCTCCAGCCTGTCCTGGCAGAGCTCAGGGCTTGTACAAAAACCAGTCCCCAAAATAACGTTAGGCCGTTTTCCCTTTAGATGCAAAGGGAACAAAAGAAAAAAAAAAAAAAAAAGGCTGCTGTGGAGAGCATCCTTCCACCTATGCAAGATGAAAGTGTTATTATCCATGGACGGAAGTGTTAAAGTGTTATTATCCACACGAGGCAGGGACGGGCTGCTAATTAGGAAAATGAGTTAGAAAAAGGCTTCATGAGGTGTATGGGTAACGATCCAGGTGCTCCTAAGCATAAAATATGCTGAGAAAAATGAGTCCTCGCAGAATCTGAGAAGATGGAGTATCGAAACACACAGTTGCGCTGACAAAACATACACATCTGCTTTGCCAGTACAATTAAGATTTCTGCACTCACAAAACAGGGCGTGAGATAAATAATTACACATCCTTATGATTACTGCTGTAAGAAAATACCTAATACTTTCTGTTGGTTCCACTTCCACAGTAAATGCATCCATCCATGACACGGCTGCTGGCTTGAGCTGGAAGATGCAAATCCGGCCACCTGAAAATTTCCAAAGTCACAGAAAAATACTCCCCACCATAATAAAAGCACTCCCTACCCAGAGAACTTAACTATGTTATACATCCATGATTAGTAGCTTCACGAAAATTTCCTACATTTCTAAATCCTCAGTCTGTGGATTTGAATGCTGCCTTGTAAGGCAGCCACAGATGGATCCAGCAGGGCAGGCAGGAGGCTACAGCCACGTCCTTAACTCACCGCCACGTGTGTCAGAAATCCTACAAGCTCATCAGCGGTTAAGCCGTCCTTTCCAAAGTGACACGGTACACCGACAAAATTAGAAATACAAGTTTGTTATTTTAATGAGTCACTGACATCTGCTGCTTATTCTTAGTTTTCAGTCGCACTCCCCTGCTCTGACATCACGGCACATGTGATTTTATTCAGATACCGCTCTCAGCACTGGCTCAGTCCTTTAGATTACTTTGACAGCGTTTCTCCTCATTCATTATTTAACAATAACTTTTGCTTACCAAGCACATTTCAACACAACTAACTAAACTAAAAGCATGTCCTAACCCTTAATGAAGCTCAAATGCTTCTCCTGGGAGGCAGGTAAGTATCATCATCATTTTCTGGATGGGAAAGCAGATATTAAGTAATTTGCCAAGGTCATGCGGCCTGTCTGTGCCACAGGTTGGGAATTAAGTGTTCTCAGGTGCTCTGACGATCTGTCTCCCGGTGTAAGTAACAACCTTAACCAACTCAGGCCACTCCAGAGCAAATGCACAAAGGAGGAGGCTCTGCAGTAGGGTCACCTCATCACCAGAAGGCTGTGAGCCTCTGCAGTTGGCCAGTGACAACTTTCATTATCAGATCATTCTGAAACAAAGCGGTCAGTGCCCTACTCAGGAGCTGGAAGGTCGAGATATTAACAGTATTTTCGGGTTTTTTTAATTCCTTCATTTCTCAGTCTCTTTTCAACCCCATGTTTTTAACAATGATGTTATTTAACACGTGCCAGTATGAATAAGTTTATTCTTTATTCTGAGCTGCTCCTATAAAAGGAGCTTGTGTTACACAGACTGCCTATAATTCATTAAGCCAAATTCCCTTCCATCTGGAGGCTTATACAGTTGTTGAAAAGCTGTCACTATAAACTATTGTCACTGTAACTTTTTATGAACCAACCTACATTTTTATGTCAAAAAATTTATCTCAACAACTTTGCTGTACTTACTTTCAATTATTTCTATATCATCAGCCTTTAGGTAACACTGCATTCAAGATGCTGGGAAATTAACTTCTTTCTCTGGCTGTGTTCATACTGTGTTCATAAATGCAGCTTTGGATTTCAACAAGAGCTACGCAGAAGCAGACAGAGCTTCACATGCACATCCCGGTAGATGCACTGATGGCACTTACTGATTTCACTCAGTCCCAAACAAAACAATCACAAATAAATGCAAGTGTCTATGTCAGAAAGAATGAATTTCTACAAAAATGGTATTTTTCTTAATGAGAAGAAAATGAAATTAGGCTGTCCTCATTTCATTTTACAAGAAAAAAATCACATAAGCAGGAAAATTCCATGTTGTTTTCTTGAAGAGCTATCCCCGTATGTTTGTACTTTAGAATCTTTTTTAAGATAATTTGTGAAGATACATTCAGACAGATGAGGGGTTACTCTAGGATCCTATGTGATGGACAACTCTTGGTTGTGGCTGCCCCATCTCTGGAAGTGTTCATGGCCAGGTTGGATGGGGCTTGCAAAGTCCAGTGGAAGGTGTCCCTCCCCATGGCAGGGGAGTTGGAACTGCCTGATCCCTTAATGACCCTTCCAACACAAACTGTTCCATGACTCTACACTTCTGTGATATTCGAAGGTAAATACACAGAACAATGCACAGAGGTAACAAAGCCAAAGACCAACAGCAGCTGCTTCATTTATCTCGAGCTACAGTTCATAGAAAGACCTGCTTTCCTCCTGTCATCACACACTCCACCAGACCCGCCTGAGAACTAAGAGGAGATTAAAAATTCAGCATGCAAGGGACCAAAACATCCTCAAGTTCTGGCCAAATTGGGAAAGAGCCCTACTGTCTGAAATTCTAGCAGCTAGGCCATGGCCCTAATCCTAAAACTCTGTAATAAAATCCGTCACACCACCTTTTCCTGACTTTTCATAATGGCTTTAAAACAGACTATGGCACTGCTTGTACTAGAGGGTTGTCCTGGCATACTCTGTACTGCTATGACCAAGACTAATTCTGTAGCAAAGAGAAAGCCAGAATGTACACATATAAATTAGAAACAACACAGAAACAGAGCTGATGGGTAGCAAAACAGGTTTTGGCATGCCTCTCCATCACGAGATCAGCCAAGGGTGTATCTGTGTTTGTAATATGGCTTCATCCCAACAGCACCATGTTTACTAATAAAATAAAAATCACAGCCTGAACTGGCATGTAAGTCTTGACTAAGCCCTTGAATTAAAATACAGTATCAAAATGGGGTGAAGCATCAGCCTTTTTCAAAAGCTCAGTGTTGTCCAACTGATATAGTTTAACAGGCAGGACTGGAAAAGGAAGTGTCAGTTTTGGAAACTACAAAGATCAATATGTCTCCAATATGGTATATCTGGCAAACTGCTGTGCAGTAAAATTAAGCATGACACATAACTGCTGAAGCAGTCTCGGGCCAAAACTCACGATTCTTAACTCATCTCGCACTAAAACAAAACTCAGTAATTGAAATGACGGCAAGAAGCTGAGCTGCCTGGGAACAGTAGGGCTTGGCTCATGCAATATATATATATANCTGTTGGTAGCTCAGCTGCAGACCACACAAGTAATTTAAGGTTTTATTTCTTTGGTAGAAGTATGCATGTTTGGGTGGAGAACAGAAACAGATGGAACCAAAGCGATCGCTGTCAGGTCGTATGTTCCCAAGAGTATGTCTGGATATAGACACAGACACCCTCTCCATGTACTGCACTTTCTTCTGGTAGCACCTACTATACTATGAGCTCAGGATCAAGGCAGTAGAACATGAAAACCTGCACCAGCCAACAGTAGCAGGATGGCCTTGTGTCCCTGCATCTCAAAGGTAAGAACAGGACTGTTCAAATTCTCTTGACCAGCCTTGGAACAGTCCACAAGGAACAAGCAAAAACCCAGTAGCTCAAATCCTTTTCAACTAGGTTACATTAAAACTGTGGGGACTCATTTTATCAGAAATGGAAATAGAAATTCCTTAAATCTATGGCTCAGGGATATCAGCCTCTCACGCTTGCCATGGTATTGGTTATGTGTTCAAAGGCCTTTCACCTTGTGCTGGCTTGGGCTTAATTGCTGTGGTTTTGGATCCACTTTAAATGCTGAACCTACAGTGGTCATTTCAAGGACTGACTGAGCTACAGAATAAACAAGTGGGGCTGTAATTGTACCCATGGGCGTACCAGGAGCGTGCACACACACCTGCTTTGACCTCACGATACTTCCCCCATTGGGCAAGCTCTCCTGGCTGTATCCTGGATCTTGGCAGCAGACATGCCACGAGTCTGCTTGGTTGTTGTACTGAAAGGAGTAGCAATAGAGAAGAGAAAAATACCTCAATGATCTCAGAAGTGCTTCTCCTTGTTTCTGTTTTTGGGACAGTGTGGCTCTCAGTTACAGTTATAACGGAGTTACACTTTGCCTTTTGGCTGTGTAATAATCTAAAATAGAGCATGTTCAAAGTGGCATAAGTGGATTTTTCTCCTTTTGTCTTCATCCAGACAAATCTCTATGCAGGACACCCTGAGCAATTATCTTACCTTTTTAACTTGCTGTAGCTCACATACTGTGGGCTCCTTTCAGGTCCATTTTTCATAACTCTGACTAACAACAAAACTGACAGGCTGTCAACAGGAGGAAGAGAAACAAACAGATTAGATAATCTATTTAATATCCTCCTGGTGAGCTCACCAGGTCTAAACAGCTGTGTCTTTTAGCAGGTATAACCTCAATCTAAAAGCTACAAACTGTTTTCCATTGGAGATACGTTCATGGTCCAATCTGGCACCATGGAAGTTGGATCTTGTAGGGAGAGGAAGCTGATAGGAGAGAGAGAACAGCGTGAGGTTGTATAATTGCTCTCTGCTAATAGGGAAGTAAAGAAAAAAATGAGGTTTTCTTCATAGAGAAAGGTCACGACATGTCATTGAACATACCAGCAATAAAGTGGATTTCTGAAAGGGCTTCCCTAGACAGTGATGGAAACTGAAACTCCTGGTCACAGTGCTTCCAATAACATGATTCCATGCAATGTCAGGGATTAGATTCAAGGAGCAAACATCCTTCTCAGGTCATCTTAGGGGGGGGAAAAACCATCCTGTCTTTCAGTACACTTCAGACCAGTTTCCACATAAATAAATGGAGGTCCATGACCATTGGAGCAACTCCCTTTAGATAGCCTAATACTCCTAAATGCCAGAGGAAGCCCAGCTTGGATGTAATGTGGCTGCAGGCTGGCACAATAGGAATATTTAGGATTATTCCTCAAGCTTTTTCCAGCTAGCTCATCTCACCACAGAATATTTTTTTTGCATAGTTTAAAATAAAAAGACATTACAAAATTTTTCTTTTAATTAGGGTAACTGATGTTCTGTGACCACAAAACCCACAGGTTTCAAAATAATATGTAGACCTTTTTGGAAATATAAGGGAAAAAATCCAACATGTGCTCTCCAGGGAAGGTCCTTTCTGGCAATTTAACTTCAAAAAACCAAGATCAAGACCTTAAAGGAGCACAGGGAAGCCATCACCCACAGCCTTCTCAATGGAACACCCTTATCTACAAAAAGATAAGATTATTCTGCAATATCTGAAGAGGATATTCAAAGAAAATAGAACAGAAAGATTTGAAAAATTGTTTTCTTTTGCTTTAATAATGAAAAGATCAGAAACAATGAGGATCTCTGAGGTGACTGTTGAAGGCCAGGAGCTGTACTGGGAGCTTCTGCTGCTACCACGAGAGAATCCTGCTCATCTGACAGTTCGGACAATCTTGCAAATGGAAGGTCCATTATGAAATGGACGTCGGCCTTTGGCACCGAGTGGCTCCTCTGTGACTCCTCTACAGCTGCCAAACAGAGCTGCACTCCTTACAGGGGGGCTGGACCTTGGGAGGAGAAACAAGTGGTGAAAAAAAGGAGATGATTTAAAGTAACACTGGTTTCTTGTAATATGTGATGGCCACACGTCAGCTTCTGGGTTCTAAGGAAATGATAATCAGAGATTTTTTTTATCCCTTGTATCCTGTCCTCAGTGGCTGCTGAAGGGTGAAGAATTCCAGGGTCGTCTGGGGGTCTGTTAACATCTTTGACCTTTGGTGAGACCAAGGTCTCTAGGAAGGTGCAGTTCAGCCTCTGCTCCAACAACCAAAATCTAATCTTGTCTTTTGGCTAGGACTGTGGGATAGGCTACAATGAAACTTTTTTCTTCACCAGCATCCCTTGTCCTTTGCTGCCCTGAGTTTATACTTCTGTTCTCACTGGGATTAGGCAATTACCATCAACCAAACAGATCAAGAAGCACCGACTGCAGAAGAGACCAAAAGGCAAAACCTTCTGCTTGAAACTCTGTAATAATGAGGCATAACCCCAGTTCTTTCACATGCAAGGGAAAATGCTATGAGATTGAATTAGGAGACAAGATGAAGTGAATTCAGAAGCAACAGCCAGCACGGTGTTCCACAGAGCTCAAAGAGATGGCTCCTTGTGATGTGTCTCCACGGATGGCCTGCTGCAGGAAGGCTGAGCTCATATTCTCTTGTAAATGCTCAAAGAGCCCAGAATGAATGAACTTGAAGAATGGAATAGTATTTCTCCAACTGGTTTCAAGAGGAACAGCTGCCTAGCAGAAACCTGCCTGAAATGGAAGCGTGTCCAGCATTTTCATAGGACAACATTTGATAAAAAATAATGATCAACATTAATTTTTATTGCTAATGAGGAGTTAATAAAAATAAATTCCTTTCACATAGGTTTAGGAGCTAACCATTCTCCTCAGCCACACAAACAGCTCAGACCTTTCCATCTTCAGGTCATACCCCAAACCCCACCAATTTGTCAGGTGGTTTCAAGAGGCATGGAGAAACTTGGTTAATTATTGTTGCTGAACAGCTCTCCTCCCTTCTCCTCTTTAGGTGGAATTTATCATTATTTTTGCTATATTGTTGTTATCTTTGCTACAGATTTTGCTTGCAATACCTGCTAGTGTGATTCAAACACTGAAGACATTTTTTAAAATGCTGAAAGGAAACTAATAATCATAAATAAATAATTCTTTAATTTCTCTGAGGAGCTGTCCAGCAAAAGCAGAGAAATTGCTGAAGTAGTTCAAATGTACAAAATAAGACAGAAGGAAGAAAAATGCATTCCAGAATGTCCCTCCAGGCTTTCTTTCAATGACCCATTGCAATAAAACCAGAGAAAGTAAAAGAGGAAAAAAATCTGATATTAATTTATACTATGAAGGTGATCTACCCAAGTCCAAATTTAGGCTTGCTGTATATGATAGAAAGCAAAGAGAACCCCAAGATCCCTTTTGGCTTATGCCATTACAGACTATGTTTGCAGCCAAGGCACCAACAGGACAAAGCCACTGTGGATTTGAGAGGAAAATAAAGCAACTCAAATACAGAGATGCATCTTTGAAGCCCTCTGATGTAAAGGTAATTAGGAACGTGTATTATTTTTACTTCACTTGATATAATTAGTCAATACATGTTTCTTGTTTCCTACATTCTGCAACTATCAGTTTAAACTCACCAAAAAAAAAAAAATTAGGCAGAAGTCAGAAGTAAAAAGAGCCTTTTTCTAGAAGACTTCTACTACTGCCATCATTCAGAGGGACATCCGTTTACCTCCCTGCTTCAGGATGAGCAGGGATGGGACATGGGTTAAGCTGAAAAGACATTAAGGAGTGAGCAACATGAAACAAAAACATACTTGTCTGATAGCTGGAAGCTGTTATAATTTTTTTTTTTTAAATTGTGCACTAAGATTTTGGTTATCAAATCTCAAATTCAATGTAATGCAGATTTTACAGCACAGTAACAAGTAGTTTTTTTTACCTGTAAAACAATTTATGTTACCCTTGATCTACATTAACCAATATGTGTCATTCCAGTTTAATTCTTCCATGTCAATCCCCTGGTTTTTACCCAGCTGACAGCAAGACATACACATAAAGTTGATAGGGTAAGACCTTAGGACTGACACACAATACAAGCAAAACAGCACCATAACAGATCTACAAAGGCTGAATTAAAATGAGAACTTAATAGAATTTTTTTGAATTACAATGAATTCTTCTACAGTGGACTAAGGTTGTACGCAGATGACCACAAGAAACTGAGTTACTTTAAAAGAACAAGTAACAACCAACCTGCAGTAACATATCATTGTTTTCTCTTAGTGTGCCCCGCAGGAGAAGCAAAAGGAGCTTGAGCCACATGTGCACATTTGACACTTAAGCTAACTTGTTTGCCTTTAGAAGTGAGGCAGGTTAAAAAGTGGCTTTAAATTCCCAAGGAAGCTGAACCAGCCTCAACAGAAAGCCAGTGAAGCACTGAATTAGGAGGCTCTGCTATTGCCTCATTATTAAAAAACCCCTTTATTTAAAAAGGTTTGCTTACCTGCAGTCTTTATATGTGTGAGCTCTGAGAGGGCTCTTCATTTTTTATTTACATATGTGCCCACAGCTTGAAAAACTGTGAAGAATTACTGCAATAACAAGGGATCTTGTCACCTGAAGGGAATGGACTATTGTCTTTCCTTTTTGAAAATGACAGCTTACAAAAATCAGCCCGAAGTGAACAAAGCAAATAAGCCAAATAATTAATATATGCCTTCCCTAATCAGGAGATGCTTTCTCATTTTGCTTTAGTTCTCACAGCCGCACATTGTTCTGATGACTTTTTCCATCTACTCAGGGCCCAGATCTCACGACTGAATTTCAAAAAGGGTAGCAAAGACACTTTGGAGAGCACATTTAATTCTGCATTTCTCTCACTGAGATGGCTGTTTATAGTTTGTGTTGAACTTTTCGTTCCTTTAGTGGACAAAATACACTGAAGAAATTTCAAGCTGGTAAGAAGACCAGGGCCATCCCAAAACAAATTTTATACCCTGCTTCAGAAATCTAAAGTAGTTTCTCAAAAAAATTCCTGAAGACATTCAATCTCTTCTCCTAAACGAGTACTCTTTAAAATACATACGGTGCTCTCTCTTCTTATTGGCATGAAAAGCTTCTATAAAAATGTAAATTAATATTTCAAGCTTCCAGAAGGTTTGTCAAAATAAACAATGAAGTTGTTTACTATAAATTTGCAGGAGTTATCAGCAGCTTACATTATGTTCATTCAATGTTTATAAAATCATACTATTTAAAAATTATTGCACTTAATTGCTACATCTTATAACCACTGTAATCAAATTAACTCCAGATTTATTCTTCAATTGCCACCAAGCTATTTTAAGTATTCTAAGTAGATGCAATAAAACAAACCATGTATGAGGACACTGATCAAGCAGTAGAATTATCTGGGTAAGAACAATAACCATCAAGAAAGAAAATAGGACAGGTGAAGCAGACAATAGTAGCCAACTTATTTTTTGCATTGCCTGAAAAGGGAATCATCCAAATCTGATGGTATAAAAAAGAACATTTCTGCCATCGTTTAGATTCTGAAGCTTACAGAATTCATGTAAAAAAATTCTTTGTACACTGAAGTTTGAAGGAAAATGTTCCCATTCAAAGAATTATGTTATTTGCTGAATTACAGGGTTTTGCCCAGCATAATCTTAGTTTTCGTTCACTACAGTGCATTACAGTGTTGCTACTGTGAAAAATATTCTTCAGGAATTATCCTTCTAAAGATCATGCATAACGACCTTTAACCTTTCCATAAACGCACCTCTATTAACACTAAGAACAGGTGTAGTCAAGATACGGACTCATTCTTCCTACCCTGCCACAGCAACTCAGACTTTCAGGGGTCTCTCTGTGTTTACCCAAACACATGGGAAGAAATTGTGACTTCTACCAAGTCGCTGAGTCCAGCTGGGTTGGGACTGCACTTCTGCAGTAAGGGCTGGGTTTTGTCTTAGCCTGAACAAACCACATGAAAACAACAATGTACATATAAATCCTTACAGAGTCCTCAACGCATCCTAAACCATCCCAAAAATTCACCAGTTTTACACACTGCACCTCTCTGCACAGCTCCTAGCAGAGCATTCAGCAGTGGCTCATATTTGGTACAGGCAGGTGGCACAGCACAAGTAAAAGATGTGTGTGCACTGGTACATCTTCATTTACTCTGAGTGTGGGAGCTGGTTTGGGGAGCTTATATGGTTTTTCCCCTACTCTCGGATTTCTTGCAATTATATTTGTTGCTATGTTTGTTGACACCAGCAAATGCAAGCAGAAGAAATGCACCTTGCACTGCAGGCAGGATACCTGATGTGTACTGCTAAGAGGGTATCACCTCCCAGCTCTGCCAGCACATCCAGCCTTACTGATGAAATAGAAGTAATATCCTTCAGAGACACCTCCAGCTTTTAACTCTACACACATAGAGGTCTGGAGGTTCTGAGAAGATTCCCAGATGGACAAGACAACAAACATGTATTCCAACCTCATCCCTGCAGCACTGAATCCACACATGATGACCTTTAACTTTTTGGGTAGTGCTGAAGTGAAGGTGCTTCATTGCTAAATAAATATGCAAGGCAAAAGTTCTCCGTGCATTTGCAGTAAACACCCTCTGCCCAATGCTGCTCCTGCAAACACAGGATATCTTCTCATCTCCTTGTTTGCTTTGCATTATACACGCTGAAGCCAAACAAGCATATCCCCTTCCCAGAGGTTCACTAGATGGTATCTTACCTGTGCAAGTGCTTTTGCAGAAAGGACAGGCACATTCCAGCAGAGCAATGCGTATCAGTGAGAGTCTGGCAGAAACCTAAAGCTTGAGGGGCATTTTTTTTTCAAACATTTATGTGCACATTGCATTTTTCCAAAACAAAACACTGGAGAGGGTGTAAGGGCAGAAAGGTGTTTAAGTGCTGCTCCTTCTGCAAGCAAAACCAGAAATATTCACAGAAAAAGGAAAAAATCTAGATTGAACTTGTATCAGACTTCTCCATCCTGCAGCTGATGGAAATGTGCAACAAATGTATTTTTAAATACAACTATTTTTAATTATTCTTATTTGCTAGGGAATTAGCAATGCTTTAGCACCTCCTCATGCAGTACTGGGGTCACCCAGATTGGGTATGTGGAGTCATATAAAATCTTTAAGCTGTGGGGATCTCTTTCCACCAACCTCAGACAGAACACAAGTGTCAAAGACTACACATTCTCCCTAGCCATAATGCCAGATTTCTTACTACAGCATGAGATTACAGAGGATCCCAAATGCAATTTTGGAATGAACAGTTTGCAGTATGTATTTTTTTACACCTGACCTTAAAGTACTTGTTTGTCTCTTGGTTACCACGGTTCTTTCTGTAGATTACTTCATACGAGGCATCCTTAATTACAAATCACACCCTGCAGCAGGCAGGGAATCCAGAAATCATGTTGACAATAAGCAAATAAACCAACAAGGGCATCTTATCAGAAAAGAACCACACAGCCCTCATGTACCACACAGTGGTTTTGTGGAGATTATTTTAAGAACTTTTTAAGATGGGTTCACCTTTGGACAGTAGCTGGTGATGAGAAAGAACTTTAGGATCCTGTTAACGCAGAATTATTGAGAAGGGGGTGATGTACAGGAAATACTATTGTCATTGTTAGACACACGAACACACACACACCCTCTCACTCTGGTGAGAAGGCATGAACTGTTTATTACGAAGATCTGACTCCACTTTTATAGTATTTCTGCAAAGGCCAGCGACTGGGGGAAAAGGTTGACACCTCTCCCCATCCCATTGGTCAAGACAACTGCCTGCCAGCTGTCCATATCTCTAAAACAAGACTGTAAACTACCTTGAACTAAGAAAAACATTGCTTCTATTTATAACACCCGTGTGTGAGAAACAACCTAAGAACTATGAACTGTGAGACACACAGAAGGCTGAAAAATCAGGGCGACATACTATTAGAATTATAATCTGTCTTTTCTTTCAGCAAGGAAAAATAAGCCTCCAATTTAAACCTAAAAAAAACAAAACAAAACAAAACAACCAAACCACAACCCCAAACCCAAGAAAAAAGCCCAAACCTCCCCTAAAATATCCACATATAAGCACTCTGTGTTTCTACAACAATTAGAAAAACATTAGTAGGTGTAAAACTGTACTTCTCAGGGGTTATCAACCACTAGTATTTGCAGTGATAAGGATTATGCAAGTTCTTCCTCAGATGTGTATTTGCAAACACTTTTATTTGGATACAGTCTTTCCATATTATAACTGCTTGATTACATTTACACAAACGCTAAGATGTTTTATGCATGTTTTTATTTGATGCTATAAACAATTCCTAATATGAGGCACCATCTGAGCATAAAACATTGTGTTAACTGGGAAACTAAGACAAGAGACTAAGAAGACAAGGAACTACGACTGCAAGGAGCCGTAAGAAAAAAGGATATTAAAATACTGAGTAAATAGTTGAGTTGAAATTTGGAAAATTTAGACATCTTACTTTCAGAGACGTATACTTAACTCTTGGGAACAACAGTGAGATTTGATTTGAGTTACCCCTGATAGAACCACAAGGATAACTCCGAAAATGTCCCGAGTAAAAAAAAGGTGGGACATTTTCCGCTGAAGGAACAAAAGCAATCCCAACCCTGATGACGACTCACCCTCCCAAACTGTATCCAGGAGTGGAAGAAGCTTGTGAACCAAACCTGAGGGAGAGGAGGGGCATGGAAGGGCCTGAATGGAACCAACACCTTGACAGGTGACTACAGCAGAAGTTCTCTCCGAACTGGGGCAGGGAACAGCAGCTGCCTCATCAAAGCTTTCCTTGCTTGTCTCCTTCCAAGCAAATCCTCTGCAGCAGGAAACTGCCAATACAAAAGACCCAGTGGCCCTATCAGGCATCAGCAAGTCCAGCACTTCTGCACCTCCTTAAGAACACTTAGTGTTCAGCATCACTGGTGAGAAGGCACTCACCAAAGTACTTCTGCTTAGTTTGGGTTTTCTTTGCTTCCTCTTCCCCTCACCTTTCTAAGAGCTTTGTAAGCTCCAATAAAACATCTACTTTTAATTTCTTTTTCACTGCTTTTATAATGGCATACTGAAATATCTTTGCAATTTAACGGAGTAGCAGCTTTCGTAATTCTCTGTCAAATCCCAGGTTGCACAGACTATTACTTCTCAGAGAGGGAGGAAGAGCAGGACCTATTGAAAAGTAAGATTATTAGTATTAGCATATTGACTATCTCAAAGGCTTCTTCCAGTTCTTCCCTCAAAAAAGTTCCTTCAGTCTCTGTAAGTTAGCTTACCTCTGCCTGTTTATAAACTGATTAAAAAAGAGAAGTTCTGCCATGAAATTTAATCTAGATTAAACTAAAGTTGATTAAGAAAATATTGACCCAAAGGAAAAAACAAAGTGAAATTCCATTGTCATTCTTAACTAAATTAATAACAGTGAGTTATTCTGAGGTGGCATTAACTGCTGATTTTGGAAATAAGATACTTCAATCTAATATAAGTTAATTTGGACTCTGCTTAAGGTATAATCTCTACTGCAGAATTTTTAATAAAGAGATGTGAAACGTCTCCAATGAAGAAATGGGAACGCAACAAACTTCTTATCTTCCAACTGAAAATCCTTTCCTTCCTTTTTTAATAAAAAAACCCCATACTTCAACCTGTGATGAATCTGCTATGCTTCAACTAGTGAGTCACCAGAAGGAAAAACAGAAATATGGGTGATAAACAGGATGAATTACATCTTTTAATTATTACCAGTAGGGATAATTATTGATATTTAGTCAACCATGCCTCCTACCTCTGGACCAACAATGTCCAGAGCAGTGTTCTGAGGAGCTCAGTCATGGGGAGGTCAGCAGCAGAGAAGCTCCTAATATCTCTCACCACCTTCTGTGCAGAGGGGACATCACCTGGAACCTCAGATCAACACTGAAAACACAGTTTCCCAGAGAAAATTCAGTACAGACATTGGTTCTTCCACACTCACTCATGACTCACTCCCTTGAGCACTCCTGATTTTCAGAGTGATAAATTCCACTGATTCAAGATGCAAGGTAGCTGTAAGGGCTACCCCCTTGGTGCAAGCAGTGGAGTTGATACATCCTGATAAAATGCATATTTTTAGAGATGTAGAGCCCTGTTATTTCCTGGGGGTGTGGAGACATGGAAGGACTGAATAGTAAATCAAAAGGCAGCAATGTTTGTGTTAAGGGATGTAGAGTCTGCTGGCAAGCTGAATTAAAAGAAAAGTAGAGGCTATCAAGATTATTAGTATTCAGGCTATGGAAACGTTTTTGTAATCCAACCTCCTGACACACCTACAAGGGCATCTTTGATCTGACAGAAGTGGGTGGTTAAAGTGGAGAACAAGCATATGACCTGGAATAAATGTGAAATGGGCTCTTCTGGAGTATGACCGAAGCTGTAAATGATTGTTTTAATTGACATGGATGAGCAGCAGTAAACCATCATAAATTTAAAAACAATACTTTATTAATAACACGAACAAAAATGTAAAAACTCAGTTGCTAGCAGCTATCCAGAATTACACGAGTAGCACCAAAATAATTAAAACTACTTGTATTTCAAAAATAATAAATACGTGTCATGACCCTAAGCAGCAAAAAAACATGAAAATCCATTTGGTATGTAAATTCACTCAAATGATAACAAGTCACGTATCTCAAAAGAAAAGGAAAAGAAAAAAAAACAAAAAGAAAAAAAATTATTTACTACATAAATGATGAAAGGAAAATCAAAGAATGTAAAAAACTCAATTGTGTCTCTACTCATTATTTTGCCTTAATTTCATCTAACTTTGTGAAAAGCCCCGTGGGCTAGGGACATTAATTTCTTGCTTTTGCTGTTCAACTAATTCCTAATGGAGAATTACAAAATATTCCAATCATGGGAAGAACTGGAATCATGGGAGCGAATGGGAGAGAAAATTGAAGAAAACTACAGGATATCCAGAAAGCTAAAAATAAATTAGTGTATTCTAACTGCCTTGCAAAAAAAAAAAAAAA
>WBMY01011685.1:291811-303478 GCA_013397315.1 Donacobius atricapilla
AAAAAAAAAAGAGGAAAAATGCCCATGTCACATACACAATCTGAGCTGATTTCAGCACCAGTGAGATAGAAAGAAAATAATCTAGAGGAATTTAAAAGCAACAAATCTCTAGGACCAGATGGAAGTTATCCCTGGGTATTAAAGAAGATCAAGGAAGGAACTTTTGGGCTACTGGCAGACATCATGGAAAGGCTGATAAGTTCCAGATGGAATACAAAAATCAGTAAATATGGCACCAGATTACGAAGTGATATGAAATAACATTTTAGTGTGAAATTAGCAATAAATACGGTTTGTAACACGGCAGCCTATCACAATTTTGACATAATTTGACAAGTCGCAATATAAGACACAGTGTCAGAAGCTATCAAAGCAAAACAAAACACATCTCCCAAGTGGTTTCCTGGGAGAAGAGCAGTTATTTCTCTCCAAGTTTTTGCACAGCACTTCCCAATTTCTTTCTGCCTAAGCTGGCAGTGTATTAAAGTATTACTGCCTTCAACATGGCTCGGGGTCCAAATGTGATCCCAGCCGTGCTGGGCACTGGCACAGCACTGCAGGAGGCCACCCAACTCCAGGGCCCTCATGTCCTAAATGGGTGAGATGGACAACACCTCGGAGGAGGTGTCAATGCCAGGAGTCAGGCAGATTTTCCAAGGTTACAGAGCTGGTTTGAGGAAAAGAACTCTTTATTTTCTCAGTCTGGATGACTATACGCAAGTGTCACTGCCTATGTGAGCATTCAGTGACAGCCCTTCACTTCCTCTTTTTTCAGTACTATAATCGTATCTCACTTATGGCACTCCTTCCACCTTAGTAACTTCTACTTCTGAATCAGAACACTCAGAAGAAACGTGGTACATGGAATAATTTTCCCATCTTTTTAGTTTTTTCCCTGCAAAATCACTCCCAGAAACCTACCTTCTTTTTCTCCTGCTGGCTTCCCCATCTCTCCCTCTGCTCATCACCTGCCATGGTCCCTGGTAGCATGACAATGTCACTGCTTCCACTACTCCTCCCATCAAGGATAAACTCTTAAGCAACACAGTGTCCACCATGCTCAAGGGCACACTTGATTAATTCACTTAAGTCTGTAACAGAATTTACATGATGTTAAGCTGAGGGACATTTATGTAAAAGAACTGCAAGTACATGGGTAAATAAATGATCAAGAAATGCATTTCATCTACTCCAGTATTTGGAAGTGGGAAACTTGGACTTGGATTTAATTCCCTAGCATGTGAATGAAGTGTCCCAGGCATGTTGTTCCCAAAACACCCTGAGTGATGAGATAGGTCAGACCTTCACTGGGCACCCTCTTCTGATTATGTGGGGATCATCCTAACTTTGGCACCTTGTCTAAGTGTCTAATTAAATGGGATGCACCCGAGTCTCTCAAACCATACTGTGGAATTTACACCACAGTATGATATGAATCACAGAGAAAAGAATAAAAAATAGACCTGATGCAATTATTTACCATCATGATAACCATGGGGTGTAGATGTTTCATCCTAAGCCTCTACCCTAGGCTGTGATCAATGCCATGTCTATAAAAAGAAGTAAAAAATTAAGGACTTCAGTGCTTGGCAGCAGAAAGAGGGACAATAAAGAAAAATCATAAAGTTTTTATGAAACGAAGTTTGACAGAAATATAAAGCAATGCACTGCAGTTTCTGAAGTAGGAAACACATGTCAAAAATAAATAGAATTGAACTTGACCACAAGAAGGACTTTGAAAGTGCCCTGGAGTAATAGCAGAATTCACTCTTGCAAACAGCATGGCAGTGTTAGGGAAGAGTCAAACAGCAGAGCGACCAGGAGGCAGAGGGCTGAGGCACCAATGTCAGACACAAAATAAAAGCCAAAAAAACCCAGCTCATCACAAAAAAGCATACTCAGAATAATATTATGGACTGCATTTAAAATGCAAGAAGAAATCCAGAGTTAAGGCTTTTTAGTCCTGCTCTCAAATCAGCTGGAAGTCACATTTTTCAAGTTACTAATTTTGGGACTGAAGAAGGTACGACATGAACCCTAATGAAGTGAATTCATAGTAACACTGATGGACACCTTATCTCAATGACCTAGCAGGTTCCCTCTATCTTTTCTAATGAGAGAAGCTGTATCATAAAACCCCACACTACCAAGACAAGACCTTCTGATCAATCATCATCCTCTCCTGGGTCTGCCAAGTCCTAGCCTTGTTTTTAGTCTGCAATCTTCCTCTTTCCCCTCCTACAAATGCTTTAACTGATGTTAAGGTACAAGAGAGAACAAAGCCGCTTTCAGGATTAAAGAACAGAATCCATGAAAATCACTCCAAGAAGCTTAATTCATGTAGCTGAGGAAATAAATGAAAGATATAATAAATCTACCTAATGAAAAAAGTCCTAAGTCCCAATCCTGAATCATTTGAAGACACTAGAAAACATATAAGGAATATGTGGGGATCAATCAACCTGGTGATAAACAGAACTGTGATCTGCATAAAAATATCTTTTTCAGTGATGACAACATATAGAAGTTGTGACTGACTGCAAGGAAAATGCAGAGGGCTAGATTGTACCAAGCCGCTCTTCTCTCTTTCCACAGGAAAGGTAGGGAATGTTTTCTTGTTAAACTGCAACTAGAAATGTTCGATGGAAAGGAAAAAAAAAAACCAAACCCTCCACAGTTATCAGGGGGTTCTGAAAAAGTGAAATGTCCATGTGGAAATAGTAGTTACAGCTTCAAGATCTACCACAGCTACTTTCAAGGCTTTTTAGCTGCACTGGTAAAAATAAAATCACAAGCAGCCATCCCTAAGATGTTTTAAGTTTGTGACTCCATTAGAAACACTGGAGTACTGCATCAGGACTAATGTATTACATACTGGTAAAGTGTTCTGTGCCTCATGTCAGCGCATCATAAATTTTACTTAGTTACAGGAGTCATTCTGAGCTTGGTTATGTTATGCAATATAAACTTTGCCTCTTCGCAATACGATGTTTATTCTTGGGGTATACAAACATATTTTCCATGCATTAAGCTTTAAGATATTCTTCACACTTCTCAATTAATGTATTTTATTAATTGCAGCTTTCTTGGGAGCCTGCAAATCTGGCAGCTGAGCATGTTTATTTATTTTCCTTCAATGACCTCTGTGTAAGACTTGCTTAGTTTTCTCTCTGTCAAGCACCTTGGGATCCATATTTCAAGCTGGATACTTTTTTCTTCTTATCTCTAGTTATTATTATTTGTTTGTTTGTATTACAGCAGCATCTTACAATCCCAGCTGGGGCTAGACACACTAGGAATACATAAGAAAGAGTACCTGCCTCAGGAGGGACTCTCCAGCTCAAAAAAATTACAGAAAAATGAAGAGACGGGGAGAGGATGGCAGAGAAGGAAATGCACAGAGGTGGTGTGACTTGCCTCATGAGATACATACACAAGAGCTGCACGGGCCCCACCCTATCCCATACCCACTGCATGATGAACCTGCAACAGCATTAATAAAAGTAATTAATTTTAGCCTTTTTCTGAACTACATGTGAGGATGAAACTCAGCTTGGCCGTTCTACAGCAGTAAGTCCTGCAAAAGCAACGGAAGAGGTATTATTAACCTGTACCCATGCATGAGAGAAATAATCACAGTGTCTTTACTTAAATGGTGATAACAGTCCTTAATATCACCGTTACTATGTTTTTTGTCTCTAAGAAAAAGGACTCAAACATGAGCCTTAGCCTACATTTCTCTCAGATCTGAGGTGGAGTTTTTGCACTGTCTTCTCTAGCATCCACAACGCTGTCTCTAGGGAGCAGAAGAACAAAAGGCCTGAAGTGAAAACAAAGAATAAAATAAATAAATAAGAAAAAATAATGTTGCATTGCCTAACCTTTTAGGTGACTACAGATACTAAAAACAATAATTAAGAGATGCTGGGGCTGCACCACATATTCTGTTCTGTTGCATGCAGTACTTTTCTGGAGGTGCCACAGCTTTCCAGTGTAGAGTGCCAATAAAACCATAGGGAATTCTCCTGTTCTCCATCCCCCACTCACCTTCAGGGCATGGGACAGCAAGGTCCAGGCCAGTCACTACACACTTGTGACCTGCAGCAACACAGAATGCTCCCTGCTGGGGAGCAGCTGGCTCAGAGCCCTGGGGACACTGCACAGCAGTCGTGGCTGCAGCTCGGGTTGTTGTGCACAGCACCAGCAACACCAACCAACCATCACAGGGATGGTCCAACACATCCTCTCTCTGTCTCCTAGTTCTCCTTCCCAGCAAACCAGACTCTGTAACGTGAGGTCTTGGCCTCTGTCTGAGCTGTTCCAGAGCCTTACTCCTGAAAACTTGACAGACTGAGCCAAGCTGACGAATGAGGATGGCAGTCAACTGCTCAGCTCATCAGGTGAAGGCAATGGGCAGGAAGATGCAAAATGGAATCCTGCCCCTCTCCAGGGCTGTAAAAAGCATCACTGCCCACCCCACAGCAAGTTCCTGGTGGAGGTTAAATTTCTTTGACCTTGTTATCACCAACAGAGATGACAGCATGGTAAACCAAACAAAGTAAACAAACAAACCCCTCAGCACTGCAGAGTACATGCTCCCCAACCCTGCAGCGTCAGCTGCACAGGAGATAAAAGAGCAATTCACAGGTGAACTAAGTGGTATAGGACTTGGGATCTTTATTTTAAAACTATGTCCTCAAAGACATCAACAGTGAGAAAAACTGTAACCACATGGGTTATGAATACATATTTAGCCTACCAGAAACAAATTTTATTTGCTTAACCTTACAAAATACAGCATGTCTCAGTCTCCAGCACAGCTGCATTTTCTTAATAGTGTTTTGAACAATCTGCTAGATTCCTTCAAATGTATTCTTTCAATTCATTTAGCATCAGGCAAGAGGAGAATTGTATTGTATATAAACTGTGAATTTGTAATGGTATTTTTTTTCATTGAGAATGCCGGAAGGGACCTTTTGAAATTACCCAACTTGACCTCTTATATAATAGAAGCCACAGAACTTCCCTGAATTGATTGTTGTTTGATCTATAGCATATCTTGTAAAGAAGCATCTAATCTTCATATAAAAATCATCAGTGATGGAGATTTAGTGCGAAAATCTCTTTATATGTTGACCTCTTGGTCAATTTTCCTCACTGTTGAAAACTGAGACTTAATTTCTGAATTTATCTGCATTTGTTGAGGTTCAGTCTCTCAACACTTTGTTTGGCAGATATATTACTTTTGTTTTACAAGGATAACATGTGCATTGTTTATAACAAACAAGGCAGGCAGAAAAATGCATCTTTTCTCCAACAGCTATGACTAAATATGAATAAATTCCCAAGAGCTGACTCATTCCCACATTTCAGTCAGGGCTGGTGCTAACAACTGCCTCCCTAGTATTTAATGTCAAATCATCTGCTGTATGAAACTTGAAGATGTGGTTCCACTGTGGTTATAGTGCCTCTAAATCTGCTAACTTGGTTCTGGCTGCAGCCTGGCCCTTACGCATCAGGCTGATGGAGAAGGGAGGGAGGGATCTGCTGTCTCAGACCAAACGGGGACTCTGTGTCCTGTGTGGTAGCAGAGCACAGCACACAGGAGTGACCCAGGACGCTTTCTACAGCTCAGCCCAAGGACCTCGGCAGCAGCCACAGCTCAGCCATACCCACAAACAGAGAGGAAATCTCACTCCCTGCTCTTGGCACCTTCTGCCTTCCCACTCCAGCTGCAGAAGGCCAAGGTCCTTTGGTCATGGGGTGCAAGACATGACTCCCGGCCATGGAGATTTCCGTAGGCATGAATACGTCAATACTGAGTAGAACTGGTCTGGCAAAGCTTGTTGGGAACACTTCCATCATCTTTGGAAAAATTCTTAATAGTCACCAAATTGGTACCTAAATTGCAATATCCAGTACAACAATTTACAAGCTACAGTTAGGAACAGACCTTTGATCTCAGCCAAGTAACTCTTTTGTTCACTGCTCTAAAAAAATTCAAAACTGAGCCTGCCTTTACCCACTGCTTATCTTCAAGTGATAACCGCTCTTCTTTGCTGAGCTCAGAGTAATCTTCCCTCTACAGCTTTCATGCAATACTTTTTTGCTGTTTGTTTTGTTTGGGGTTTTAAATTTTTTTTATTAGTAGTATTATTTTGTTTTGTTTTGTTTTCTTAGTTGGAAATCTACTTTTATTTCCAGGATTAAAAGATGAACCAGAAGGCTCTTATGCCTGACCTGAACAGAGTTTCAGTTTATTTCCCCAGAACCTACTGATGAATCACTATCACCTAAAACAAAGCCCAACCTGGATCCTCTGGGCAGCCTTGGGCATGGGTGATTCATCAAGCCCTGCACAAGATGCAGCATCACTTTCAAGTCAGGACTTCACAAACGCAGAAAATGCTGTTTAAATATTTTGCTTTGAAACACACTTGTGAAGTTCAAGGCTACACAAATATGCTGCTAACAATCTGAAGTGTTAAAGCATTATTTTAAAAAAAGCTATTTATTGACGTGATTTCACTACATTGCTAAGGCGCTGGCTGGCTAGTTTCAGCAACGCTATTACTCTGTGGATGTGCTGGTTTATAAATCACTCACTCATTGTGAATCCTGCTGGATACCAGAGGAATCCTATTTAAGCCTCTGGTAAGCAATTTGCTTGGTTTACTAAATTTTCCAGTCACGCATCTATGCAAAAGCCGCTTTTGCATACCACTCGAATCCTGCTCTCTGCCCGCTATTTGTCTTTGCCATATCTGTGTTTATTGTGTGGCGCAGGTGATGCCGTGCCCAGGATCTGCCCGATAACCACTGCAGATCTTGGCTGCCTCTCAAGGCTGACCTGCCAATCCGATTGCCAAATTCTTTCATTCATTTCAGGCCGCGTAAGCCAAGCGGCCCAGCAGAGGAGCAGGCAGTGCCTTGCTGCACTTCTCCCCTCCGTGGAGGGCAGCTTCCCCCAGCTATGGCTGGCCGGCTCCGGCTGCAGCGTGTCCCAGAGCGCGCCGGGTGAAGCCTCGGAAGCGCACCGTGGCCAAACTTTCAGTTTGCTACTTAAGTTTTCTCCTCATGCCGTGTGCTTCAGTGTTGACAGTTAACTCGCATTTAAAACAACCCTGTGCAACAGAGCTGTCAGCTGGAAATGTATCTGAGCCACACAGACCCTTTAAAATTCTTCCCTGGATGAAGGGACATCAGTCAGCCAGGAGAGACCCTTACCCCTGGGTGAGGAGTCTGAGGGAGATACACAGCATAACCTTACTTTTTTTTTCCTGGAGTGCATTTTTCTATTCTAGTGTGACTATGCAGAAATGCTTGAAAGACAGAAAATCGGGCAAATGAAAGGGAGAACACTGACCATGTTCCTGGGAGAAGGATCTGCCCTGAACCCACCACCTTCACCCAAATGTTGGTGACCAGCTCCAAGCCTGCTGATGGGGTTTGAGGCAGCTGGGCCTCCTTCAAGGGTAATTATTTTACTGAACGGAGACATTTTCAGCCCTCTTAACATAGTATATCCCTGCAGTCAGCCTTCAGTCAGGGTTCACACACATAACCCTAAAGTAAGAAACTTGCAAAAGGCATCTCTTTTGAGAAAGCAGACCAGAAACTGAGAAAAAAGTGTACGAGCAAGGTTTTGTCCGTGTACTAGAAGACACATCAACAACATCTACTACAAACCAGACCGGCCACATCAATAATTAAATATAGCTATTTTTCCCCCTGCAATTTTACCTAGCTGAAAACAGTTTGATAAAGCTCTTTATGAATAATCAACAGCAACAACATTAACCCTGCAAGCTATAAATAAAATACGTGAAGACTATAGAGATTCCTCTGACACACACATACACGCACGCACACAAGCCACTTGGGACAGACAAACTAAGACAAAACCAGAATGTAGGTATTTCTCTGTAAGAATATAACTGCATTAAAAAAAAAAGGAAAAAAACCGAGAATGTAATACAGGGAAACAACAGGAACATCTCCAGCTATCTTTCACGTCAGATCTTGTCTTGTCCAGATACAACAGGTGGCCTCACACTTATCACTGAGCATCCTGTAACCTTCCCTGACATCCCATCCCAGCCCCGTCAGGCAGCATTTTAATACAAACCAGCACTGACAGATACTGTAGGCATTTGCTGAACGCAACGAGAGGCTCTTTGGAGCGTCTGATCTACTTAGATCAGGGTTCTGTGCTCTGATTAATACTCCTCGTTGCCTCATCTACACTTTCTGAAGACTAAGGAATAGAACCAAACACCCCTGAACCCTCAGGAAAACAAACTCCTGTCAAGCTAAAAAAAAAAAAAAAAGACCAAATTCCCATAGAGAATTGTTGATGGTGCTTTTTGCCTGTTTGTTTTTGAACATTCTTTTCTTCATCAAAACACAGGGTGAGATAATAACTGGGTCTGATTTTTTAATATTTCCAACTATTTGGTTTATTTTGGATGTGTATTTGATAGGTCAATATAGAGTTGACCTATTCCCATTTCAAACCCCACTTGATGCCCTATAAATCTGACCTGATGGAAATCAATTCCCCATGGTTTTCCTGTCAACATCACGTTAATTTACCAAGCTTATCTCTAAGAATCACAGAAAATTTCCGAATGTGAAACACTCTTTTATTCCCTGTTCAGCAATTATATTCCAGAGCACTTCAGCTCCACACAGCATGGACTGTGCATCACAACAGGAGCTCTGCCAGTAAACTAAAATATTCATGAGACGTAGAGTTGTGCAGGACTATCAACATGACTTGCCTCTCATTTAGCACACCACTGGGCTGTACTGATGGCAATGTCACCACTTCCAGATGACTCTTCCAGGAGCCAGCAAACAAGGCAAGGAGGGAAGAAACCCTCCATGTGCATGTACAGGCTCAGGGAGAAGAGTGAATCGAGATGGGTGTGTGGGAATATTTAATGGATGTCTCCTCCCCTTGGTACATGCAGATCTGCAGACATGGATCACGTTAAGCCCCGAGGAATAGTCAATTCCCAACCTAAAACCCAACAAAGATGATTAGAGGTGCTGAACATACAGCAGTGAGATGGTATCAGCGTTTTGAAAACTGCAGTGGCACAAACAAACGCATCAGCAGGAAACATTGGGGGAAAAGGAAATGTCTGTAAAAGTCACATTCTGCTGCAGATGTAATGGAGGAAAAATAAAACAACTGAACTGCTGGCTTCCCAGTTGGCAGGTATTTTAGAATCTAAATGGCCCTGAAAACTTACTAGAGTATAAAATTGCTGTAATTTAAAAGACTTCTAATTAAAAAGCTATAACATTAACTTTTGGTCCTCTCCCAGCCCCCTACTTCTTTTCTTTAAATATTTGCCTCACCAGTACAATAAAAATGTATGTAAGAAACTACAACTGGCTGAAGACTTAGGAAGAGAAAAGTAAAACATGCCAGAAAATACACACAGGTTTAGATTTTCTCAGGACTGCTGAAATGTACAGCAACCCAAAGCCTTAATTTTCCATGAAATCCACTATGTAATTTCTTCTTTGCTTGTTCCAGCTAGAAAGCAAATAGCTTACCCAGTTCCCACTGATAGTGTAGGATTGTCTCCTAACATGGGTTCTTCAGCGATAACCCACCCAATTATGCAGTCATGAGTAATAGGGCTCCCTCCACATCTCGGCAAAGCTCACTATTAGCAGCTTTCCCCCTGGCTTGGACTGAAGTTGTCCCCTTTCCAATTTTTCTCTAAGTCCTCCAAATCCCACCACTGCGGGGAATCTCTGCTGCCCCTCTGTGAAGGACAGCGATGGCCACGGTCGATGGCTGGTGGAGGGGACACACGGGTGCCTCACTGCTGTGTGACTCACTCATCCCGACAACCTGCTGACTGGCTGCATTTCTGCTGCCTTTGCAAAAGGCTTCACAATTTAGTACTAAATAAATTACCGGTGGTGGAGGTTCAGCTGCCTATACTTTAGTGTCTAATGTTGATTTAAGTGCCTGAGGTAACTCGCACATCTGCAAGCAGTCTGGATGACACAGCACAGGTCCTACAGATCTCCACCCTCGCGAAGCTGTAGATCTGTCGGGTTTGCCTGCTGCATCTCCAATATCTGTAGAAACTTGTTTTTAAGGAAACTGAGTCTCATCCTTTCTATTTGAGGCAAAAGAAAAGTTTCTTTTCAGTGAAAACCTCAACAGATTATCTGTTGAGTACATGCCACACGAACCCAGACCTTCTTGGAAGTACGTGATGATGATAGAGCCCACAACTGAGATAAGCGACATTTACAGGCCGGAGAGCCATCACAGCTGCACACTGCATCCCTTCTAATGATTCACGGGGTCATTCCTCTGTTCACACTTACCCAGCTCCTGTTGCATTGCCCTTTCTGACCCGTCCAGGCACACTGCCATTTATTAACACAACAGCATTACCAGCTCTTCAGTCTCACCTTCTAAATACCAAGTCAGTCCTGCTGCAAGGGAAAATATGGGACTGGATGCTGTATAAACAGCGCAGCAAGATGCCAATTTACTGACTTTACTGCTCTGTCCATTTCAGTCCTGCATCAAACTTCTTGCTAGTCCCTTGTCTTTACTGTATGAGAAACCACTGGATTTACCAGTATTGCCAGGATTATGTACAAACTGCTTAATTATTTTCATTTAGTGTTGCATTTTGATGGAAGGCTCTGAAGGTTGATACGAAAGCCTGGATCCAGAATAATATTCAGGAACCTAAATAAATAGTATTCTCACCATCTCAATCTCATACCATCAAAGGCATCTAGAGTGGGATGCAACAACTTGTGTGTTTCTACAAAACACATATTTCTCTGCATCTCAGCAGACGGGCTTCTTCTGAGCTTCTCCCAATCCCTGTCTATTCAGTACATTTACTTTAGTAGCTTTCAGCTGTATTAAAATCTTTTGGTGAACCCCAGAGTGTAGGACTTGCTTGAAGAATTTTCCATTTACGAAATACTGACCACGTTCCTCAACCAGTTCAGCTGCCATATGTACTCTGGACAGATATATTAAGATGTTTGTATTAAGTGATTCTACTAAAAGTTTGGTTTTTTCCTCTGTTGCACCAGAATTTAATTACCCAACAGTGTGCTGTACATGGACCCCTGCCATCACAGAATGATAAAATGGTTTTGGTTGGAAGGAACCTTAAAGATCATTTCGTTTAAATCCCCCTGTTACGGACAGGGACACCTTCCACTAGACAAGGTTGCTCTGCCAGTTGCCTCTATTGATAGAGATGGAATTATTAGGAATTTTAAGGATACAGTAAAAAATCCCAACAGTCAAGGACTTCACTTTTACATTGTTCTTTAAAACACAGACAGAAAGTCAATGAGAAATTACAGCTCAGGTAATTTCTTACAATCAAAAAGTAAAAAACTGACACTAATTAGTCTGTTCACATGTGGAAGTGGTGACAGCAGCAGGATAGAGGGCTGAGGAATTCAGCTTAACTTGCAAGGTAGCTTTCAAAACACCACATTGTAGAGTTTTTAATAAGACTCAAAGACTTAGTTCCCATGGCCAGAAATATGGACCAAGAAAGAGATCTTCTTAACATCCAATTAAAAATATTCTCAAAAACCCCGCTAAATAAATCCAAGAAAGATCTGAATGGAAACAATGCAAAAAAAAAAAAA
>WBMY01011685.1:303498-494402 GCA_013397315.1 Donacobius atricapilla
AAAAAAAAAAAGAAGGCAAAAAGTCAAAGCTCACAGCTCTTTAACCCAAGCAACAGAGATTCAGAAGCAAAAGTAGTCTTAACCTTTACCTTCACAGTAGCACCATAAATCCTTATCCATTCTCCCCTCCTGCATCCAATGCCCAGTGGCTCGTGCCAGCATCATGTCCTGCTACCCCATCCTGGTGTGCACCTGAATCTCTGTCAGCAGGGTTGAACTGACCACAGATCACCCTACAAATATTCTGATGCTTGTTTCTAGTCCCTTCTAGGCACTGTTGATACTGCTGCAGATTTTAACCAGAAATGTTTTGAAAACAGAGTTTTAGAATTTCACTGCTGAAGATGTGCAGGACTGGGAATTGAAGATTATTTCTGTGGCTTCATCTTACACAGAAGGACACATGGTTTTTGGATCATGTTTGCTTTATCCATGTTTTCCTGATCCAAGAAGAGCCCTGAACTCCACGTCAGGCATTTGGACTTCATGTGTCATCTGTATGTATATTTATATGTGCATATATATGTACTATGCCTCACGAAGCCCAGCAAATTGAGATGAAAACTCCCCAAAGGCAAGAAGCTCATTAAGTATCTGCAGCCCAGCAGGAAAGCTGGGGGAAGGAGTGAGTCTCAAATCCTCCTGCACTTCATTTAGGGTTGTGTGGCTCTGCAGCCCCACTGTGGGATGGGAGCTCAGAGGCCCAGGTTTGTATCCGTGCGCTAGGAATACTGAATGTTGTTCAGAAACATTGCTGTGTTATAAAACAGCCTTGGAGAATTAGAAGTGTAAGTCTGAATCTCCTCAAAGTGAGGAGGCAACTGAAGTAGGTTATTTCATAAGCTATTTCATAAGCTAGTGGTCTGATACTGCGGTTATTTTATAAAATTAAAGGATATTTTTTTGTACTGCTTCAGTACTTGCAACAGTCTTGGGCTTGACTGGTGCACTGAGAACTTCTCTGCCTCTAACAAGAGCAGCCTGGCTGCTATCTGCAGGGAAATGCTTCTCTCCAGGGCCCAGCAACTAGCGATGCCAGCTCTCTTACAAACCCTCGTTATTCAGATCGAGATAAAGCCACCTCCCAGGCTTGCAGGTTCCCCGATGCATGCTGCTGTAATTGAATTTTTCACCTCCAAAGGACACATGCATCCTGGATTTGCAAGCTTCAGTCTGACTTTTAATAACTGACACCGACTCTCACTGACTTGAGAGCAAAAACATAAAAAGGATATTCTTGCAAGACCGAAAGTGTTATTCCATTGTTTGTAAAGTCCAGACCATATTTATAAAAAAAATCAACTTAACCCCCTAAAATTAAATGTATAATTAAAGCAAAATCCTTTCTTAATGCTGTATTATAAAGTTGTGTGCTATATCAGTTTGACTGACTGAGGAACAACTCAGTATTTTTACCTTTATTTCACTGTTCATAGGATGTAAACCCCCAAACTGACCTGCAGGTATGAAGCCTTACTCCCAGACTATATGTTTTCGTAGATTACCTTTTTCCTTCTCTTGTTTCAATGAAAGATAATTTGCCATTGTTTTTGTTGTTGCTTCGTTGGTTTTTTGTTTGTTTTTGTTTTGTTTTGCTTTTTAAACAACAGGATGAGGCCTGTAGTTGGGCTTGCCTTCCTTTCATCAAATGCAGGACATATCCCTTCATTCTTCTTCAGACTTTGGCTTTTTCCTTTCCCTCTTATAAAATCCACTGCCAGGTCGTGAAGGAAAAAGCTTCTCCAGAGAGCACACAACTGACCCCAGAGCAGAGATGATGAACCTGCCACTTGGAATCTCTATCCAAAATCCTCACTCCCCACCATTTTTGACAGTTTTAAGATCTCCTGGTGCTACACTGTTTGCAAAAAAAGCCAGCACTTGCTGAAGTCTTGTATTCAGAGCATCCCAATTTCCTTAAATCCTTTTTTTTTTTTTTTTTTTTGGACAAGCATACTCTGAGAAATGCCACTTTGTTGACTTTGGTAAAGGACCACTTGGTTCCCACATCCCAGACACATTTAACTGTAACATAGAGACAGGTATTGCACATACAGATTTCTAGCTGAAGATGTCAGGAGAATTCCAAATTTTCAAGAAGTAAGGCATCTGCAGAGCTTGTAGTAATTATCCCCTAGGTTATGCAGCAGGAAGTTTTAGGGTTAAAACTCTGGATTTTGTTCTTTGAACTTTACTTCCCTCTTCCCATCCCCCTGGGACCACCTTCTTTTATGGCTGAGTAGAAGTGACATGGCTACAAATGATTCCCAAAGGCCACCTCTTGTTTTCATTCAAAAAGAGAAAAACATTTTTCAACCTTGATTGTTACAAGGAATAATGTGAAATGCAACCTGACCATATTCCAAAGTCTCAGAAGCCATAAAGGAAACAAAAGCAATTCTAAATTTATTATGTTGTAAAAATCTTAAGACTTTGAGGACTTGTCACGACATTGGAACATCTGGAGCTGGCAACACTAGAAATTATGAATGCTAATAGGATGAAAAATGTGATAAAATAGAGAAGCAACATGTACCTCAACAGGGCAGATGCTTGAGTGTTTTATAACTATGTAAACATTTCACTGTTATGAGACTAGATGAGATTTGTCACGACTGTAAAGTCCGTATTTTTAGTGCTGTCACAATACACCTACCTATAAGGTTCTCAGAAGTTTGAACCCGAGAAATGTCAAGACAAATACAGAGAGTTAGCTAGGCAAAATCCAAAAGCTGAATGAAGCATTTTGAGTCTCAAACTTACACTGCCTCGTATGGACCCTACGCTCTATACACCATCAGCTCAGCAACATCACCAAATGCCAGTCACTGCCACCTTCAGGGATGTGACAGTGCCTAATGTGTCGCGCAGTGTGTTTTCACGTCCCTCCCCTTTTGTACCCAGGTCTTACAGAAAGACCTACATGGGTTAACATATTGTCAGACACAAGGAATGGTCTCCCTGGTGCCCCGCTGTGGAATGATCCTCAAACACTCAGCGCAATCTGAGTAAGTGTGCACTATGTTAACAGTTTACTAAGTGTAGTCTTAGTTACATTACTGACAGATAAAATGCGTGCTATGAAAAAAAAAATTAAGAATGGTGGAGGCAGGGAAAGAAAAAACTGGGAAAAAATAGTATTACACAAATAAAAATGGTGTAACAAAAGGCAGAAATCAAATGTGGACATTTAGCAACTGAGGTCCTTGACATTTGCAGTAGACCTGATAATAAAATTCTGGAAAAGTGCTAAGTAGGATTAACACAGCAAGCATCTTTCTCTAAGCATAATTTTAGATCCCAAACAGTGCTGGAGCTACAGGAGTTTAATTTTCAGCCATTTTCCCTGCAGACTTTCACCCACTGACATTGGCTCATTTGATCAGAGCATGGTGCTAACAATCCCAAGGTCATGGCATTGGATGCCTGTTTGGGCCATTCACTTAAAACATGGACTTGGTGATCCTTGTGGGCTCCTTACAACTCAGAATATTCTGTGAGGTCACATCATCCAATAATCTAGCATTACAAGAACATAGTTCTAATGCATTCACTGAAATCTCCATAAGGAAAAGCAAGAGGTTTAAAATCAAGAGTTTTCATGGCAAAAAAAAAATAAAATAAAAAATAAAAAAAAAAAATACATATATATATCTTGCTTCCCCCTAATTTCTGGAACTGACTGTATTTCAAACAAACCAGCTAAATATTTATTACTACTGCAAAATAAATCTTCCAAGTAAAGACCTACTCAAATGAAAACCTTTCAAGAAGATATCAGAAGACACCACAGTATCTAGGTGGAAAACTGTGGTCTTTTAGTCATTTAGAAGTGCAGTTTTTATCAAATGTTAGAGTTCTTCTAGATTCACCACCTAAGGCTGGAAGAACTTGTAGGATCATTTGGGACCACTTGGTTTCCCAGTATCATCTCACTAATCCTTAAGAGTCAGTCAGTATTGTTTGCAAGGTTTACATGTTCTCTACTTCAGCTATTTTTCCATTTGTCAGCTACTAAATAATGATCTTCCAACCGCCCTTAAGAAACTGAATACACTGAAACACATTTTATGGCTTATTCTCCAGGCCTGGATAGTTTTTATGGTCCTCCTTAAGAACTGCTGTAGTATTTTTCCATCTTCTTCAGTCATGAATGTCAGAATTGAGCAGAGTATTTAAACATCAGCCTTACTAATAGAATAGACTTTAATCAAAGAACTTTCACTACTTTTACTTGATATTTCTCCTTTTATACAACCAAGGTCTTCGCTGGCCCTCGTTAATTATACTCTTACACTGATGGCTAATTTGGAGGTGATTATCTAGGAAGCTCTGATGCCCTTTCCCGAGGGCTTTAAGAGTGAGGTCCTGGTGGTTTGAGCCATGAGGTCCTAGGCACTGCTGGCTCCAAAGTCCATCTCATGGGTTAGCAAACAGAAGGTGCATCCAAGCTTCAACTGCAGCAGCTGAGCAGACTGGCTCTACGCAGAAAGATGGGGTTCTACTCATAAACCAAACGCCAGCATGGGCAACCAAGCTGGAGTTACAAAGTCTCACCCTTCACGTCCTTGCTCCAAGGCAATCCATGGCAAACAGGCAGATAGCTGAGGTAGTTCTGTTTAAAAATGGTGCCACTCTGCCTCCCAGAGTTTAGAAACTTTTCCCAAAGTCTCAAAAGCCTAGAACCATGCTCTTGCAAACAGAATCATCCCAAAGGCATCACAGTGTCTTGGTTTCTTGCTGTCTTATTTTGTGTTCTCCTGGACCATGTGGTATTCCAGATTACATCCCTTTATATTCCCAACTCCCTTCTCCCATCTCCTCAATAGCCTCAAAACACCACTGTTCTTTTTTTATTAATTTCCCAGCTCTCCGTGGCCTCCATAGATTCTCATATTCCTTTACAGTCTTCCCACAAAACTGAAAATGAGCAATTTGATCAGAAATGGCAAACTACTTTATTTGTGTGGCTTTACCTCAAAGTCTAGAGCGCTGTATCTGCAGAGAAAATAGTTTTCTATCAACAAACTCCAATGTGATAATGTCATCAACAACCCAGAATAAAATTTCCTGACACTTTTCTTTTCATAAGAAAGAGCAAAGACTTTGCTTATGGCCAAGCCATGTGTAATGGGCCAAGCGCTTCCTACTAGCATCACAAATGAGAAAAATTTGCATTAATGAAGAACAGCAAAAGGAAAATCATAACAAACAGGGGAGATAAATGTATGCAGTGGAACACTGGGCAAAGTTTCTGGCACTCAAATGATTCAGTATAGGCAAGATGTGATTTTCTGTTTCCCTCAGCAGGTGGATAATAATAATACTGGTATTATTACTTAGAGTATCAATAACCATTTACAGAACGTGCATTCATTTCACATTTAGATATTTAAGTACTTATTTAGCTTTTGCTGCCACAGATAGATAAAATGATAAAGAATGTGAAGACAGCTTTCATTTCAATATCAGATTTCTGAAAGTGATCTGCAGGGTCCCTCTGAATCCAATGGGAACAGAAAAGGATAGCAAAGGAGACCTTCAAACCACCTACTGCTGGGTGAGAAAAATCATCTTTTGGAGAGTGCTAGTCCTCTGTGCTGAAAAAAAAGAGGGGCTGCAAGTCAGCTGTAAACAGATGCCCAACATTTGGATGGATAAAGATATATAAGGTGAATCAAAGCCTCAAGGATTCAGCAGAAGCTGTCAAGTGAAACAGGATCAGGCTCTGTGTTTCCCTAGCTCCTCCTTATGCCTCATCTGCTAGACTTAGCCTGTTCCCAAGAATGCAACAGAGAGCCTTCAGGTACCCCACACTGCTGGAGGTAAAAATAAATGGAAATGGATGGAGAAATAAATGGAAAGGCATAGAAATAGATGAGAAGCAAAAAAAAGGTGCATTACATATGACAAATCTGTATAGTAGGCACAAAAAATAAAGCCTTTCAAGAGCAGGGAAGAAACAACAGATGAGCCAGTTCATTTATGTCTATCTATTTCATTTTTAGTGCTTAAGTAATAAAACAAAACAAGAAAGATCAATGAAACAATTTGAGATTTTCTGATCTCATACAAGAAATTTCATTAAAAAGAAACAGCATTTTCTATTTTTTTTTTCCCCCATTAGGAAGAGCTCAAATACAGCTGAATGACTTGATGAGTCAGGAGAAAACTCAGCAGAGAGGAGGGCTGTTTTGTCAGGATCGGGAGCGAGGATGCAGATGTGCCGGATGGCCCAGTGAGCAGCAGAGAGATTGCTGTCTGCGGGAACGTCGCTTTTTCCAGGGAAATACTGCCAAGTCTGTTCGCTCCTACCACGAGACACAGCCCACAGGCTCAGTCTTCAGCTGACAGCCTCTTGGGCAGGCCTTCAGGACTTGGTCTTGATGACACTGTCAACTTCTCAGTTGACTTCTCAACTTCCCAAGGACTGAGAAGCTCAACTTGGGCAGCAGAGCACGGCACGGAGCACTGCTGCTCTGCCACTGACCTGACATCGTTTCATTTCCCCATTTGAAGACAAATGTACCTGCTGCAAACTTGTGCTCTCACAGACACTTCTCTCAAAGTAACTCCATCTAGTTTCAGACAAGCCTTTTCCAAAGCAAGGCTGCAAAGTCTTTACCACTACCCAGATGTACACAGAGATTGGCATTCAAAATTATGCGACTGTGGCCCTACCCTATGTCAAGCAGAAGTTCGCTTCTTCAAGCTGATTTTTCAAAATGCTCATGCTTGTGTCAACTCACTTTTCAGGCTCTTCAAAAGACCTTCCAGGATGGAAACGCCCTGAAATAGTCTGAATATCAGCAAGAACTGGATCTCTGGCTATGCATGAATTTCAAAGGTATCCCTTTTCAAACAGCTCATAAGAGCTACTCAAGGAATCCAACAGAGCCAGAATAAAGAAAAGTAAATAATATTAGTCCTGTATCTGCAGGAGGTAGAAGCTAAAAAATATAATTAGTGGGAGCCCTCAAGGACAGTCACTAGCTACTTCCCCTGAATCCTGCTGCTCCAATATTGTGTTGTGTTGCAAATGTCATTGATTTTCATTTTCTTCCTCTGAAACCCCAAACCTGTAATATTAAATAAGACTGAGGGAATTTCATTTTGTATCCAGAATACACTAAGCAGACAGCAACCCACTACTGTCTGTCCTAGCCCATTAACTTTATTAAAAAATTCAACAGAGCTGATTTCTGAAAAAGCAATTTATCAGTCTGCAGTACAAATACAGTACCAGTTGAAATTTTTTTAATTTGGATTTAGGTGTTCCTTGCCCAGGATCTAAAATCAGACTTTCTAAGCTTGTCAAGAATGATAAGAAAACAGGTCACAAGTGTATGATAGGTACAACTGCCTTACTCTTTCTTAACCCCCCTTTAACCAAAATGCATAAGCTTGAATTGCATTTCTTTACAGAAGAAGATAATTATTACTGTCACTGTCACATTCACTTCTTAGTCTTGATAACAAATGAATTAAACCTGGCACATGACCAAAGGTCCTTCAGTTACCCTGTCAATGCTAATTCAAGACACCATACATTTTGCATAGACTGGAGAAGGAAAGGAAGGATGGATCTAGATATTATAAAGTTCAGAATTTGTTTAACATGCAAGACTTTGGTCCCCAGTTACACTCTGTGCTCCAACACAGGATGTGAGTCTCCATACGCACGGGGAAAGAATTCAGATGACAAGATGCCCTGGACATTCATGGGTATCCCATCACTAAATCCTGAAACTCAGTTGATGTACACTGCCATCACACTGTTTGACCTCTCTACATCAAAAAGTCCAACAGGTAGGTTTTAGATTCACAAAACAAGCCAGATTGCAAGAGCAGCTTTATCTGGTTTATGACTTACTGTGGTTACAACAGCTAAAATAGACTGGAGACAAAAATAATCACAGCTCATGCTTGAGAGTACACATTAAATTGACAAGGATATCTCCCTTTATTCAGTTTGCTGCAAATTTATTGAAAACACTGCAAGATTTTCCCGAAAACTTGCAGCTTTACATACAAACTACTTAGACGAGATATCACACTCAGTCTATCAATATTCTGTCCAATACACCGCAAGTTCTAGTTTTCTGAACACATATTTATCTAAGCTTTTGGCAGTGGCAAACTTTTTAAGCAGCTGCAAGCTTTACTGACAATGTAGAACCAAATAAAGAAGAAGTTCTTTGCCTAAGAACTCCAATTCATAACTCGATGCCAAATTAGCATAAGTGAAATATGAGTATTTAATATAATAAAACATGAGCCGCAAGCACCGAGCCCATCCCAGGAAATATGTGAAACCAGAAGGTATTTTAATGAAAATCTGGAAGCAAATATCACAGTCTAATATTTAAAAGCCATAAGAGTTAATTTTAGTTTGAAAGGAAATCATTTTTCAAAGTTCTGTATTCTGTTTAAAAACAGATGGAGCACGTTTATTAAATTAGCAGACCACTGCATTTATGAAATCCATAAGTCAGATCAATGGTGCACAGTCAGCTCTACAAAGTAATTGCTGGCTTCTCTCAAAATGGACAATCCAAAAACTTCCAAGGACTAGTTTTTCCCTTCATTATTTATAACGAGCAAAACATGGTGCAATAGATTGTAATTCATAATGCTTTTTTAATGCTTTTATAGCACAACACTTGGACTCATTTCTAATCTTTTTGAATGACAGGTTGCCATTATTGAATTTCCATTAATATGAATTATGAGTACAATATATTTTACCCAATATTTTCTACCCCAGGACTAACGTAATTCTACAATAAAAAAAAATTCCCATAGTCAGCAGTTTTTTTCAGAAATAGCAATCACAGCCATCAGAGATTAGTCTTTCTGCATCACTATGTATCTGACCTCAATCTTGCATTCCACCTCACAGAATCACCAGATATAATTTACATGCACATTTATGGTCACAGAATCACAGAATACCTGGAGGTGGAAGGGACCACAAAGATGATCAAGTCCAACTCTTAGCTCTGCACAGGACACCCCAAGAATCCCCCCATGTGCCTGAGAGCTTTGTTCAAACACTTCTTGATTTCTGTCAGGCTTGGTGCTGTGAGCACTGCCCTGGGGAGCTGTTCCAGTGCCCAACCACCCTCTGGGCAAAAAAAGTTTTCTTAATATCTAACCTCCTCCTCTGCTGACACAGCTTGGTTGTTAAAATACCAGTCTTCAGGAAAGCGTCCAGCTATGGCTCCCAAGCACCAAGTCAAGGCTTGCTCACCAGGTTCTCCCTCCTCTGCCCAGGAAATTACTTGGTAATTTGGCCCAGGGAGTACAAGATGGATCGACACGACCAAGTCCTGTCCTTGTGCATGCCTCCAGGCACTGATGTGAGCCTGAGGAACTCCTTCCCCCTTATGAAAGCAGATTTTAAGGATCAGGAAGATTCAAGCACACGTCAGATCTTTTAGTTTTGCTCACAGTGGCCACCTGCCATGGATATCTCTCCCTACAAAACAGCAATCCATCTAAATTACTAAATCCATACTAAACATACTAAAATACTAAACAGTCAGGATGAGGATAGCCATCCTGAGTTCAATGGGGCTACTTGCCTGCTTGCAGGCAAGTCTGTGTTTCATGTTTTATCACGTGGCAGAAAGACAAAGATACACGTGGTAGATGAAATCCCTGAGGTGCAGCTGCGGGCAGTACATTCCGGGGAAGGATGCCTCCAACACCTGCAATATCAATCCCACTGGAGGCAGAGTATTGAGCTGTATGAATGCACAGTCTCGCCTACCATGACTGTTCTTACCTTTTATGAACTGATTTAGCATTAGCAACATAAAACGTGCTTTAACATTATCACAATACCGGTGAAATATGGCAGCACTCTCCAAAAAAAAAAAAAAAATTTTTTAATGGCCACCAATGAACTTTGCACAGACCTTATGGTATCAGGGCAGAAAGGCAACAAAGCATTTTTCTCTGATTTTCTAAGACATGTAGCAATAAAAATGTAATCAATGAAACAAAGAACTTCCCACATGCTAGGAGTGGTCTGGTCCCTGCCCTGCAGAACTCACATCCAAAAATGACAAGAGAACAACACATGATGAAAATAACACAAGAAGCAAGCAAGTAGATGACAGGTAACAACGTTGAGTAGTACCATGTGTTTCTGTACACACATTCCCAAACAAGTAGTTGGCAAAGTCTGCTCCTAAATACAGATGCATTCAGAAATACTCACAATACAGCCATAATCAGATGAGTAGTCTTTGCCAGCATCATGGTGGTAAACAGTTCTTTAGGAGAAATCCTCATACAAAGAGGGCGAGGGGCTTGCAAACAATCTCTAGAAGCATATGCCAGGCACAGAGGATAAAAAAAGCATTTATCAGAAAAACAAACAAAAAGGTAATCAAAACCGGAGTCCTTGGGAAAACAGATGGCAGGGCTGGGAACACAAAAAGATACATGGGTGGAAGCTGAGTAGGGGGTTGTTTGAATGCTTCTGACATTTAAAGAAATGTCATCTCGTAATTATGACATCTTCACTATCACCTTGTAGGTAATACAACCCCTTCTAGCAGAGGCCTCACATTTTGTGGAGAGCTGCACTTTAGCATTTCAAGCTTTCGTCATGATCCTGTCTTTTATTCTGGTGAGAATGAACAAGCAAACAGCAACTCCCACTGAACACCTACTACTTCTGCTTTCATTCCAAGGTTTCCTCCATGTTCAGTTAAATCTCTGGGTTTATTATAAAGATTTAGATGAAGAGTTACACACTGAGAAGCACTGGTAGATAAGTGAGAGAAAGGGCAATATTTAAAGAAGTTTGAAGCACACAGCGTACTCTGTAAACACTCTGCCTGAGAGGAGGAAATGAGTGGGGTATAATCTTTTGCATAAGTTTACATGTGTAAAACCTGTGTTAATAAAAATCAATCCTCATTCACTATTTGAACACAAATCCCATTAATAATTCTATTAAGCTCTCACTTTAGCTCATTATTTTATCCGTTTGCAGTTCACTACGTCGACCGTCAGCATCTGCTGCTTTCCCTGAGGAAGAGGGGGACAAGCCACGCAGCCGCATTCCTGTTCAGCACGCTCCCCTCGGCTCGCGGGTGAAGAGGCATTTCCACTCTCTCCTCCCCAGAAACAGAGTACATGGCCTTCCAACACAACCAGCCTCCATCACCATCCAAGAGCCATGCCCAAATTCAGGCTGCTCAATTATCAGAGCTACTCAGCATGCTCGCTCTGTGCTTTACTAAGCAGATACTTCAAAGAAGAAAAGGGAGGGAGGGCAGAAAAGGAGGGTTGACATACAGATAGTAATATGGAACAAGCAACATAAACTTAAGTTGTGCACGTAAAAGCTTGGAGGGAGCAGGGGACACAGGACAGACCTAGAAACAAAGAAAAACTTCCCCCAAAACCAAGCTCCACAACACAACACTATAAACATGTTAAACATTCAGGGAGGCAACAGATAACATAATCACAATGCACAGCAGGGTCCTCTATGAAAAATGCGCACACAACTCTTGAAAGGTTATTACAGCAAATTTAAGCAAACCAATTGCACAAAGACCAGAGAGCAGCCAGAGGTTTTCAGGTCTTGTGTTCTGATCACAGAGGCTTATTCCAACTGGCTCAATTTGATCTAACAATCAAAAAGTCAAATGATATGAAGAAAGATATTTCCTCCAGTAAATTGAAAAAGGTGGAGTGGGAGTTTGTTTAGATTTGCTTCTTGCAACTGCATTTCTCCTCTTCTTTCTCTCTTCCAACAGTGCAGCTCTTGTAAAAAAGTTTCAGCAGTGGAATGCACATCTGCACATCGTGCATCTCTGTACTTTCATTCTGTCCAGGAACACTCACCTCCAAAGAAAAAGCAAACAGCCAGGGCACTGAACACAATGAAGCAGAAACACAAAGAGAAAAGAGCTGAGAAAAAGAAACTCATTTTCAACAGAACTGAACAACTGCCCTGGGCTAATATTGTTACATTTGACCGAACCTGACTGGCAAAACACCCCACTATTAACCCCTAAGCTTTTCATCAAATAGACTCATGAACTTTTCTTCTACAAAGGTATGATAGATTAGGCAGATTTTATGGTTGATTGGATGAAGAAAGTGAGTCCCCCAGAGGTCTTCAAAATCTAACACCAAAGGTGAGGTGCGCCAAGCTTTGTTTCTATAGCCTCTTCTGAGGGGAACCATCTCAAATACAACATATGGTCATGGATTTCTATCCAGATGCCATCATAAATTGACCAGTAGACATTTCCTATGAGAAATGCTTCAGATAAAATATCTGGCACTGAAAAGTCTCCAAATTTGTCAGCACTGGTGGAAAATCAAAGCCAAATCCACCGCACATGAAGACGCACATACTGACAGTGCTGCTTTAAATTTTGTTTTCCCCTGCTGTGGCTGTGCTAGAAGGAGTGTGTGGTCTGAAAGAGCCACATGTGGGAACACTAATTTTGGTTCATATGATGACTAAAATGCTGAAGCTGAACCAAAACCTCAAGTCTCTCTTGTTGCAGCGCTACTAAGATGTGCCAGGAAGGCGGTCTGGAGCTCTCTGCTCATGGGATCAGGCAATTTCCATTAATAAAAGGCATTCATAATTCATATTGAAAAAAATCAAGATGCATACATAACTGTACCTCAGGCAGCTGGAAATGGAAGCATGAGGATGAAAACAGGGCAGGACAAAAGGATATAACCACACTTCTGGAATTTCCCCAGTCCTGGCAGCTAGCATAGGTTTATTTGGCTTTCATTGGTAGAAAGCAGTATTATTTTCTATTCATTGCTGTGGTGAGAAAAGAAGAAAAGAGACAGCCTTCTAAAGGAAAAACCACCTTTGCAGGTAGTGAGAGGTGTTTCTATTTCAACACTTAATGGCTGTCATGGTCTTTCATACCACATATATGTTAATGTCTGTCCAATATATAATACAATCTCTTATATTCATATGCAACTGAAAATATAAAAATCATTTCCTAGCACAAGGCACATCTACAGAACATATTCATTCTGATACAGAAACTCAATCTGCCAGAAACTGGCGGCCCATGTGCAAAACTTTGACAAAGATTTCTGAAAACCAGCTGACACAACTCTGTAGAAGATACATTTCTCGACTCCCTTAGACTATGCATTTCTGTTTTTGATGGAAAAGTCAGCTCACAAACTATTCAAGTTGCTGTGACAATTTTCAATAGGGTCAGACCACACCATCCCAGTGCACAGGTACACTATGGCCTAAAGCAAAGTGGAGATGCGCTTCTGCTCCTTATTGTTCAGACACAACTCAGTCAAGTATGAAACTGTGGAGTCAAGTAAAACCAATTACACTTGCATCAAACACAAAATTGTCCCAATAACTAGAAAACAAAACAGAGCCAGGACCTGTTACACGGCTCGAAGGCCAAATTATATGGCCTGGCCACATTCACAGGATTATACACTTTTACCCTCCAAAACAAGGTGGCTATATCCAAACTGCCAGTTGGGAATGGCTGCTGGCTCTTGCTAATCCCTAGGCCATGCCTGGGAATTGTTTATGACAGCACTAGCTGGGCCAGGCTGAGCACAAGGCAGAGCCTGTGCTAACAATTTAATGGTATAGATGGTCAAGTTCCAGCTCTTGGGCTTGTGCCCTGGCATTGCTTGATCTGCTCAGGGAGACCTTGCCAAACACAGTTGCTCTGTGAGCAGAGCTGGCTGGAACACAGACAGAAAAATGGTATCCAGCGAAATTTAAATCTTTAAGTGTTGTCATGATTCCCTTCCTTATTCTTTGGGTTTTGTTTTTATTTTTCCTTTGTTTTCCAGACAACTTTATTTCCATCGAGGTGTTCCATTTGCCAAAACAACAGAAGGTCAAAATAGTGACCAGCGCCCAGCGAGTTTCATTTCTTACCCTGATTCAGTGGCAGTTGCCAACAACTGACGGTGCTTCCAGTACAGTCGGGAATGCTGTGGGAAGTGTCGGAAGAGTTTAAATCAAGTGTCTGATGGAAAATGGGACAAGAGGAGAAAGATTTTGAGACTGAAGTAGAAAGGTGAAAAGATAAATGAATTATATTAATTGGTCCACAAACTTTGCAGCATTGCCTATGCTTTGCTTTTTGTCCTAGTTCAAAGATTTGGATGCAAAAAGCACACTGTTCAACAACTGCCATGACTGCCTTATCTCTCTCTGATTTTGAACCACTTTCTTTGATCCATACCAAAAGAATGATAGAAAGGGTCTTTTCTGCAGAGCAAATTCACTCCCTTGCTAACAGCTCAGAAGGTGAGGTAAGCAAGATCACCTTAGCAGACTTATAGCCAAGGTCAAGGTGACTTCCGTAACCACCTTTGTGTGGCAGGCGCCACCTCTCTGCTCTCTGAAGAAAACCTTTTAGGAGAGTCTAGACTGACTTTTCTCCAAGACTCTTCTCCACAGCTCTTTGCAGGCTTTCACCACCAGAAAATAACCAGCCTGGTTTCATGGGAGGGGGCTCTGGAAAGCAACCAGGTACGATCCCCACTCAGAGCAGGCAAAGACAACACTGGATTGCTTAGGGCTTTGACCACTTGAATTGGGGTATCTCCAGGGTACGTAGCAACATCTCTGCACACCTGTGCCAGTATCTGGCTACCCTTAGTGTGAGCCATTTTTTCTTCCTTTCTAACCAGAAATTCCTTTGCTGACTTTTCTGTGCGTTGTCTTTTCTCTTTCCATTTCCACTCCTGAGAAGACTCCACTGCACAGTTTTATAGGACAACCATCTAGCACAACCTGAGGAATAACATAGTCCACAGGGAACTGAAGAGGAACATGAGGTATAACGGTCAGTTGGGGTCTTTCTGGGTGAATTTAGAGGTGTCTGGCTCTACTCTTTGACTTCAGGTTATTTTAGAAGGGTTCTCTGTCATCCCACTTGGTGCACTGCATCCAAGAACATTCCCCAGCCTCTACAGAGCACTGACACCAGACTTGGACTGCCCTGTCCCTTTTCAAAGCAATCACTGGCAACTTACAGGAAAACTTAGGAATTATCTACCTAACACAAAAAAGGAAATGAGCACTAAGAGAATTGGGATTGTTCAGCCTGGGCAAGAAAAGGCTTTGGTGTTCCTTAATTGCAGCCTTCCAGTACCTGAAGAGAGCTGTCAAGAAAGATGGTGGGAGACTATTTTACAAGAGCATGGAGTGACAGGACAAGGGGGAATGACTTCAAGTTTAAAGAGAGTAGGTTGATGACGGGATTTTCACCCTTTCAACCCCCTAATTAGGGTGTTTTGTTTTCAAAGTCCTGTACCAGGGTTTAAAAGATGAGACGGAACCTGTGGCTCGGTCTTTTAAGGTGTTTATTCTATTTCTTATCTCAAGGCCTTACAGCAGTCTCAGTGTACTAAAGAAAAAGCAGCTACAGGAACACGGACAGAGAGTCCAAGGTAATTTAAAAGATTTCTAATCCAATTAACTCTTAAAGTGTACTATATTTACAGTTTTGTACCAATAACTACTACCTATCCTAGACACGCAATTTCTACATCAAATCCATTCTACCAATGTCTCTGTGCCACCATCACAGCAGAAGATGGAGTAGACGAAGAAGAAGAAGAACATGAGACATCGCCCAAAATTCTCCATCTTGCTCTGATTTACTTCCATACTAAAAACCCAAAACTACAAATTTTCACCCTGTGACAAACTAAACTACTATTTATTTCAAATCTTTGTTGTTTTCAATTCATCTATGAGTGTTGGAAGTTTTTCCCATGGACTAAAGTCCAAGACAATATTTTCCTGAGGTCCCAGCCAGGGTCTCGGACCCTCCAGGGCAGTTTGAGGGGTTTTCCACATGCCCTGGCCTCCAACATCTCCCCCTCCTGTTTGAACTAAAAATGCCCCCTTGACAGCTTTGTCTGTGGATTGTTGAATGCACTGAAGTAGACACGGCACAAGTATCAAAAGAACTACAACACTCATTAATACATATATAGCTGTTCTTAAAATTCCCTTTTACACTGGTGAAAGGTCAAATAAGTTGAATACACCATCCAAGATTCAGTTTCTTCTTTAAGTTTGCTCATCCTATCTTCTAATTGCCTAATGCTCTCATGAATAGATTCTGAATGATCTAACAAATTTATAAAATACATTCTTTCAAATTGTTTCCACCTGTGTCCATGCACAATAACAGATAGTTAGTTGCGGCTCTGTTTTGAAGAGTCGCTCGTCTCACGCTGTTACATCAGTTAACAAATCACTCAGTGCGAGGGAGGTGGAACGGGCATGCTTAACCAACCAACAGCCCATCTGATCCAATTGTTTCAAGGCCTCTCCTGCTGCTGCCTGTGGCAAAAGCAGAGCTGTTATAAATTGCTGGCCTTTTTTCCCCGTGTGCTAACATTATCATCACAACTGGGATCATATAGAGTTAGAGATCTTTTTCCTCTATGTTTTTGTTCTTTTATTAATGTTATGTTGGGTGTTAGTAAAGAAAGTCTCTTAATGCTGCATGGACCACCTTTGACTCCAACAGGTTTAGATTAGGGATTAGGAAGAAATTTACTGTGAGGGTGGTGAGGCACTGTACCAGGTTGCCCAGGGAAGCTGTGGCTGTCCCATCTCTGGAAATGTTCAAGATCAGGCTGGATGGAGCTCAGAGCAACCTCTTCTACTGGGAGGTGATCCTGCCCATGGTAGGGGTATGGAATTTAAAGGTCCCTTTCCATACCAACTATTCTATGGTTCTATGAAGATGGATTTATTGTAAAATTTGTAACAGCTGTACAAATCATAGCTGAGATGACATGTAAGAAAATTTGAATAGCATTATCCTGCACTGCTCCTGAGCTAAACTTTATTATACAGCAGTTCATATTTCTACGTAGGCTGAGAAAACAAGGTGAATGGCAGCTTTGTAGGTTGCAAACAAAGCATGTGTGATCCATATCTTCAAAATCTGTACGCATCTGTGTCTCTTAATCAAAGCAGTGCATCTGAGATAATTTTTCATCTGCATGATGACCCTAAAAGTCATCAGTTCGGCGCATCAGACACTTTAGTCAGAGGAAAGCTATCAGTAGGATTATTGTGAGCAGTAGAAAAAATGTTTATGAAATGGAGTTTAAAACTTCATAAGCAAGAATGGAATTAATACACTCCAATTTTCCTCTATAATCCAGCTTGAAGAACCTTGCAAAGATAAATGCTAGACCTTTAAAAGCAGGGATGATAAAGATAATTAATGAAAGCTTAGAAAGATAATAATGTCTCAAATCCATGTGGAGTATAACTATTGCTCAGCTTTTGAGGAAAAGGAAGATAAATTATTTAGTTTTACTCCATCCCAGCATGAAGCAAAAATTCTAAAGAAAACAAGCTGTTCAAAAGCAAAACTGTGATGACTATGCCAAGATAGGAGTTAGGCTTAGAAGACCTAAAATAAATCTAAAGTTCTGGTATTCATTGGCCGATGAGGATTCTGGGTATTCTTTTAAAGCAAACCATCAAAACCTCTGCCTAGGGAAATCAACTGAAGAGTTGATTCAGTTCTAGGATTTTGTCAGGATATTATAGAATGCTTTTGGTTGGAAGGAACCTCTGCAGATCATGTGGCTCTCTCCTGGTCAAAATAAAGCACATTTTGATGTTAGGTCAGAGTATTCCTGGTCATGTGCAGCTGAGTTTGAAGTGCTTCCTGTGGAGATTCTGCAGCTGCCTTGGGACTTTGCTCAGTTTTGGACGCTGCACCTACACTAATGTGCAACAAACAGGAGGAGCTTATAGTTGGTAGCAAGGTGGGGATCAGACTATTCTCCTACAGAACAAGCAATAGGACAAGAGGAAAGTTGCACCAGGGGAATTTTAAGACTGGATACTGGGAAATATTTCTTCACTGAAAAGATTATCAAGCATGGAGAACAGGCTGCCCAGGGAAGTGACAGAGTCACCACCCCTAAAGGTATTAAAAGACGTGTACATGTGGCACTTGGGGACATGGATCACTGGTGGCTGGGCAGTGCTGGGCTAACGGTTGGATTCAATGATCTTAAAGATCTTTCCCAACCTGAATGCTCCTGCGATTTTATAAACAGCAAGAAGCACTGCTTTACTGAGAGGATGACACAGCACTGGTACAGATGGCCAACAGAGGACTGGAGTCTCCTTCCTTGGAGATAATCAAGGTCCTCTGAACACAATCTTGAGCAGCTGGGTCAAGGTGCACCTGCTTGAGCAAGGGGCCTGGACCAGACAATCTGCAGAGGCCCCTTCCAACCTCAATGATTCTTGTGTTTCACTTGCCAGCTGACAAATGTTTCAGTTGATGCATTACTTGAGTGGTTTTGGAAGTATGGGCTTTGTATAACACTTTGGAATTAAAGGATAACTTTAATTATATATAATATTGTAATATAAGCAGTATATAATCCTAAACATGCAAATAAGACAGCCAATAAAGCTGCTTCTTCTGGACATGTTTGGTGCACCAACTTAGTAGTAGTAAATATGATTCACATTCTTCTCAGTGCTTTGTTTCAGGATGACCATAAAGGACCTGGGATGATAAACAGTAAGAAATAATGTTATGACATGAAGAATTTATTACTAGTTGTTATTCATTATTTATACAGTGGGTGCATATCATTTTACACACAGACAGCATTTACTTCTGTGCAGAATTTCTACAAGGTTTGTTTCCCAAAGTGAACCAGTTTGGTCATGCTAAATTGTAGTGTGGGTAACAACCACATATGTTTCAGCTTGACAGGAGCAGAGAACAACCAACACCACCAGAGGCAGACCAACTTTCGGGAGAATTTGAACTAGTCGGTTCCTCCAAACCAAAGTAAACGTGCATCTTGTTTCCTGAAAAGTGCCCACTTCATCCAAGAACAGAGTGTTACAGCAGCTAACCATCACTTGAACATTCAGTAACGCCTCAAATTCCAAGAGAAAGCCCAACAAAATAACTTGGTTATCCTTTTACACACACTTCTTTTAGAAGAAATGTGAGATTATAAATCTTCATCAGAGCTGCTTCTCCGAAGTGAAACTAGAGCCAGGAAAAAAGTGTGGGGATTTCCTTCCACGGTCTCCCTCACAGCGCTCTCACAGGCACCAACAATGAAGCTCTGTTTTTCCCACTCCCAAGGAAGTGAGTCCGTGCATTTCCATTTCTGCAGGAGATAGATGCCTTGTGAGCACTGTGGGGACAGGACAGGGCATCGCTGCTGTAACAGGACTCCTGCTGCTGCTGCCCTCCCTCACAGCAGCCCAGCTTGCCCACACTTCACGCCACAGAGTCACAAGATCCTCACACTCCTCTTCAAGCTCTGGGCACTTTTTCAAGAGGATTTTCAGGATTGTAGACAGGGCAGTGGTGATGCTTTACGGTCAGTCTGGGGTGTCAGCCCTGGCTGATCAGAGCTTCCCGGTATGCCCGGAGCACATCAGCCTGTGTCCAGTGTTTGAAGGTGCAGCATTCCCAGTTCAAAGAGCCAGAGTGCAGAGTTTAAAAACCTTTTTATCACTCCCAGGGACAAATTTATTTTTGTGTCTAGCAGCTTCACAGACAAGTGTAGTATCAAGCAGGAACTCAAGGCCCATGGAAATCATAGGGAGAACTGAAGCTTTTCTCCCTTCTATTTCTTTCTTTCTTTTTATTCATTTGGTTCATTTGTTTTGCTAGCTGAGGAAACTGATGCGATCAAGAAAATATTACATTTGTCATATAATGCATTTTCCTTCTGCTATGCATTAAAACAGCGTTTTCTAAAAATCTCCATTGCTTTCCTGTTTTAATAAAAATTATGGTATGCAGACATCCCACCCAAACAGTAGAGCAGCACTCTAACAAACTGTTTGCATCAGGTTCCTTTTATATCTCAATCAGGCCATCCCTTCCCTCATCGATTTCTCTGACATTACCCTCTTCATGCAACACCAAAATCAGAAATTACCTTGCTGAGAAAGGATCAGCTTTCGTGAAAATATTTTCCAGGCCCTACCTATTAAGCATTGACAGCAAAAATAATAGGAAATCACCAAGTGATTCCTTGTAGAATTCTTTTTATGGCTGTGTTTGATGGTGACAATAGCATTACGTTCCTAAATGACAGCAACCAACCTCAGGATTATATGCACCTATGACTCAGAGAACCTGCCCTCCTTTAGAAGTGCTGCTCCTTAGAAATAAACCCTCTAGTAACTCACATCAAATCACAGGCAAGGCAGCTCCCAGGCTTTTTTAGCCTGACAGGAAGCTGGGACAAATTTTATAATGAAACACCCATGACTCCTGAATATCAGAAGTATTTATCTTGCTTTATTTTGAATGGATAATCTGCAACTAATACATGTGAAAATGATGCAATGCTGAGAAAGAAATAAGAAAATAAAAATAACTCTAAATCATTTCAAAGAATCAAGCCCTTAAATCCTGGCCAACATAAATTTTATTTAGATTTTATGACTGATATTTATTCCTTTTGGAAGTCAAGAGATTTTTCTTCTTTAAAGTGCCAAAGCCCTTTTTCTTCATCCAAAGCTGTCATGTTTGTGACCTTGTAAGTATTTGGCGATGTCAATTAGTGCTTCAAAAACGCTGCCTTTCATCTTCAAATGGAACTGGGCCTAGAAACTGGCCAGACCTCTTAGCTCTTTCAACAGATGATAAACACACTGCAAGTAAAAAAATCCAAGCAGCTTTTTATGACTTTACAGATTAATGAGCATGCCAGGGCTTTCCAACCGATTTTGGTCCAATAAAGTATTTGCAAAAGTTGACAAATTAAACCCACATTTTGTATGTTCCAATTTCTACACTATTAAAAGTATGTACAGATGCATCTGAGAAAAAATACTGAAATGAGATGGTGAGAGGAAGTGGCAGATCATCAGCACAGTCTAAGCCCTCCCTAGGGCCACAGATCACTAGGAATAGCCTTTTGGAGAGAAGTCTGGAAAACACCTAAGACATCTCTACTTCCTTCAAAGGGAAGCATTGGTTGCTCTGCTTCAATGCCCTCATCACATCAGTTTTGGAACCCACCACCAATCTCCGTTTGCTCTCTTCTGCCCTGGTGGTACAAATATTTCCCAGGAGTTGTAACTTTTTTGTAGTAGTGTAATGCGATTACTTCAGCAGAAGTCATTGCTCAGTTCAATTCACAGACATTTCTTTGTCAATTTCTATTCAGAGGAAAGAAAAATGTGTCCTGAGAGTCAATGACCAAATCTATCTGTTTCCTCCTCTCATTCCTTGTACAAGCTGTTGATTCCTCAAATTCAACTTTTAAAGTAACTCTCTGATTTGAGGATACAAATACGATACTATAATGTTTTTGGGTTTTTTTTGTTTTTGTTTTGTTTTGGTTTTTATTTTTTGTGCACCCTGCTGGTATCAGCCTAGCTGGGCTGGTGTGATGGCATGTCATGGCCAACACAATTCACTCTGTCTCTCTCCTTGCTCGCAGACTACTCACAAAAGGCTCAATCCGGAAGCTGCAATCCAGTTAAATTGTGTGTCAGCCCAAAACGTAAATTTTGCAAAGCTTAGTGATTTTCAAGCCTAAAGAACCAGGAGAATGTGATTTGGGTGCCAGGAAAAAACTGTCCTTTTGTTCTGTTACAAACTATCAATGTTATGTACTCTGGGCTTTGCTCTGATTTCCTAAGCATTCATCTCATAGTCTGCCATAATCAGAGCTTCATGTGCATCAGAAGTCTCTGCTTAGGCGGGAACAGGCTTGCATCTCATTTACCAATGTAACTAGACAAGACTCTATTTTAAAAATGTATCCAGAGGTAAAAATGTGTTTCTGGAAAAAAAAAAAAAAATCACTGTTACAATCTGACATCCAGCAAATGAAGCCTTGTGTACCATCACAGTAATTTGCCAAAAGAATCGGAGGATCTTTAACACAGCTTTTGCCACTGGACTGCACTTGGGCCAGACTGCTTCGGCATGTCCAGATCAGAGAATCACCAGGCTACTATCTGATATGGTGACAAAAATATGCCAGCTCTCAGTACAAACCCCAGGGGAGTGGAAAAACAGCTTTCACAGAGAAACTGGAAGAGTAAATCCCATATATCTCATCACCGCATATTTTGACTGTTTTCTAGCAACTGTTGTGTTCCAATATTTTTAATCTCTCTCTTTATGCAAGCATCTTATGTTTTATAATAAAAAGAGTACATAAATTTCAGTTACCGTAGCAGAGCAAATTGTTGTATGTAATTAGTCATGTACAACATAAGGCGTAACTTGAAAAACAATTCGTGTTTATTCTTCCTCTGCTTAATCAATATTTTAAATATTTGTGGAAGCTGTACACCAACTTTGCAAATCACCACCTCCTAAGTGAGAGAAAGAGAACAGACAACACAAATCCTGCAACCTACAGCAAATCATCAGCATTTGACAGGCTGCTGTTCAGGGAGCTACATTTTTTTGGCCCATGAAGGTAAGAAAAATATAACATTTTACTTCTGTGCTGTTTCCCTTTATTCGTTTTTACAGTGCGTTCCTCAGCAACACTGACTTGTTTTTCCTTTACTGTAAGAATTTTCTTCCTTCCTCACTTGCTTTTTAATGCTATTTAGTTGCACTGATGCACAAAGTCAGCAGTGGCTATTTCTTTGCCTGCAATCCTTGCCTGACTTTCCAGAGAGGTTAACAAATGTTTGATCATCACTGTCTTCCCTCCCACATCAATAACAGTGGCTAACCACAGTGGGATAAACTCTGATAGCAAAAACACACAAATTCTAAAGGCTAAAGGAGTACTGTGAGAACAGGAGGCCACAATCACGCCTCAGTTACACTATTTAAAGACTTAAAACTGCACAGCTATGCCTGAACTCAACTAGGGAAAATCTTATCAGAACTGAAAACTGGTGTTTTTATAAAATTTGTCATAGGTTTAACCTTGAGAATAACAAATCATTAAGTGTTTGGGGGGGCTGAAGAATCAATTTATGTTTCAAGCAAAGGGTTTTTAAAATTAAGGTTGAAATTAGATCTCGCCTGGTGGTGCACAGATTCTGTTGATGTATCAATCTTTTCAGGCATTTAAAAATAATATAGAGATGATAAAAGTAAATGTTCTATAACCAAAAAAATCTCTTGGTAATAAAATTTCAAATTACAGCCCATGACAACAGCTTCTAAATTGAAGCTGTGATATAGGAGCTTTGATGGAGAAAATTGTACAAGTAACTCGCAAGTAATTCGGAAAAGCAACAAAGAATGAAGGTGCTGCTGAGATGAACAGAAAACATAACTGGAATGGTGCGCAGCATCCTTAAATGAATTTAAGACTGTTTTGTTGCCAATATTTTAAGCAGTGCTGTAGTCTTACAAAGATTTCTTGGATAGTGTTCTTCGACCAATAAATAACCTTACTACAGAGAAAAACCCAAAACTCCACCATGTACAGAACCAACCCTGAGCTCCATCATCATACATGGCTGAGCTCAGAGTCTGACAAATTGATCCAAACACAGAGTTTATTGGCAAGGTTTCCACTTTCCTATGGACTACTGGTAGAGGAGTTGAGGAAGTATCTCCAGCAAAGGACTCATCCCTCTAAACTGTGCTGCCTCTGGGTGCCAGTCTGTGGCCCAATGCTTTGGGTACAGAATCAGGGTAGAAAAACCAAACTGAGTAAAAGAGTTGAAAATTTCCTCATAGCAGCAGAAAATGACCAGAAAACTCAAAAATCACTACCTCTGAGTGCCTCACTTTCCCTGTCAATATACTGGGTGTGCAGCATCAAAAAATTTCTTAGAGGTTGATGAGGTTTAAACAGTTTTTCTGGTATTTTCTGGCAGCCTCCAATGAAATGGGTTTTAGCTGTGCAAAGTCTCATTGTCATTTTGTTCAGCACAAAAATAAAGCTTGGGAAAAGGCAGCTTTTCTGTTTAAATAACTCAGAACAAACATCCATAACCACTTAAAGGTGGCAGATCCACTAAGTGTGATTTGTACCAAAGCATCTGTGGTAAGAAGGTTACAGGTACGCTTTGAGAATAAATTTCAAAGGTCTGCAAAGCATAATTAGTTCTAAAGTTCTCCTGCACATTAATAATTAGTAATAAAAACCTTCTAAAGTCCTCCATAGAAAGTAGCTAAAAGCTCTTCCAGAAGCATGAAAACAGACCAAACCCAACCCCCCCAGCCAGTCTTACATATCCTAATCTTCCCCCTGAAGATGACTTCATTTTTTTTCTCTCCTTTCCAACACTTCTTCTATTCATATCATGTAAGTTGTGGCAAAGTCTTTAATCTTACATACATTTACATAATTTTGAAGACCATGGTTCAGCCAGATTAAGTAGACTAGTGGTCCTTAAAACAATTTATTTATAAATTGCCTGAACATCATGCAGCAAGTCATACAGTCCAGTTACATATCAGAGAGAAAAGAAGTTTCTTCCTCCATTCTGAATTTGTCACTTTAGGATTCAGTTAACCTTGAGCTGAAGGATGGGAATATGACCAATATTTGCCAATACAGGTACCCAGAAGACTGATCTTGTCAAACAGACTTCACTTCAGTCTTTGACAATAATGTGGATGTTTGATAACTCATAATTGAGGATGATGTCATGTATATATATTTTTAATAAATACTGATTTAGCACTTTGGAAAAAAAGCCTGGAGCAATTATTATCTATACAGACATGGAAAAGGAGGTAGGGAGCAGTTCTATCCCTGTGCAAGGGAATGGTGAGTCTGATGTTGAAAGGATGCATATGGTTTGGGTATTGAAGTTATAGCACACATATTTTCAAAGGCAAATGAACAACGGAGGGGATGCAATAGATGCAGTGTTATTTAGAGGCTACTGAAACTGGTCAATAGCAGGAAACTTGAGGAATCAAGGACCAAAGGACTGAGGACAGACTAGATGATTTACAAAATAAATGAAGCAAACTTTTAACTGGGAGGTTAACTAGTAAGTAGGAACCCAATCTGAAGGACTACAGATGGTAGCTCTCTATGGTTTGAGATGGCCAAACCAGCTCTGGAAGATATGCTGAAGTCAAAACTGGTAACTGGATGGGAGAAAGAATCCCTTCTGACCCCAGTCTGGGGCAGCACCAGTGGCTGTACTCATTTCTTTAGACAATAAGACAAGGAGAAACAGGTTATCAATCTCATTGCTTCATGACACTCCGTCACCTCTTGTGTGGGATCCTTGCCACTGAGTTTAATGACCTGCCGTAATGCTGGGAGAGGTTCAGCCTGCAGAAAGGCCAGCTCAGCCACCAAATATCTCACTCCCAAAACAGAACTAACAAACCCAGCTGTTAGATGTCACCTATCCCCCACGAGCTGGTACCCCAAAAAAATGCTGACAAAAATGGTTGCAAAAAGGAGCAGGCTGTGATCTCTCCACAGCTCAAGGCAACTTAGCATATACTTGGTTTATTTTTAAGTATTGTTATATTTTTCATTTTTATGCTTTTCTTTTTACAAGAAAGCAAGAAACCATGTTGCTTTTCTAACTTGTGATCTCTTCAATAAATGGATGCAGTTTTTTATGCCTAGCCATTAGCAGGATTCTACCAGGGAAGAGCTTTGCCTGGTTACACTGCTGACCACAAGTGTAAGTCTGCTGCATGTGAAGGAGACACAGTCAGGCAGGGTGAACAGGAGTGTGTATGAGCACCTGATGTTTTCTGTGACACCATTTCACATTATTAGTTGGAAGCCTGCTAAGCACTATACCCTTCTATCTCTGTTTACCTTCCTAGCTACCTACCTACCTACCTGTCTCACCTCTTCACAGTTTTTTCCTCTTTAATACATGCAAGTTTGAATTTTTAGTTAGAGCTGCTTAGTTAGTTCACAGCAGAAGATGCTGGGGGAAAAACTCTGCATTTTTACACGTTTATTTTATGGGAGATTACACAGAGGATTAACAGTTCTCAGAATAAAAAGTGTCTCCTGTTACCTCCATTCTTGTCTATTTATTGCTTTTGATCTATTCATGCCAAAACATTCTTACTAATGAAAGTCATCAGAAAATTGTCTAATAAGGTAATTTAGAAGACAGTTCACATCTAGCATATGATCAAAAGGCACTTAACTTGCTGTTCCTGCCTCCTCTCCCCCAATAAACACATGGTTTGCTAGCACTGATAAGCTCCAAAATGGTTTTGAACATCTGGGAAAAGAGCTGATCAGCTCCAGGCAATTGCTGGACTCTAAGCAGACCCAGGAACAAAGGTCATGATAAATGAAACCATTGCTTTGGCTCCAAAATTGCTTCAATCATCTCCAGACAAAGCATGATTGAAATGCATCTATCAGTGGATAGCATCTGGAGAACACTAAAAATGTTTTGATCAGGATCTGAGTGACTTCTTCCAAATGAAAATAATTTTAAGACGCCATGGCAAATTTTTACAACCACACTTTGGACTAATGTTTCCTTCTGTAGCATTGACCTTGTTTCTCTACAGTGTGAAAAAATCAATATAATAATGGTACTGCAGCAAAATTTCAGCTTGCTCTTGGCTTACTTTAAATAACTTCATTGTCTTCTTTCCCTCTGTCTACATCTGCTGTATTTGGCACTTTCAGTTATTAAAATTAAATCAAGTTGAAAGAAAATGTTAAATATTGTAAAAAGAAACCCAGCAGCGCTTCCATCTCACTTTGCCAGCACTGTGGTCACCTTTACCATTTGCCAGGTTTTTCTGTTCCCAGCTGTTCTACATGAATCTGCATGCAAAAAGAAACCCCAACTTTTCTTCAAGAATATCAAATGTACTTTGCAGTTCTACAAGAGCTAATTTTTTGGGATTTTTTTTAAGGGAAAACTCACCCTCTTCCATCCAATAATATATTGGAACAAAAAAGCCCAATAGTTTGCTAGTGACTTCCATTCCTTGGGCTTAACATTGTCTCACTCCTTAGTGTGCATTTTTGCACAAATAAGTGAGCCTGGATATAGCAATTCCACAGCTTGACTCCAACGTGCACTAAGAATGGGACTTTGAGAACCTTAGAGGAAACTATCAACTAAAGAGAAAGAAAAACACCATTCAGCCAAAATTATGACCTTTAGTTGGAAAGAGGGACTTTCCACTCCCTCTGGATGAGAACCACATCCACCTGCTGTCAACCACAGCTCTTGCCTTGGTCAACAGAAAAGAAGAGCATTCCCAAAAGGAAAGTGGGATCAGTAAGTTCCAGAGAAAACCACAGAAAGCCCAAACACAGGCAGTGGTGAAGGGAAGGAAACATTTGCTCTGCCTGGGCCTCTCAGAAGCATGAGGACACTCAGTCTTGGAGCAAGAAAGACCTACTCTGCTGTATGCATAACACAGAAAATAATTATAAAGACACAGACTGCCCATATAAATTCATTTTCCTACTCCTGGCTAACCCATGAATGCAACCCTTAAAAAGGGACAGATGACGCTCCATCTCTGACATCCCTTCAAATCATCAACCCAATTAAAAAACAAACAAACAAACAAACAAACCATCAAAAAAACCCAGGAAAAAAACAAAAACAAAAACAAACAAAAAACCCCAACCAAAACCAAAACAACCAACAACAACAACAAAAAAAAAAACAACCAAAAAAACCACCCCTCGCTGAATTCTTACTTTGGTACTGGAAGCTGGGGAGGAGTTGGCCACCAGGCTGGTGATGACATCGCTGTTGCCGGTGGTGCAGGTGGCGGTGGCCGGCGTGGGGAGGCGCGAGGGGACGATGGGCAGGGGCAGCAGCCCGGGGCGGGAGCTGCTGGTGGTGCTGGCGACGCTGCTGCAGTTGGTGCTGCCCACGTGGTTCCCGTTGGAGCTCCAGTCCCGGCGATCCCACCCGGCACGATAATCTCTTTCAAACCGGCTGTGGTGCCGTGACATCTCGGTGGCAGGCGGCTGCGTCTCAGAGGGAACTCGAGAGCCTGCCTGGAAGATCAACGACAACAAGGAGTTAGGGATGAAGGCCCAGCACAGTGACTGTACTCTGCAACCACCAGGGCAAGACCCTCTCATGCCTTCTCTGCCTTAGCAGAGCACTGTTTCTCCTCTTTTCCCAGCTGAAAATCAAGAGGAAGAGAGCAGTGTCATAGTGAATATTAATCTAGAACACAGATGAGAGAGTTTGGACAAGTAGAAGGACACAGTGGAGAGTCCAGTCCCACAGACCTGAATGAACACCATCTGCCCAAACTCTTCAGCAAAGTAACAAGCAAAACCACACAAACTGTGAAAAGCCAAGTTAGAAGAAAGTCATAATTCAATATTCTGACAACAGGAAAACATTCCCGACAGCTCCATCTTGCAGTTTTCTCAGTAGCCTTCAGATTCTTTCTGTAGCCTCTTTCCTGCACCTGACACATGACCAAATATTGATAGTGAAGATTGATGCCTTAAGTTTTAACTTTCACATTTTCCAGATTCTGTACTACATTGGTATATAACTCTGAACGTCATATAAAGTGTTAGCAAGTTCTCTTCACAGTTTAGTCAGACAAAACAATCCTTTTCCAGCCTGAGAACCAAGGATACCGCTGCAGCTTCAGGCCTAAAAAGTATAAACAGTGAATTGAGGAGAGCAATCTGGGCAGATAGGACTTCATAACCTGAAGCTGTAATTGGATAATTAACCCAAATAATGGACCAAAACATATGTAAGTGTGAAAACGTGTGAGGCGTCGTCAATCTTGGGTGTAGCCATGGCTGGGCTCTTGTACTGCCCAAGGTGTATCCTTTGAAGGCATTTTTAATAAATACCTACTTTATTCCTTTAACACTGTCTAGCCTCTGTTCTAGTTAGTCTCTCGAGGCATCAAGATCAAAGAGAAAAAAAATCTACCTGCTAAATCTATCCATTACTTCTCTGTTTTCAAAGCCAAATACTGATTCACACAACCCCCTTTTTGTTAGAACTCCTCACTGGAAGCTCCTACAGGAATATTTCACTCTGTGACACCTCCCCACAGCAAGGATGCTCTTCAGGGCAGGCCAACATGTTCTGTCTCCTCCCGTGCTTCTGGCTAGACTTAAACCACTTAATTCACACAAGTGATCCGTGACCAAGTTGCTCTGTGTGATCACCCTGTCCTTAACACCCCTCAGTCTTTGCTATCTACAGATTATATCTGCCAGGTGAGGGATGTCTTAACACTACGTTGGGAGTCAAGACTTCCAACATCTCATCTTAGTTCTGATAATTGTATGTTACATAGCCCAGAGCAGTTACTGATGTCTTCCTGGCAAGGTCTCCTAATGTGCAGAATGGTGGCAATAATGCTATTTTCCCAGCAGAGCTCTGAGTAAGTGAAAGTTTATAGCATTTGCAATAGAAGAAACAGTATGAATAAATTGTAAATGTATTTATTCCCATAAATAAATAATGAGTATCTAGGTCACTGCAGTACCTGATTTATTTTATTTGCATCACATGATCTACTAAGTTCTTTGTAATAATGACACCAGGACAGTGGAAGCAATGTTGTTTCAGAAATTCTTAGATACAAAACTGGATGCTGAGATTATCTGTTTTTAAGGATTGTATAGGGAGCCAGAACTAAACTCACCCAGAAACTTGAAGATAAGGAACTTCTTAAGAGAGATAAAAAACTTAGTAGTGTTACAGAACAGCGTGCCTATTGACAATGTTAGTTATTCACCTTGTAGAAATTAAAAAGGCAAACAAAACCAATCATTATGCTTAAAGGATGAAAGATTCGCCTGGTTCACTAGTGATCTACTAGCTGAGACAAAGAATAATCTTCCTCAGTTAAAAATTCAATAAAATAAATGTCTATTACAAAACCCTGCCAAACTCCCTCCCACAATCACTACGTTCAACAAAGGCCAAACCAAATCTCCCGAGAAGCTGCATTTTTGGTGGTTACATTGTCCCTCTCCAGGAATGAGTACCTCCAGCAAGAACCTACACTGGGGATTACACCATAGTATTGACCACAAAAATAACATTCCTCTTAACCAAACTATTTTTTTCTCTAGTAGAATGTGATGCAACATTTGACTTGATAATTTGAGGGCTGATGGTTCTGGTATTTATTTAGATTCCTCTGTCTTACATTTTTGTGGCCATCGATACTTTCATTCAGAAAACTAATTCTGTATTTTTCAGAGGACCATGTGAGCTCAGCTGTACAATGACCACTGGAAAACCCAGAGACATCAGTGCTGTGAAAGCTGCAGTAGTGAAAACAGAAACTTTTCTTTCAGTAGAGGTGAAGAAAGTGAACTTCTCTAGTGAAAACCATCTCAGAATAAATTCAGTACCTAAACACAGTGTCTTTAAAGGTTACAAATTCCACAGGTATAACTCCACTTTCATTTGTTTTATAACCATTTTGCTAAGTCAGGCAAAAAAGGAGCCTGCAAACTGCAAGCTGCAATGTCAAAATATCTTTTATTATTCCTTTCCTTTGAAAAAGTTTCTTTCTAATCCCAACAGCCTCCACTGCCGTATGAAGCTATCTTTCGTGACTGTTTGGATGGTGGCTGTCAATTGAATGCCCTTCTCCTCTCGAGCTCGAGGATCTGCATTAGCTGTATTAGTGAACTCCTTGACAAGGCAGCCAGGGAGAAGCAAATCACATCTCCCCCACCCACCCACGCTCCTGAGCACATCTGACATTTAATTCAGCGGAGAGCAGCGGCACACATGCACACAAGTCAATAGCGAGCAGTTTTTGCCACACGATCCCAGGCACCCTGCCCCCAGCAATTCTACTATCAGATGAGACTGACAGGCAAGTACGTCAATAACAAGCCAGAAAAAAAGACTGTGACTAAGCCGCACATTAAGAAGTTTACTTAAAACCCAATGCCCTCTTCATGAGCACATTAACTTCTCAGTCCAGCTATTGCATTTCATGGTATTTCAAATGAAAAAATAAAAGCTGGGGTTAAACATCAGTCTTTTTTTGGTTTATTTTGTTTTTTGTTTTTTTTTTTTCCCCCCCAATACACTGCATTGAATACACACTACTTGTTTCAACATGTCCTTTTTTGGCTGGGTACAAAGATACTTGACAGCAACAAGATGTGCAGAAAAACTGGAGGGGATAACTATCTAATAAATGAGTATTCAACTGCTAGTGCTTGCTATTTAAAATTAGGAAGAATAGAAAATGTTTTCATAAATAGCTGCTGGGTGAGGTAAGAAGGGAACAGACTAGCTAATTTTAAATGTATTTTTAGATCCAGAGTTTATGCTTTGTCTAGACTATTGTTGTTCAGGATCATAATCAAAATAATAATGCTTTAAACATATTCTGTACTCATAAGAAAAATTTCTCCAACAGCGTGTCCCAAGTCAAGTGTAATCATCACATTCCTCTGCACAGAACTTGACACAGGGCAGCATAAACCGTTTTGAGAAACAGCAGAGATACAGGGGAGGCCAGGGGAAAATTCACTCGAACAGCAGGGAGGGCAGCGGTCACTGCAGTCAGAGATCACAGAATCCGTATGGTTGAAAAAGAGCTCTAAGATCATCGAGTCCAGCCACCACCCTAACCCTGTCACTACCAGTTCCACAATATCTGATTTTAGGCTACAATTTTCCGGACACGTTGAGATTTTTTTTTCCCTAAGAATAAACAAAACAAAATAGAACAACAAAACCCTTTCTGTTGGGGAGACAGAGAGAAGGAGAAACATTAATGCCTAATACTTACAAACACCAACATCAAGAGCTACAATTAATTCACATGTTTTTATCTTTTTAAGGGAAGTTTTCCTCAATATTTACGTGCAGGCATTCTCTCTTACCTAGATTTAGATCACTCTAAACAACACTGGAGAAGAGAAAGATTTTTACCCTGTTTTTTAAACACTGCCCCAGCTAAACCTTGGCAAACTACAGATCTATCAACCTCAGTTGTGGGGCTGATTTTTCAGCTAGCATGACGCTCCACACTGCCACACGCAGGAGCCAGTAACAGAGCACAGAAGCCTCAAGCTATCTCACATAGGTCTACTGTACATCAGAGCCATAAACCCACGATGCAGACACAGCCAGCAAGAGAAAGAATGTATGATTTGTGCATCTCGGAGTCCATGAGGAGGCGTATTGCACACTGTTACTGCCGAAAATCCCTCTGTACACCCAATTCAGCTGGCATGCTGTCTGGTGAAGGTGGTGAAGTCAGTGAGACAGGCCTCCCCTCACCCTCTACTCAAGACCTAATTACTGGAGTAGCCAGGTGTCTTTAACCTCTACTAGAAAGGAAACACGATCCCAATTGTCACCTAGAATCAAAGGATTTTACTGTGCAGCCAAAAGGAACAAAAACTCTCTTAGAGGGGAAAAATGCCCCACCCAGCTAGAGGGAGAGAAAAGAGAGAGAGAAGCCCATAGCAATTACTGGATGAACTGATAAATTCAAAGCAAAAAAGGAGATCAAATTGGTATTACGGGAGGGCTGTGGAAAGGGCTATAAGCTAAAGAAGAGAGATTGAGCAACCAGAGGTAAATACAAATCCCGTGACAAATCTAAAATGAGATTTAGTGATATGGCAAGGCAAAAAGTCCCCAAGACCGCATCACTGTGCATGTGCTGCAAAAAGAATGCCACAACACAGCCCACTTTGTTTCAGACAAGGCATGAGGGTTATGCAGGAGTCAGGCATGAGGATTATACATGCCCCTGACCCCTTCCCCCATAATTTACTTTCAGAAAAAGATGGTTTGGGGAGGGTAGACCAGGAGAGGGTAACAGACTGATGAAACAATACCAAACACCCTCTGAGGAATGGGACAGGATCTCTCCCAACCCTACAATGCCAAAACATGCAATGCAGCAGATGACAGAGACCATAAAAAGAAGTTACTTTAAATCTATCCCTCTGAAGGCAAAATAAAATGTGAGGGTACCCCTGCTAGAAAACATCACTTTTTCTACAACCAGGAATTTTAGACATCTCATACTAACAGCTTGCTCAACAAGAACATTTGAGGAAGTTTTTTGGCAAAATGCAAGAGTCTTCGGGACTCAAATGTGGGGCACTTACACAGACGACAACATCCAACCTCCAAATTTACCCTGAACACTTTGGCCATTTGGAAATCCTCCTACCTTCTTAGCGCAAAACCACCTTCCTCCTGCTACTCATTTTTCACCGCATCTCTTATGCAAGCTCATTTGTTCCTTGTTTCCACAGCTTACACACACACACAGAGGAAAGGAAAAGGCCAGCGGCGTGTGAGATAGCGGCGTGCTGTCCTCAGGGCTCTTAGCGGGTTCAAACAGATCATTGCTGCAGATTTATTAAACTCAAGTGGTTAACATTTCATTTTATGCTCGATACATTTAAACACAGCCCTTCTTCCCCCAAGCCCAAAACACTCACTGTTCTGCAGAAAAAATGCTTCCTATTCATGTTCCTCTAAATGACAGTCCGGGCTCGAGCCTTTGAGCAGCTTTTTGCCTGCTTTCCACACTTATCTAGTCAAGGTCTCCTTAAAGCGCCTGTCCCCACAGATATAAATATAAGGAAAAACAGGCTTTCAGCCAGTCTGAAGCTAGAGAATCAGATTTCTTAGACTATTAGTCAACTTCATAAAGTGGCTTCAAAAATAAAGGTCAAGCTTTTAATTTAAATTTTTCCTGGGTAAGCATTTGTTTCTAAATTTACTTTTTAAATAATAACATTACAGAAACATGATAGGCGAGAGACGCTGGGAGACAGTGACGGAAGTAGATACATGGTTATTAGGAAATGGCAGAAAAGGAAAAAGAAAGAACTTGAAACTTTAAAATATGCACCTAAATAATCATATGTGTTTTTAGACAGGATAAATGGAAGTACAGGTAAAAGAGCCCATTAGAGAGCTTCAAAAGCAGTTAAGTGCATGTAATGCCTAAGTATTTTATGAGATACACACACACACACACAAAAAAAAAAAAAGAGGAAGAAGGAGATTTGGGAGAATCAGATCTAGTATGAAGAACTACACTGATAAAAAGGAAGATGTCTAAGTACCTAAGGCTGAATGATTTCACATATATGCTGCAGGGGAAATGTTATGGCATGCAGTTTTATCAGAGCCTACCGACACAACAACCTCTCCCCAGGCACAGGTCTGAAGATGTAATTTATGCATATGGCACCAAAATCACATCGAAATATATCAGTATTATCATAAATTCTGGATATAACTCAATTGTCAGGTCATACATGTACACATCTTTAAGAAAACCAAAATAAAACAAGGTACTAGCAGTACTACCAGCTTCAGGAGCAACTCTTCAGCAATGTGCCAAGCAAAATGTTTTATTCGAGCTCAACATTTTTTATAACCTACAAAGAGTTTCTTAGACAGATATAGAATCAGTGTTACAAGCCTACATGGATCTGACTAATCCATTTTCACAATTTTTACTTAACAATTTTTTTTTTGTTTGGGTGACTTCAGTGAAAGAACTCTCTTAGACAAATGCAGGAGGAGTGCAATCAAGAGATTCTGTAAAGCTGTACTACATGCAGCTGGGTAGAAAGATAAGATCCAGAAATATTTCAGAGGCAAGGAAACAACTTTATTATCAAGCAAGGTCTACTTTTGTAAACCCCTGATTTAGTTTTGTAAACAGTTGTAAAGCTCTTGTAAAATCCAAGACAAGGCAGAAAGACTTGAGCTGCTTTGCTACATTCAGATCTTAAAGAAAAAAAAAAAAGGAAAAAAAAGCACCCAAATCCTAACCCTGTAAGTGATAAAGGAGCAGTAGATTAAAGAGATTACATAGGATTTAATTTTCCAAATATATGCTGGAGGAGGTGATGCTTTGGGACATATTGAAAAAAAATCTGAGCATGAATGCAACAGTGTTTTCTCAGCAGAATGCTCACTATGCAAGAAGCAAAAATGAGATTTTTGCTGTGCTATCTCAAAATACTTTAGAAAAGTTTGTGCACTTTTTATTTCTGACTACTTCAGATGCATATGAAAATCTTCCCTCTAGGTAAATAGAAAGATAAACTGGACTATCCAAATAAAGAAGAAAAACCCAGTCATGATGCAGATGAAATGATACCTTACAGTTTCTTTCCTTCACAGTTGATAGAATATAACCTTCCTAAATTAGGGGAAACTAAAAAAAAATCTCTAAATCTCTAAGTGTATGTTTTCTTACTAAGCTTCTAGCAAATTTATCTTCACTGTGATAACGTCCTATATATAGTAATTTGCTTTTCAGACGCTGATATTTTTACAGTCTGAGCAGAGGGAGTAACACATCCTTCAATTCATGGATCATGAGCAGGGTGAGAAAAGTTCACAAAGATTCACAGTGATCCTGATCCTCAAACTGCTGGAACAGAAGGTGGAGATGAGTCCCATCTTAAATCCTGTTGCTTGCCAAACCTGGACGCACACAAACTCATGAAGTTTACACCAGGTGCAGGGGTTTCTTTCTGCAGATGCTCCTGATGCACAAGTTTCTTAGACTATTCTAAAAGGCCTCCATCCACATCCTTATATGTACTCATCATCAATTATAAATTGATAGAAAGTATGTCAAAAAATACTGGTTTGAGGTATGTATTTGGATAAAAGTTTTCTCCTAACTCCAGGAGAAAACTACTAATCTATTTCTCTCTCTTCAAGCTTCTGCTGGAAAGAAGATCTCCCAGTTGATCTGGTTCACCCCCATGGCTTCGTTGCAAACCATACCCACAACCTTACAAAAAAACCTCTGCACAAAATTCAATCCTCACCACCCTCCAGCCCCCAAAATCTAGATGCCACCTCCTGTAGATTCTTGGTCTTTCCAAGGACCTTCTAAAGCAACAAGACTGGAATTTTACACAGTGGTTTTGTAAATGAAAATCCACCAGAACTTTTCACGAAGATATAATAACTTCCTCAGATGACTCAGCAGGGTCCAGGGTAGCTGGCAGTGTCTGGAACCCAGCCTTGTTAAAAACGGACAGAGAAAAAAACGTAACATCCCTCTGTAACACTCCCGCTTGCAAAACACTGCCCAAAACACTGACTTCCCTAATTAAATTATCTCATTAGCATGAAAAGCAAATGAAAGAAAACCAAATGCCAAGAGCTGCCGTGTTAAAGGCCAGTTTGAGGAGGGTTTGTGCAGGAAGACTTGCACGGCAGAGCCGGTGGCCAACACCTCGGCACAGGGGCTGGCAGGATGACAACCGGTGGCCAGGGTCCAGGGGTGCCTGCTGGGGACAGATGGGAAGGGGAGACAGGGACACGACTGCATTTCTTCAGGGGAAACGGGCCGCCTTCTCCAAGTGCGTTAAGTGCCTGCCAGGACCTGACATACCTAATCTTGCCTAAGACTTCATAGCTAATAAAGCAGAAATGTAGAATAAGCTACTGTCAGTGTTGCCAAATGTCACAAAATAAATCTCACAAAATTTAATTAGCAGGATTTTGGCTCTTTTGGGGATGGTTTCTTAGGTGGGTGAGGGGGGGGGTGGGAGGAGAAGGGGACCAGGTATTCAAATTACATTTTGGACAAGGCAGGAGAAATTTCCTTTTATTTACTGCTATTCTCCATTTTCCAGGCCCTGAGGAAGACTGATCAATCAGTCAAAATTATTACAGGAGAAAGCTCTCTGCCAAGGTAAGGGTTAAATGCAGCGTTATTTTACAGCATAAGATCTCTGGATCACTTGTAGTGCTGCAAAATGTGTAATAAAGAAAATATACTTCAAATTTCCCTCTTAGAGGATATTTTAGGGTCATCTCACCCCATCACTATTCACATTTAGAAAGCTTCAGCCAGCACCAGGTGAAGTAATAAATTTTCTCTTCCAGGACTGACGTCCTCTGACCACACAGAATTTTCTGACACACATTTTGTTAGAAGGAGACATGTATCACTTCCCCAAATCAAGAGCACATGTACACTTACAGCACGAAACAGTCCCTAACCATCTGGTATATAAAAAGACCTTATTCCATGCAAATAGCCCCAGGAGAAAAAAAAAGGGAAAAAAAAAAAACAAAAAACAAACATATAAATTAAATCAGAGAATCAGAGTCATTTAGGTTGCAAAAGATCTTAAAGATCACCAAGTCCAACCATTAACCACTGCCAAGTCCACCACTAAACACTAAGTGCCACATTTACACGTATTTTAAATTTACTGCACATGAGACTAGCACAGTCCATTGCAACAGACATCCACAGGCCTTCAAGGCTTTAACATGATTTGTGGCACACTGAGATATGAAGGTGCAGTTATCCAATCCTGTAGTAAGTAAGTGAATTCCCAGAGAATACACAACATCTCTGACCCATGGGGAACAAGTACAGTTCTTCCAGTTTCTGATACCCTAAATGTACGACTGCCACTAGCCTCCACTCACGGGGCCTCTCAAGCTCGCTCTTCACTTACGGAGACACCTGTATTCTTGCTGTACTTTCAGAAACCGTGGCGAGTAAGGAGAGGAGTTTCTCTGTGTATTTCCAAACCTCCATCTTTTTGTTTTATGGCACTGGTACCATCAGTACCAGGCACGCCTTTACCTGGCTGGAAATACTGAGTTGCTCACCCGCAGACATCTGGGGCTTTTGGATCAGAAGATTTCCTTCTCAGGAAACGTCGCTGGAGTTGGCCAGAGCCCATGTTATCTGTCCATCTGCAGTCACAGTTCATCACCCCTCGTGGCCTAGCCACGTTTTATAAAATGGATTGACTTTATTTTCAGCTGGTTCAATAGAGTAAGTATCACTTACATCCACTTGCTATTTTTGTTTTGTTTTGAAAAGTGATGCGTCAAGAACCAGAGGGACAGTGCCACCATCCTAATGAATTAATACTACAGCCAGTATCAAAATTAACTGCATCTCTGCTTGCTCTTCTGCCTCTTAAAAGCTATTCCTGTTATCATTTCTTCCACCACCCTTTCTTGCTTCTCATTTAAAATTGGCCCAAGTGACTCATGCTTTATCTTTTCAGCTGTTGGAGGAATGCTGTTTGTTGAATGCAGAAAATCAGCAGCCCACCTTTTCCAGGCCAGAGGTCTGTAGCTTTTAATTAGCTCCTTTAGAAGTAACAGTATCAAATAATAAACAGATCATGAACCATTCACCATATCCCTCTTAAGATATGTTAGGTGATGTAGAACCTTTCAATACTACAGAGAAATCAAATCATGTTTGCCAAGCACCTACTTAAAAATATGCACTTAAGAATACCAAGTTAAAAGAAGAATCTAGTTAAAAATATAAGTTGAAAACTACTAAATTTGCAAGCACTGGCCAAAAAATGTTTTGCATTTTATTCTGAATAGCAATCATTCATTTTCATTCCACCAAAGCTGTCAAAAACTCTATATGCAGTCTTGTCGTGAGGCTGTTATATACATGCCAAATGCCTGCATAGAAAACATCTGGACTTGCTTCTGTTCCAGGATTTGCCAAAGCATACGTCTATCCGTTGTTTTGTTCTTGTGACTGTTATTTTTTTCTCTCTCTACTGTGCCTCAGGTCGTTTTTCTTAAAATGAAATCATTAAAACAGACAGAAAGAGCGAAGGAAGGAGGAGTAAGAAGAGCTCTAGCATCTGAGTAATCTTCCAGTGGGACTAGTTTTACTAAGTATTTGTGTTACTGCTACCAGTCAACGACTACAAGTATTATTGAGAAGCTAAAAAAAAATAAAAATTAAACCACATTTAGTGAAGTATATTGGCATAGAGAAAAGGAAAAACACATATGCTGTTCTATAAACTAGAAGCTCTGTTTACTGAAATGTCCTCAATATCAATATAAAATGTATTAACATAAAAACCCAACTTGCTGTTCCCTGATTTTGCATTCATTTTACATCCGTACTTCTCCGAGGCAACAGATCAGAATGGTGCATTGCCTTCCCCTCAGGCCAAGTGTAATAAACAGGCAGGTGTAATATAAGGCTGCAGCGTCTCAGCTCTCCTCCCCAACAATTGATCTTCCAGCCCAACGGTGTAATTCTGTCTTGGTAGCTCCCTTCACATGCCTCATTCCTGATCGGTCAATTATTTCAAATCAAGCAGAATTAAAGTGTTATTTTTGTGAGGGAGGATGATATTCACCAGTGACCAACATGAAACTAATAAACTAATTTCCCTTTACTGCCTTGGGCAAAACAGAAAAATTCAGGTCTATGGGAGAAAGACAGCAGCTGTTTCATCAGTCTGTTGCCCAAATGTGTTTGCCATTTACTATCTTTAAATTGAATTTTTGCTTACAGGACAATTTTGGGAACAGAAGACAACAAAAAGAAAACAACAAAAAAGGCAGTGGTGAGGATGTATGACTGCTCGAGACAGAGCTGTGCAATGCAAGCTTCCTGAGAGGAGGGGACAGCACTCTCCTGTTCTCTGAAACAGAGCATATTCCTCCTGTCAGTAGCGAATTTATCCAGTAGATGTCAACACCAGCAAAAAATATGTGTAAAGCCAACCTTAACAGCAACAGTACTCACTTCAATTTACAGTAGCACATCAGGGGACAGTTTAATATTTGGAAGCACTGCATATTTATTTGCTACCGTCCCATCCTTGTATCTCCCTGAACAGATCTGGCCTCGCTCATCTGTCCAGAAACATATGTAGAGCAAAATAATTTGTTTAGAATAATTTTGTCTGGTCTGCTGAAAAATTGCTGATGAGTATGTGATTACTTTTGGATTGGATAAAATTTTTCTGAGGAGGGTGCAGAGAGGAGGGGGGGAAAATACCATGCAATGCAAATCGACTACTAGAAGCAAAATCTTCATAGTTACTAAATATAATCAGAAGAGGTCCCTTCTGACCTTCCACTTGTGTGGTTAAGCAATGCAACGATTCCATGGATTTTGCTCCTTCCTCAAGAAGCTTCTCAGCCTACAAGAGTGACCTGCAATTCCCATGCTCACCCCAGGTCAACAAATACTTGTTGTTCCTGTGAGGTTTTTTGTTTTGCAGTACAGCAAGGACAGTCTGTTGTAAGCCTTTAAGTGTTATTATCACTCAAAAGACTGCATTTGCTGACAAGTTTTAACCATGCAAAAACACAAGGCCATTCCTGTTGACACTTTTAAATCTACTATTAAGATCTTACTGTTTGAACAGCTTGTGTGTAGAATCTGAAGTACAGATTTCTGTTTCTTTTTTGTTTATTTTTAGATAAACCTTGTGTTTCTACTCTGCAATGTTTGCATTTGGCTGCTGAGCATGCAGTAACTGCATACATTATATGCATTGCTTAGAGACACTGCCTTGCAGCCCATCAGGTTTTTGGAATAGATGAAAAGGGAAATAACAGATCATTTTCCTGACTGATTCATCTTTCTTCACATTGCCATTTCCTCATACACAAGAGAAGGATAACCAAAAGTATGTTGTGACATCTAATAGTGAGCTGTTGAAGCAAATTATTTTACTACTGCTACAAAACTTACTATGGAGTTTGTTTCCGGAGACCTAAAACATAACAAGGAGACATAAATGAAAATGTTACAGAGACATCACTATGAGCATTTATTCCTCACGTGCAAAATCTTACAGCTTTTATGAGACGCATCCATCCAATGATGCTGTTGCAGCTTAACTGATCAGTCTGGCTTAAAATTCAGGCTCACTGTGAAGGCACAAACAGTGGTCAATGGCTGAGACTGAGAATTTCCATCATCTAAGCAATTCTTAGGCATCAACAGAAGCAGGCCCAGGTACTGAGTTCCCAGTAAATAATCGCAACAGATGATGGCACTTGAGAGAACAAAGTCAGAGCTCTGAACACCAGGGAAAAGCATCAAATGCCAAATCCAGCCCCTTGCGACACGAGGCGCCAGCAGCACTCCCCATTTTGGGAAGCCACGTCCTGCTCCACAGCTCTGGGTACCAGCACGTACTACCCAAGACAGAGCCATAAATAGTTTGGAGATAAGACGCATATCTTATGAGGCACACCGCAGTTTCCCAGCCAGGGATGAGCAATTCTTTTAATTACCGTCAGCATTTTCTCCGAATCCCCGTCTCAAAGAAGAGATGGAAACTTTTGATTTGCTGTGACACCTTGATTGCCGCACGGATGAGTCACCATACCACTCTTGTTAGTCTTACAAATTTATAGATTTTTAGGCCAAAAAGCACAGGAGGCTGTTGCAATTGCTCTGCTCTGACTCTGAACAGCACAGCTCTCCTGGCTCATCCAGCAGCCTGCCTGCCGGGCACAAATAGGGACCAGGAATGTCGTACATAAAATTATAATACATGCCTAAGCTTGCCTGTAAGCACCACAACCGTTCCCTCTCAAAAAACCCCCCCAAAAAACAAAACAAAACAAAACCCAAAACAAAAAAAAAAAAAAAAAAAAAAAAAAAAAAAAAGAAAAAAGGAAAAAAGGAAAATAACTGATCACTGAGCTCATGTAACTGTCAACATCTTTCTTCCTCACAGTTTCTCTGACCTGGGGAGGCTGCAGGGATGGTGCCAAAGGGGGAGGCAGGGGTGGCCCTGTGCTGCCCACAGCCAGCTCCAGGTCCCCCTGCAGGGAACCACAGAGCACTGCAGCCAAACTGGTGGGGCCTCTGTGAAACATTCCAGGAACACTGCACAGGCAATGAGGAATAAGGGAAAAACGTGTAAGAAACAGCCCAGCTTTTACCAAGGTTAAAGAGGGAGGAGGGGGAGAAGGTGCTCCTAGTACTGGAGCAGGTGTGACCCCGCTGCCCATGGAGAGGACCATGATGGAAGCTGATCACAGAATCATCATAGAATGATCTGGGTTGGAAGTGACCTCAAAGATCCTCTATTTCCAACACCTCTTGCCACAGGCAGGGACACCTTCCACTATCCCGGGTTGCTCCAAGCCCTGTCCAACCTGGCCTTGATCACTTGCAGGAAAGGAGCATCCACAGCTTCTCTGGGCAACCTGTGACAGTGTCTCATCACCTTCACAATAAAGAATCTCTTCCCAGTATCCAATCTAAACCTCCTCTCTGGTAGTTTGAAGTCATTACTTCTCGTCCTATTACTATGCCCTTGCAAGAAGACCATCCCCAGCACTGTTGTTTTTCCCCCAGATACCCACACTGTAGCCCATGGAAGATCTCTCCTCGTGGAGAGGAGGAACCCATTCTGGAGCAGGATTCAGGCAGGAGCTGCAGCCTGTGGGGGAGGATCCATCCTGGAACAGGTTTATCCAGAGGAACTGCAGCCCTGCTGATTTTTAATTTTTTTTCCAAAATCTCCCAAGGCAGTTTACACAATCATCCTCTGCAATAGTAGAGAGGAGGGACAGAAAGGACTGAGTACTTCTGTATCTGCAATACATTAGTGTACTTACGAAAGACACTATGGAGAAGATCTTCTGCATCATTTCAAAGGCTGGGTTTTGCTTAATTTCATGCTTTGAAGACATGTGCATTCCCAGTTTCCTTCTTTTTTTTTTTTTTCCCCCCATGCATTCTATTATTATGTTTTTGCCCATCCACTTGTAAACAATTTCTAAGTTGACATAAGTGAACGAGTTGCTTGGAATGATCTTCACAGATGGAGTGCTCTACCAATTCCTTTCCTGAATAAGGCACATATCCATATCATTTCCTTGATCTTCTAGGTAAGTAATCATGTCCACTGAGGATGGATTAGACTTACACTTTGAAATTATGCCGGGCTATAACTAGATGTTTTATTTCCCAGCATTCACATAATGGCCCCATTTTACACGCTTGATTACTGTGGCCAGGCTAAACAGAGCCATTTGTTTAGAACTTTCCTTTCTTTTCTTCTTTATTAGCTGAAAAATCCAACTTTGTTTACTGAATCCTATGATTTTCTGAAGGTATTTTCAATGTTCCTGAAGACTGCCTCTGCTAATTCTTTAGAGACATACTCTCCAGTGCATTTTGTTCAAAATTCTTAATACTCAGTTTTGCAAGATGTCCTTTTTTCTCCTGCTTTGGTCTTCATTCGTGAAGTTACAGTTTCTAGCAGATTTTTCCCACACAAGGTTACCCAGTTCCTAGTATTTTAAGACAATGATAAGCATTTATGTGGCACTCTTTGTCTTCAAAGCACTTTACAAACATTAAATATTTAATGCTCATGGCATCCCTCTTACTCTCAACCCCATTTTACAGGTAGGGAAAGAGACTCACAGGTTAAGTGATTTTTGTTTCAAGTCACATCACAAGTTACTGACAGATGTGAGACCAGAATATATGAGCTCAGATTTTCAGTTCCATACTCAAAACTAGACCAGCCTTGTTCTTTCACATTAAGTAATATAAATAATAATGAAAATCCTTGCTCCTGTTCTGAGAGTATGTATCTATTTGGAGGTTCTAAATACAACAACAACAACAACAAAAACAGCCATGGGAAAAGCACCCCAAAATGACACAGGAGGGCAGCTACAGCTTTGTAACCCTTGTCTTCCCTTGCCAGTGTTTTAGAGGGAAACCCACAATTGGACATTAGCAGGAAAGGGGCCAGCATATTTTCAGGTATTTGTATATAGCCAAACACACACACACACACACACACACACACACACTCTCAACCACTGCCTAAACCAAGAGCATAGACCTTCCAGCCAGAGAAGAATGTGCAATTTAAAAACCGATGTACATTTCAAAATGGCATCACTAAAGAGCTTTGGTATTTGATAAGAAGATTACAGTACATTCAATTGCATACAGCAAAAGCCTTTTAAAATAAAGTACAGGAATAGTGAAGCCAGGCATTTGAAACTAGATAACACGGAGCTAATCGGGCAACGCGAAAGGTGTGCCCTGCTGCAGGGAGCGTGCAGGAGCCAGGCAGCTTTTGGAACTCAAATAATGAGGGGATTTTTTTTTCAGCTTTAACATTTTTCATAATCTAAGCAGGAGGTCTAAACACAGGCTGTATGCAACACTAACTGTATTTCCCTTTAACAGGCTCCTATGGGAACAAATGCTCAGTGTCAGGCTGGTACTATACGTCCATTTAATTGAGCTGAGAGAACTCTACTGCCCTCGAAGAAAGCTCATCTCTTCTCTCCGTGGATGTGACTATAGAGCTAGCAGATAATATCTCACTCATTATTTATACAACCACGTAATTATCTCCCAGAGACTCCCCATTTTGTGGAAGTTTCTTTTTTGGAAACCTCATCTGTTGGCTGAATGGAAAGCCAAATCCAGCCTCAGATACTGTGACAGTGAGTGCCAGAGCATCCTTTGCTACCCCACATAGGAAACAGCACAGGAGTTTGCAGTACCTCTCGCATGGGGGATGTATTTCTGGCATTACACTGGATCTATTTAATTCTCTTGCAAAATGCAGGCATGCGTGCAAGATCAACAGTACACAAAATACACTTAGAATTTTAGAGAAACATGGTAATGATAGAAGCCAAACATAAACAAAAAATAACTCTGCATACTGCACAATTGCCTCCTCTGTTGGGTTCTGTCTTACTGTTTGCACTGCTCCAGTGCCACTAGATCCAAACACCCTCGATACTTCTTTAACCATGACCAAATCATCTGAGGTCAACAATGTCATTATCTCTCCTCTTCAGCTGGTGAGCTGAGGATGGAAAGAACACGGACCAAAACTAGAAGACGCCCTCAGGTAGGGAGAGCAGAGGTCAGACATTATATCCAATTTAAACATGTGCAAAATCCCTCTACGCTTATGAACCTCAGAGTCTGCAGGAAGCCACATTATTCCTAATAAAGCTATTTAGGTGCCCAATGTCCTACTATTGTACAAACCAAAGGGAAGATCATTTGGCCATTTATCACTGCAGGAAATGCTGGAAATTCCCAAATGAGGTACCACTGCCCAAATCCTGTGGTGTCATGTCATGAGTCCCTCCAAAACACAGGGATGCTTTGAGTTGAGCACCAAGGGGAGGCAATACAGTGTGACTGATCCTGCTGAGGGATCTGGTTTCCAGCTTTGGCTCCCTATATAACCGGAGCACTAGGCATTACAGAAATCTGCCGGGCTCAGAGTTTCCATGCCAGAAACTGAATGCCGATGAGCCTGGCATGCCCATGCTCAGCACTGGGGATAAAGCTCTCTTTCAGGTGGTGCTGCTGGTTTTTAACTCCAGCTTTAGACCCAGGACAAGGAATGGGTATAATCCTCTGCTCTTTCAGATGTCCTGGGTGACTCTAGGCTCAGCTCAACAGAGCACTGGAGCTCACTGGAGAGAGATAAGAAAAACAACCAAGGACATGCCAAATGAACACCTCATCCCCACCACTGTTCTAACAGAGCTTTTGGGCAGACTTAGCCAACACCCACATCTCAGCCAAAGCTCAGGAGAGAGGGCACTGGTGGTTCTGCAATTCAGCAAGCCTGCCATTACCTTCCTCAGGCAACCCCATGATCAGCTACTGCACAACATACAGACTTCTGCCTTCCTGCTCCGATGGAGGCTGGTTTGTTTTGTTCGGTCTTTTTTCCCCATTTAATTTTGAAGATTATAGGATTTACACTTATTCTGGTAAAATATTTTGTAGCACTGCCATGAAAGAGCAGAGTGAAGGCAACACACATATATTAAGAAAGCTCTAGCACTATAATATGTAGTTTTTCTGTTATAAATTACATTGACCAGGTAAAGTACAGGTTACAGTAAAGTCTGCACAAAGTAATATTGTGGCAGTAATGCATATATGGAAGAAAAAAGAAACAACAATTTTCTTGTGCATTTTAATACACTTAGCAAAATGGCCAAGACTGAATTCCTTGTGGAGGGAAAGCCAAACCTTATGCATGAAGTCACTGTGTTTTTGTATTTTTAAAAGAGAAAAACAACTACGCAGTTGTCACAACTAGGGAAATACCACATACCTTTGGATTAAAATCCTTTTCAGGAATGTACAAAACACAGTTTGCCGTTACTCCCTTTTTTAAATCTTGAACCACTATCTCTCTGAAGCAGCCAAGAAAACTTTGACTATCATACTCGCTGGCCCTACAAGTCCTCTGAAAGGTACTGTGCCCACCCCTCCACTGCCATGATTTGGGGTAGCTCACGGCTCTCTACCCTGGCACCAGCAGGTCCCAGAGTGCCAGGAAAGGCTTGAGGAAAGCTCAGTGAAGGAGATCCCCAGTTAGACTGGAGGAGGGTTAGGAGGGTGAAGGAGCAACAACACCCCACCTGCAGATGCAGCTTAAACCCAGGACTCTGCAGCCCCCTGATGCCTTTCTCAGTTTTCTCCCGTAATGTTATTTAATCTTTCAATCAACTTTTCTCCTTTATTCTCACTACATCTCCCATTTCTACTCAACACCTACCCTTCTACCACATCCAGGTTCCTTTCCCTCCTTGCTTCATGTCCACGGAAGAATTCCTCCAAGACCTTCCCCAGTCCTCAAACAAGATTGACTCAAAAAGGTGGTTTGCAAAGCTTTCTTTACTTGTCTACTCATACCTTTTTGACGTTGTTTTATCAAACTGAAAATCCCTAAGTGAAATTATTAGGTGAACAAGAGTGACCCCATGTACCAAGAATTTGGCAAGCTGAGACCATTAAAAAGAAACAAAGGACTCGTATCCTATTCTCAGATGTAGAGAGGAGGAAACTGAGGTGAAGAAGCAGGTGGGAATGCAGTGGTGATAAAATGGAAGTGACAAGTTTATAATTTATTAAGTTTCTAAGCGCAGTTTCATCCAAAAACCAGGGGCAAAAGAAGTTCCCTCCTAAATAAGGTATTGAGCAGAAACCTTTAAGAGAACCAGCAACCCCATTCTGTTCCAATTCAGCTGCCTACACCTAACCTCTCACAGGGGACTTAATTGTTGGACAATTAATTTTATTAGCTTAGAAGTGAAAATGTAAGCAACCAGCAGGAAAACCTGCCAATCGACCAACCATTTCTATCTGTGATGGAATTCATGGAGTTAATCCCACAGTGCAGTTTGTTCCAAGAGCATCCCTGCCACATCTTAGTGCTTGGGTGCAAAAGAAGGGCCAAAACAGGAGATTATGATTTTGTAAGTAAAAACAAAGCACTGGCTCTCAATAGAATGGTTTTAAGGATGGCATACATTAATTTATTCTCTTCTGCATTGCCTCTGCGTACCCGCTGCTGGCAATGTGACAACATATAAGCACTGAATGTTGTGCTTACTAGCTTAAGAGCTCCAAGACAGATTGTCATTTTGCTCATTCTTCCTGGGCCAAAATGTGATTTCCCAGAAAAAAAAAAAAAAAAAGCCTCTCTTCCCAAAACAAATACACTCCCCTTCCTCCCCCGCAGTCATCTTCAAATTTCGAGAAGAATTGGAGTGGCACCACCCTTGGAGGAGGCAAAGTAGGGAAAACATCCTCAGGAGGTTTTTATTCTAGACAGAGAGCCTCTCCCCAAGACAGCGTTTTGCCAACACATGGAGAGTTTTGAAAATGAAGGCAAAAGCCTTCCCATTTGAGTGAATTCAATGGGAAGGCAGCACGGCACACAGAGCACCGGGGTAATTTGCTCTTGGCAGCCTCTCTTGCTAAGTAGGTGGGCTGCACTCGGCGCCAATTAGGGGCTGACGCTTTTCCTCAGGTACAATGCGCTGCGACACAGCTCGGACTGTTCCTCCTTCCCTGCATCTGTGTTTACTGTGGCTGCTCATTTTTCCCGTTGGCAAGGGGGATGTTTAATAAAGCAGGCCATTCCCCAGCTACAAAGGCGCTGTATCATCCTTGGGTGTATGTACACATATGGTATGAAATCGAATGCAGCTAAAAGTCAAAGCAACTCCTGCCAGAAATCTTTGATAGCAGCACTGTAAAAGGGACACTGGGGCACGATGCAGTTCTCTGTTTTCTGATACTGGGTGAAAAATGGAGAGGTAGCACAGTGGGTTTGGCTCTGAAGTTAAAAGGGGATCATAAGAGTAAAGCAAAAGAAGCAATATTCACATTTCTAAAGTCCCTGCTTCCAGTTCAAGGTCTAAGTTTTGTTTAGGCTTGTGCTGTTCTACAAATGGAGCCAAAGAGGTTCTCGATCCAGCTTTTGATTTCCTGCCGTCCTAAGCTATAGGAATGTTCACATCTTGGCTCTGCTTTGGTCCCGTCTCTAATTAAGGCAGCTTATTTTTTCAAACATGCTACCTGAGACCTGCTGATGTTGCTTCAGGTCATGCAGCCATGCTTCAGACTGCTTTCTAATATACCTAATAGTGGCACAGTGATATGTTCAGCTTATTACTGTAACTGAAGCAGTTGGGTCATGGTATTCTCTGCAAAATACTTCTGTAATGGAGTGGATTAATTTAATGAATGCCATTTACTGCAGCAGAAGTGACAATGATTTGATGTTTTGTTACAATTAAGACTCATTAGCCAGTGACTTTTTTCTTAGTTGTCTGACAACCATAATAGATGTAGCACATCTCAGATACAAAAGTTCTGAACTTCTTTCTAGTCATTTTTAGTAAATATGAAGGAAGTGAGAATTAAAGTCTCGGCACTGGGCTGCTTGAAGTGAGTTGTTTGAGTGATGCCACATACACCTCCCTGCCTGAACTACCGAGAGCAAACTGCACCAGCTTCCAAGAAATCACTGGATCATACCTGACACTGAAACTTTCAACTGAACAGCTGGAATTTTAATCCAAAACATCTCACCACCTGGCTAAGACACAAAAAGGCTTTTGAAAAAGCAGACAGAGCCAGCTCTTGATGCTTTTAACAAGATCCCAGAGCTCTGCCAAGACAGGATTCCCTGCACTGGAGAACCTGCTTGTCGAGCAACCAGTGAGCTCTGCCATGGGACTGATGGAAAACTCAAACTGGATTTTAGTAACAATCTCTCCTTTCTCAGTCAGCATCTGAATGCTGAGGAATGATCCCCACACTCTGCTACCAATGCAAAATCTTTTGTTCCTTGGGAACACAACTCCTTTGCTTTTGCAGATGCTGAACAGCAGTATGCAGAAGACCAAGAAACAGAAATAAAATCCCCTGAAAAAGAAAAAACGTGTTGCCAAGCAAAAACAATATTGGTCAATCCAATGTCACTAGACTCCAGGTGAAGTTTTCAGGTTACAAGAAGCCAGAAGCCGAAATAATACTTTTGCAGATGCAGCATTCCCCAGCATTGTTTGGGGACAGAAGATCATGCTCAGCTGAACAACCTGCAAACATATCTTACTCAGCACAGAAGGGAAGCTACAAAACTGATTTAATTGTCTAAGTCAACAGCACTTAAAATCTAGATGGCACAAATGGTATATATATTTCTAAAAAACCCTCAGCACTTTATAAATATCCCACAAAGCCTCAGAAAGGCCCATAAATGTAAAAGGTTTAATTTAAAAAACAAAATGATGTATTAATTGAAGAAAAAAATTCCTAAAATTACAAATTATCTATTATTCCTTTAAATTCAGTAACGATATTTTCTGAATGTTTTTTGAGTCACTCACACTGATACTTTTTCTTTGATCAAAAAAAAAGAAACCTAGGTAAAATTTTAGCTTTTAGGTAAACCAAAGTAATAATTTGGTTTCACTAGATGCTGTGTAGAAGGTCACTTCAGAATACAAGGCTGTGAGCGAATAATCTAGCAACAGCAAAATGCACATGCCTCCGAAACAAGTGCAAAAGAACGAAAAGTGGCTTATCTGCCTCTGAAATCTAGAATAGGAAGCATGAAAAAATGTAACAGCTGGGAAATCAAGGAAAGAATCAACACCATGTCTTACTGCTCTTGTGCAAATTCAGTATCATTCCCTCCCATTCCACCTGGGACGGACACATATACAGACATAAAAACACACTGTGTTGACAAAATCCCCAGCTGATGATGCTGACGACTCCTGAGGACCAACAGATCAAGCCCTGGCAGTGCTTAGACGTAAGAGGATAGCAAAAGTAGGAGAGAGGGATGAGGTGACTCAGCAGGCAGGACTGGAAGCCTGAAACACAGATGTTTGACAGCAAAAAGCATCATGTGGGGAGTGTTTTAAAGCTTCTCCCACCCATAGGCTTATCTAGCTCTTCTGAGCACGACTTTGGCAGGAAAGATTCTCCCTGAAACTACTTGTAGGACCTGGCATTTAGACAGCACAGACTGCAACCTGAAAACGAGCCATTCATGCAAATTCCCAACTCACTCCCACCTACCTGCAATCTTTGTTAACTCTGCTTTGCAGAAGCAAACCTGAGCAGTAATGTGCTAATGAATGGAATACAAAATCTGGTTTTCCCTTCTATTGTAGAGTGAGGATAAAAATCACACTCCTGTTCCCTCATCCCATGCCAGAAGAGTTCTAACCCCATGAAAATCACTTGAGTTAAAGATAAGCTGGGAGCTTCAACTTTATATTCATTTTTATCAAATCCTTGAAACTGCTTCACGGGGTTTATTTTAATAGGTATTTCTACTAACAATAATAACCCCCCTTATCTGTACTAAGGAAGAGAAAAAGCAGATTGCATCATAAATCTTAGTCATGCCAGCTAATAATCTTCAAAATCATCCTTTTAACATGGATGGCACCTATTAAGTCAAAGCACTTTTATCCTGCCGGTTTAGGAATACAGTCTCATCCCAGCTCCCATTATGAAAATGAAAGATTTTCAACAAACTGCACTGGCAGCTGCAGAATCGTAAAATCCTTCAAGGGCCTGTGAAGCTGAGCTGTAAGCATGGCACCCCTTATCTGTAATTAGGGAAAGGAGAATAAAATCTCTAGAATGCTATGTATAACCCTCCAGTCCCTCACTGCAGGGCTTTGTACCTGAGTTTTTTGAATAAAAGAGTTTAAAGTATCAGCTGTAATGTAATCTTGTTTATTAAAAGCAGAAGACTTATGGCAATGACTGTGTCAAACCTGAACGACAAAAAGGAACACGTATTTGCAGTCTTTTTACATAAGGCACACTGATAAACATCATTTATTTCACAACTGCGTATGATATGCCATACAATGTACATTTACATATGTTTAAAGCAATTTTTATTCTAAGAGATGTATATCTGATTTCAGTGGAGGGTATGTTTCCCAAGATGCATTAAGGCCTAACTAAATTTATTTTTTAAAAGAAGAAGTGCAACTTATTACAACAGTGCAAACTATTATTGTCATAACAATGTAAAGTACCCATGGATTTAATACTACAAGGCTCTATTCATCATAATCTCATTTGGCAATAGTGTCATTTCACAGTATTTTATTATCCAAACATTTCTCCAAGAGTGATGCCATCTCATAGCAGAGGTGCAAAACCCAGGGCACGTTCACTCCAAAGTCTCTGAATTGTAGTTCTTTATCAAATTCTTTGAAAATAAATACAGTCACTCCACTAGCATTTCATTCTTCTTCCAAATATAGTAAGGACGCAAAGTTTTCAGCTCTAGAACATAGAATATAACATAAAAGCGGGGTAGATTATGATCTTGGCAAGATGGAGAAATTGAGGCAGGGAGTGACTGACCTACTCAAGTCCCGAACTCCATCATGAACAGAGTGCTACAAGAGGTTTGAGATTTAAATCCAGCCACTGGGCCACACTGCTTCTTCAGCTCTCAGATGCTACCAGCTCTATTTCCATTAACTATTTCTAATTAAATGCATTGGCACAATGGACTAACATCAAAATCTTTGCTGTAACAGGGTGATTTGTTAGGTCATAATAGCATGTAATAGGGTGATTTATGAAGGTTAACAGGTGATATGTGACACTATTATCAAAACTTTCATCTTTTCATTGGTTCTCTGTGAACTGACTTTCTCTCATCCCACAGCATGAGATCCTCAGTATCCCTCTGAGCAGAACAGGGTAGGGATTGCACTCACAGTCATGTATAACCTTGGGAATTACCACGATGCTTAGCGCCTGCTACACCCAAACTACAAGTCCCCCCAACCAATAAAGAACCCTAAAAACGAAGGGGGCAGTCTGGGAGCCATTCTTCAGAGTAATCGGGTGAGCAGTATCTTTCAATGGCTTATGTAACTACCAAAGGTAACACAGATGTCCAGGTCCAAACGATCTTATCTCACAAGACTTATCTCAAACCATTCAAAAGAAATTTCCACCATGAGGGAGAAAAACTGGATCAACACATACTAACAGAAATGTGAATGTCAATATCTGAGTGTGAAAGTATGAACCGTCAGATACCTTTTAAATGCCCCTTTTTAAAATTCTGGGGGTTTTCATAGGTACTATGAACTATACTGCTGAAATTATTAAACTGACTGTTCTCACCACCTTTCTTCCAGCCTTAAACCCCCCGGACATCCATGCCAGGCATCTCACACCTCAGACCATCCCACCCTCTCCTGCAAAACCTTCCACGAGGGCGCAGCTCCCCAGTCTCACCTTTGGGGACCCGCACTCTTCAACCCCACCCAAGTCTCCCCCTCTTTCCCTGCTCGCTGGCTGCTGTCAGATTTGCTGCTCTCCTGCAGCGCCCTTCCCACGTTTCCCTCTCAGATCTCGCTGCGATCATGGAGCCTAGCAACATTAATCTGCCACTCATTTATCATATTTCAAGCTCAGATATACAAATCCGCTTTCCTTTGTCCGTTCGGATCATTGTGATTCCGCTTTATGGTCTCGATTCCTCTTTTCTAGTCCTTTGCTTATGGGCTGTTGTTTATTATTATTTTCCTATCTGGAAGTTAATCTCTCTGAAGCCAGAGTCCTTGCCGCTGCCTTGCTCCGTTCAGCAGGAAGCGGGTGCTCTGTCAGGGCTTGATAAACCATTTGTCATTCAGGCGGCGGATAATGCGGCTGCACACATGCCCATTTTAAGCAGCATAAACTAAAAGCACTGAGAATAAAAGTGTTAAAATACCACTGAAAGATTTATAAATATATGTGGATTTTTTTTTTCTCTAGGAGAAAGACTGAAAGCAGGAGACGCTCTGCTGGGCCAGGCTTGAAGAGGTATTTAAAACTTGCAGCTCCTTGCTGTTGCAACAAGGGCTTCAGTCACCCTGGACTTCTGTAGAAATCTCCCTTTTGATTCCTTCAGCTGGACAACAATAATTAGAAAAAGACATTGAAAGCCAGGAACTTCAATTCTTTTCTCAGCTTCCTTCTCCATAGTGTAGAGTCAATACTTCTCTTGGTTGTCCACCCATGATCGAGCTAGTGAATGGTTGGGAGAAGACAAGCTTAACCACACCATTTCTCCCCCTGCGTCCTGGCAGCAGCAAGGGTGGCACAGGCAGCTCCCTGCAGCTTAAATAGAAACTTCCCTTTGACACAAATAATTTGGTTGTTCTCTGTATTCTTTGGACATCACCCGGTGTGTCATGTCACTGTCCAAGGAATTATTTTTACTCTCACACCATCTTACCTGCCATTGACGTGGTCAGTACTTATATGTTAAATATCTCACAACCCAAGGGAGACTTCCGAGACATGAAGAGCTCATTGCTTTAGTTCCTGCTGTGCGGGAGAATTACAGCTCCTTTCAGACATTTTTGAGGTGCCAAAACAGGGGAACTCTCCAAAACATTTGCTGAATACTTTCCTAGCAGCTTGGCCCAGGAAGAGCTGGAGAGAAACCATCCTCCCCTCCCACCCTGGACGTCCGCAACTGTCTGTCCAGTTACTGGGCTTTTAAGATAATTTTAAGAAAATAAAAGCCAAACAAAACCACCCACTAACCCAAAGCAGAGGCAGCTAAAGCAAATGATGTGTTTTAAACCAGAGTTTTAACTTGAGTTCCCTGATCACTTTGTCACAGGCATGTTGGGATGGCTATGGGTACACACAGACAGAAACTAGGATATAGAAGTACAAAACTTCATTTCAGGATTTCAGGAGATTTGTGGTAAGCAAAGGCTGCTCAAGACCCTCAGGGAGGAAGAAAAACTAAAAAATCAAAACAACTGTGTTCAGGTGTTATGAAGTTCTTGATATTATCACCAACAGGCAGAAACCTTCCAAAAGCAGAGGCTGTGAGGAAAGTGGCTGGGGGGTCTGGAAAACACAGAGACCAGGGCAAGTGCAGAGTTACCAGGCATTTTATAACATCCACTTTAATTTCACCAGGAAAGAATTTGGGACTTCATCAAAGCAAGATATGCAATACATTTGAGTCTTTTTTGTTTCTTTTTTTTTTTTTCTTTTTTTAATTTTTAATAAAGTCTAGCCTTTGCTTTTCTCTTTTTCACTTGTGACAATCTGAGAAAAAATGACAAGGAGGTCTAAATTTTTCTCTGTGCTTCTAACATGTTACCTAAGGGAGTAAAATTGCAAATGCTTGAAATGGGTTTTTCAGTTAATACATTAGAACCAGTATTAAAAAAAAAAAAAATTGAAAATAAACAACCTCCCACCCTTATTTTTGCCATACAAATGTATATGGACATTCAGATTCCAAAACCAAATTTGCCACATTTTTTTGTTTGGAAAATGGATTTTTACTATCTCAATACAGGCTATATTTATTCTGAAATTAAGGCCATCCATACATAAACTTGCACAACTATAATTAAACTCATTTTTTGAAGTCCAGTTTAATTACTTTGGTGACAATACTTGCATATCAGCTTTTAGTTTTATAACTAATTAAAAATGAAAAATTTACCTTTTAAAAAGCTCTTTACTTGAAGTAATTTGCATTTACAACAGGCATCCATTTAGAGTTTCTCGTATGAGTTAGCTATCTGCTTCTGCCATGGAGAGACACCAAAAATATCTACTTTAAATGAAAATTAAACCATCCCTCAAACTATTCTTACATGCCTTTTCATAGGCATTTTATTTTGTATCTGGAACATTCCTATATATTACAACATACATCAGGGGTGCCCAGAGGTTTGGATGGCCACTCTGGTTGACATTTATATGAGACTGAAAGCTAAACAATAAAGTAAATGAAGTAGTAAAATTCAATGTACATCCCACTTTATCCTCCTTGCAGGTTTTACCAGACAACTGGACTATAAAACTCAATCTGTTTAGTTTTTTTTTTTTAAATCTGAAGACAAATTCTAGTAATTTTTGGCAGTGTTTACAGTAGTATTTTTTTTTCCCCCCGAGTAAAAGCTTTGTGAGGTTGTGGAAGAATAGGGTCAGATTTGGTTTGAGAAACCTGGATGCATCTTTGGCTTTAACAGGTCTACTGTCTGTATCACACCAGTGTATCTCAAGGTTCCTCCTCTAAGTGCATTAAAAATGAGGCTCAAGCTACCACTATGCTGTCAATTATGTGTATTTTGTCTGAATGCTGTGGAAGTGATACTGCTATTTCTGATCTGCTGAAGTGGTTTTTAGTTCCTTCTCTTCAATGTAATCCTATACTGATTTCTCAATTAGTACTTGTGAAACCCAAGGTAGGGGAGAAAGGCTGGGGAACAGGTCTAATGTATGCCCATCAATTTTTAAATAGTTTTTTTATGTTCCCCGAGATGAAAGCGCATGCAACTTGGCTCATTTACTGAAAGTCACAACATCCCCCGAAGTCTCCTTGCCCCAGCTACAGCTGTATCACTGGGGCTGTCTCACTGGAAATCTCCAGCCTTATCAAGGTCAAGGGCTGCAAGGCAGCAGCCTGGTGATCTCCAAACGGCTGCTACAGGGATTATTTTCCCAGACTGCTTGCCCTCCCCATTCTCCACCTTATCAGCATGTGCATCTTGGCTCTCCGTGCCCTTTCGCACTGTTGTCCCCTCCGTGCCCCTGACTCCCACCTTTGATCGGCCAGGTCAGCCCTCACCGCCTCACCACAGCGCTCCAATGTCACTCACCTGCAGCCCACACTCCTGCAACAACCACTCGCAGCTTGTTCCAGAGCACAACAAACCAAAACCTCTCCCTCCTTTCAAAATACTTGGCACCATGCTCAGAAGATGTGACCACTTGACACAGGGTGTGCTCTAGCTCCTGCTTGTCCCTCGCAATAATTGCTTTGCTGTGCTTTGGCTCACATGCCACCCTTGGCCATGCCCAGCCCACCTTTCCTGCATAACACTTTGCACAGAGGATACTTGGAAGGAGCTTCAATGCTGGTTTTACTCCACGTGCACACATCATCTGATACAAGGATCCCATGACCCTAGCTTGGGGGACTATCTGTGGGATTAAGTAAAGAAAATATATAATCAACTATACTTACTACTAATAATAAACAATGTTAAATGAGCAGGTGACACCTTCCTCTGACCCTTTTGGACAACATTGTAATCTTCTCTGGACACAGCCTCCAATCTGGCAGTTGGGAGTTTTGGCTGCTCCAACTCCATCAGCAGCTGACTGACTACAGTGATCTCTGCTGCTCAACTAAATGCTACTTTGTGCTGCTCCCCAGCATTAAATACCTTTTATCATAGAATCACAGAATACGATGGAGTTGGAAGGGACCCAGAAGGACCACAGAGTTCCACTCCTAGCCCTGCCTGCAGAGGACACCCCAGGAGTCACACACCATGTGCCTGAGAGGATTTTTCAAATGCCTCTTGAACTCTGTCAGGCTTGGTGCTGTGACCACTGTCCTGAGGAGCCTGTTCTAGTGCCCAAACACTCTCTGGCTGAAAGCTTTTTCCTGATAGCCAACCTAAACCTTCCCTGACTCAGCGTCATGGCATTTCCTTGAGTCCTGTCTTATCCTACCTCAGGAGTCACTGTGTGTCTGTTGTGAGACTCATCTACAGAGTTTCCAAACTGTGCTGAGATGTCCTGCCAAAAAAAGGAAACCAAGAGGAGCTGGAGACCTTGGGGGCTTGGGGACCACAGCAGCTCCCCAGTAAAAGTATAGTATGCCTCTCATCCAAGTAGACTGTAGACTGTTCCTGTCTTCAAAATAAAGTCAAAAATGAAAAAAAAAAAAAAAAAAAAAAAAAGTGCAGCAGAAATTCATGAGTGAATGGAAGCTTGTCTGTCTCAATATTACACTATGGCATTCAAAACAAACTCAGATTTCCTAAATAAATATAATATTGAGTTCTTATCTTTAGAATACTCTGGGGTGTGTACACACATATTAAAAGTAAGTATGATTCTAGGGTAAGTACTGATTAGATGTTTCATTTCTGCATTTCACTCTGCTTGGAAAGTACACTGCTCTGCTCCAATTCTATTCATAAGTGGTTTCAGTTTCTGTCTTTCATCCAATGGCACAGGTCTACAGTCATTATTTTTTTTAATATTTAATGCAGCTGAAGTGCTATAATACGGAAGAGGTTTCCAAACTGAAACAACAATAGTAAATATTTTCCTAAAGGAAACTGGAGAAGAGCTCTCGCTTGATCAGAGAAGGCATTTCTCTAGTATGTGGAATAACTGCTAAATCCAAACAAAATATCGTCCATTGGTTCAATTTTTTCCATTTTGCTAAAAACTGTTTTTAAATTGTGAGTGGGAAGAGGGACTTTCAGTGATTAAAACCAAACTTGCAGGCCAAAATACTGAACATGGCTGTTTCAGTAGTCCAGCATAGACATTTATTTGTCTGCCTCTCCTGCTAAAGGAAGGAAGGCTCTGTTGGATTACCACAAAGGCATTGCTACGGAGTGAGAAAGGTGGAGTTACTCCATACACAGCTTAAATCTACTTGTGAAAAAGAGGTGGATCACTGCAATTCCTGATGCATTCAGCAGATGCTGTGAGAGAATTAGACCAAAGATCACAGCATCTTTTGCAGGAACTAAACTCCCTAAGTCTGGACATAGAAAAGCTTCAAATGCTGCCACATCACTGGAACAACCTTTGACACACGGCAGTAGCTGTTAAATTCCGTATCCTTTATTTGACTAAGGCTTAAGAGTCCCAGAGTCACATACAACACAGAACTGCAGAGGCTGGGAGGCACCTCTGGAGATAGTTTAGCCCTCCTGTGCCACACAGAGCCAGATCATGTACGGCAGGTGTCCAAGGGCCATGGCCAGTCAGGCTCTGACCATCTCCAAGAGACTCGAGAATCACTCTGGGTAACCTGTTCCAGCATCTGACTCTCCTCATAGTAAAAGGTTTCTTCTAGGTTCAAATGGAATTTTTTAAATTTGCCAATAATTCAAAGATTTCCTTTATGTTGAGAATGTAAGAACAGCTCAGATCGGCTGCACAGCTCTCCAATAGGAAGGGCTGATTCCATTGCCTGAACACAGGCATTTAGCACCGTTTGTGACCCTCCAGGGTATATGAGACATCTTCACTAAGCCAGCAAGGCAAATGTGACAACAGACCTACAGGAAACCCACAGCAATATGGCACGGCAAGCTGGAGGCACCACAGGAGACCCTGCGGCATCTTAAATGGCACTGGATGCCTATGTTGGGCCAACTGAATTAGGACACAAGCATTCAGATTCAGAAACTACTCATTTATTTATTTCAAATGCTCTTATGCTTATACTATTTACAGGGTGACATTTTCAAGTTCCACTCCATGACCACATGGCTACAGACCAAAATTCCCAGCTTTCAGCAATGCATTTTTAGCACGAAGTCACAGGAATCCAGAAGAGTGAATAACAGCAACAAACACACAAAATATTGAGACTCAGTTTAAGCATTCTGAACTGGGTCCTCCAACACATTCTGCCTGCACATGGTTATCACCACTAGATTTCCCTTTAATCAGCTTTCTGCAGATTGCCTTTTGAGCAAGCACCATGGGCTACCAGCAGGCCCCGCAGTCCACACTGCCAGTATCTGCGCCTTGTGACTTTTTCACTCATTCCCTTCAGGACCAAACATCATGGAAACACGATTAGAGAGCTACTTATGCTGGGCAAGTAATAGTTTTAAGATTCACAAGTTTTAAGATTCACAACTTTGCTTTCAAGTTTGTGCACATCTCTACATTTAGATACCACAGGTACACATTTCTTTTTCTTTTCTGCATTTTAAGTCAAATGAATCTGTCTGATGGAGTGGATAATAAGATTGTGCAAAAAAGCAAGATGATGCACAGAAGAGGTGAGAGGGCAGAGGAGGAAGGTGGACAGGTTGCAAACTGCAACACAGGAGCTGCACAAACCTCTGAACCTGCCCTTGAGGAAATGCAATGTAGAATTACACGTTAAATAACACTGCAGAGCTTTGAGACATCTGAGTTTGATTCACAATGCTGGCTTCTTATGGAAGTGCTATCCCCTCCTCTGTAAAACACACACTCACTGAATTGCTCCCAAATTATAATATTTACTTCTCCATTGGATGAAGAGGCTTTTTTTTTTTTTTACTATGTTCCTGCCTGGACGTATTTTCCCCTCCCCCACCCCATGCTTTCTTTTTAATGTAAATATTACTTGAAATTATTGCAGTACAGATGAACAACTATTAATTAAAAGTGAGGAAGATTTATTGCATTAGACAGCGCTGCTGTAACAGATCAAACAGCAGAAGGGTATGTGGCACAATGCGCAGCAATTGGAGGCTTAATGCCTTGTAGCTCACAGCTCCGTGTGTTTCATGGGTGTCGGGGGGGGCTTGCACCCCACCGTGTCTGGGTTCCTTGCCTGCTTGCAGATAAACCTGTAACATAAAACCAAGGTTTGTGAAGAAGGATCAGATAAAAACACAGTCTTCCAAGTCGGCTGCAAGAAAAAAATAGCCGAGCTGATTCTGGAGCAATTTCCTGTCCTTGTGTTCACTCCTACACTTGGCGTTAGGAGGCTTTAGCAGACGATGCTTTCATTACCGGGGGTTTCTCAGCAGTGTGATCCACCCTGTGCTGTGGAGAGCTAAGGAAGATTTGCTTTGAGCTCATGACAGATGCTCCTAGACCAAGTGCACATGGTTTCAGAGCTATAGCCCCCGTGCTGCTGCTGTGCATTTGCAAATAGCTCTGGGCACATGTAATGAGAACCTGGTTGGCACTCCTTTGTGAGGCTTTTTACTGTGTTGTTCCTGTAAAACTGCTGCAAGATCTATCAAGAGGTTTTCAGCAGCCCTGATGCCTGCAAACATACAGAGTGCTAGCACTTAAGGCCAGTCATCTCTTGGCAAAATGCAGAGGGTACCTCACTGTGCGGAGTACTGTATCACCTCGGTGAGATCTGGGCATGAAACCTCAGGAACAGCCATCAACCTACAGCTACATCACAGAAGAGAAAATAAAAAATCCCCAGATTAAGCATTTATTAATCAAACAGGAATTCAGATGATGCAAGATTCCTGATTACATATCATGTACAGAAGCAGTAAGCCACATGGAAAAAAATCAATTTCCAAGATTAATAAAACGATCAATCCTGGTCATTAGCAGTTGTTAGGTCTCTAAGACATACTGAACTGAGACCAAACACATTACCCAAATGGTTACCTATTAACCATAAAATAGGAACAACCTACCTATTGTTGATTCAGCTCAGATCTAGGGATAATGATTTGGGGGTTAAAGAGCCATCAATCTCACAATGAGTTCATTGAGCCATTCTCTGACAGTCATGTGGGGGGGGTCTGAAAATAAACCACTACTTCTGTTTCTAACAAAACGCAATGGAAGATATTTTCTACAGCTGATTTGTTATCTGCCCTTTTTTCCCTGACTAACACCAAGTGCTGAGAAGCCAAGACCTGTTTCCAACTTGTGTGCTCACATACTTACTGTGGTGAGAACTCTGAGCCTCCTCTTCTGAGTGTAAGAAAATGTCTGCACATATGTGAGGCGAAGAGTTATTAATTCTTCACAGCTTCAGCTTCGCTATTTTAAAGCTCACACCAGCTTCAAGCTTGGGCATGCTGATGGCAAATGAGACTTACATTTCTAATTATCTGCTTCCTTACCAAAATAAATAAAATTTACAGATTCAGGGCTATGTATGCACAAAAAAGATACTGCTATTAGAGACAGGAAGGCTGCGCTAGAACACCCCTAGGCAATCAAAACAATTCCTTTCTCAACTCTCTCTCCCCCTTCCAAAGACCTTCCCATTTATAGCCTGTCACTTACAGACACACTTCCAGCATTTAAAAATACTCCCGGTGTTTGTGGAACCATTTTCCAGAACAAAACGTTATCATTCATCAGGAGCAGAGCTGTTTGCAGTGTGAACAATTCGCTTTCGTTAAGTACCATATGGCTGCCCGTAGGAAAATGCCAACATGTTTCAACTCTACAGCTGGGCCACGGTTCCTTTATTCATCGTGCAGATGGTTGTAATTGACACCACTACTAAAACAGGTCTCGAGCACTTCTGTAGGATCATTAGAGTAATTAGCTATTAAATACAGTTACCATTTTTAGAAGGAAGGTTTTAAGACTTGGCATGTAAAATGCAATATTTTGTTATAATGAAAGAGACAGGCTAAATGTTACAGGGAGGGGTAAAGCTTATGTGATCCTTTTTAGTATTTTATCCGAGAGGCTATGGAAATTGCTAGAGCAAAGTGAAGCACACAAAATTATGTGCTAAGGAAATCAGTTGAAACCAGGAGTATTCTTAAATAACCTCCTTGCGCCACTGCATACTAAACTTCTGCAGAAAACAGACCCAAAATTCCAGGGGAGTAAAGTGACACACCACATTTCACCACTGAACCCAACCTTTAATGAGGGATGTTAAGTACAGAAACGATGACTATTGATTCCATATTCTTGATATTCTGGTGCACATATTTTCAGGATTAAAATAAGATTTTTTAATGGAGTTGCAGGGTCAAATGAATACATATTATTATATATAATAGGACTGCAGTGTAGCAACACGAGATTGGCTACAGCTCCTTTCACTTGTAGACCAGCAAAAAAAACTTGTAATAGAAAACTGGGTTTGTTTTTGAATAAGATGTTTGGGTAAAGCCTCGAATAAATCTCAGTGGGAAATGCTATCATCGGAGTCATGAAGTCTCAAAACTCAAAACTTCAGCAAGGAAACATGCAGCTTTAAAGAACAGAATTATACATGGCTTCTGAGTGCTGCTGGTCTTCAGAGACAAGAGGAGTCAGAACAAGCAGGCTAGGATAGCAAAACTGTTACTGGTAATTGCAGTAGCTTCTACTCCAACAAAACCTCAAGTTTTTCATTACAAACTGAGTACTGGGTGTTCCAGACTCTATTTTAAACATTCATTGCAGGCGTAAATCTGGTAAGGACTCTCAGACATAACCCAGTATTTTCTTTCATGGCTGATGAAAATAATCTAGAATTGAGGGCCCTGACTGTACTCTACAAAAGACACTGAAAAAATAACATTGAGAGATCATGTTATAAAACCTCCTCTAAATAGAATTAGGTTAGAAACCAGAAAACTTCTAACCACAAGACAGGAGAAGAGGGGAATAGCTTCCAAAATCAGTTTTAAGCTGAAGAGTTTCACAAGGGAGCACAGAAAGTTCATGACATGGATCTTTCTCTTAGCCAGGACTTGGAGGCTCAGGAGCTCTCCTCAGGCTGCCTGTTTCCATGCACTCCACTTTTCAAATTAGATTGAGTTAAAGCATATTACGTACAACTTTCATAACGAATATCAGAGAACCTTTATATAGCACAGCAGACAGTAGAGCCATTTGCTAAGGAAAAAATAAATGCTGGTAAAGTGATGTTATTTATCTCGGGTGGCTTCTGTAGAGTGCTTGCTGCTGGATTGGGTTTTGCAACTCTTCTTCAGAGGAGCTGTCGAGCAGAGATTGTGACCCCCACAGCGAGGCTGATGGTAATTATCCTGGGAGCAGCAGCACTCACCCCAGCGATCCTGGCCAAATCTTTCTTCTGACAATAACCTTCTGCCCACCTGCATTCCTCAGAGCAGTTCAACTAAAGGAGGGGCTCCTGCAGCGCCCACCCTGCACAGTCCCAGGGAACGCTGCGCTGCTCCTCCGTGGGAGCCCAGTGTCTGCCACGCCACGCTCCTGGGCCAAATGACTACCACCTATACAATTCATACGGCTGGTGCACATTTTTCTTTAAGTTATACATTTGCTTATTAAAAATTGCTAAATTTTTTGTGTCTTTGCATAAAAAGGACTTTAAAATGTAGATTTTCAGCTTTGCATATTAAACTTTTTTAGCAAGTCTCAATTCCCCAAGCAGAAAATTATGGCAGGATTTTTAGCATAAACACATATTTCTCGCATGCAGGAGCTGAATTGCCTGATGTCAGAAATATCAGTTCTGGGTATTCTACTATTTACTTGGAAGCTATTATGTGTTTTTCAAAGTTTCTAGCAACTTTCTATAAACTAGATCTCAAGAGTTTATATGGTTATGATAATCAATATTAAACAGAGCTATCATGGTAGGAGAATTCTAATATTTAAGCCACTCCTTCTTCCTTTAGAAGAGACTGGGGAAATCAATACTCCATTGCTAAGAAGGGGTTATCATAAATTACCAACTGAGCATCAGATTTCTATGCAATGTTGCAGTCATGCAGTTGAATAAATCCTTCAGTATATAGGAAAAATATAAAGAATAAGTAAATCCAGTACTGCTGTCTCTACTATAAAACACAGAAATTAAATCAAAAAGTATTCACTGAATAAAATCTGAAAATGCACAGAAAACTTGGCTTATAAAGGAAAGGCTCAAGACACACGATATCAAGAAGGAGCATCTCTAAACACAGGTCTTTAATCCATCAGAAGATTCAATGGGAAAACAAAACCAAAATTAAAGCCAAGACAGAAATAGTTAACACATATTAAATACCAGCTGGTTTCATGTAGTAATTAATCACTGGGAAAAAAAAGACGTAAGGATGGTGTGGACTTTTAATCGTTCAGAATTTGTAAACCAGACAAGTTAATGTCCTAAAAGATCTGCCATAGCTCAGACAGAAATTAAGGGTTTGAGGCAGAGATTACCAGGAAAGTACATTAGACTTTCTAATCATTAGGATGTTGATTAGGTTTGTGCTTTGGGATTTGGATCAGGCCCTCAAAAATAGATTGAGAGGCATTTTGTTGTTATTGGGGTTTTGCAGTTGTTTTTTCCTTTTACTCTTTATTATTCCTATTGGGAAGGTAATGTAGAAACTTGGTAAAATGCTGCTTTCAAATCGGATTTCCCATTTCCAGCTTGAACGTTATTCATTTATATACATTTGTGCATTGATAATATTCACAAGGTGCAAAAACAGCTGAGATAAAGACATAAAACATGCCAAGGTGTAAGCTGAAATTTCAATGATTTATTCCAGGATGGAGATGCACCAGCAGTGACTAAGCATAGTGAGCTGAGAGCCCTTCCAAGTCTGGCACTGCCAAGCCTTACAGCCTGGAAACTTCATGGAGAACTTCCAACATCTCTCTGCTTTCTTAAAGTTATGTCTAATCTGAGACAAAGCAATGAGGAATATTAACCTCTGCATCTTCAGGTTGTTAAGGTGTAACTGACAATTTGACTACCTGCAGAATGGTTCACAGGCCACAGCGAGGGAAATTAGAAGGGGGAGGAAAAAGATGATGTGTCATCTGAGCAAGTAACATACGAAATAACAGGGAAGGAGCCCAGATTTGGACCTTGTTATCTGAACATTGATGGCTTACTATTCTACAGATTCCAAATTTGAGGTTTTGACTCCAAAACAATGCAATTTTTAATTGATTATAGAGTGAACACAGCTTGAAATCAGCATGGAACTAGAAGTGTTAATGCAAAAAAAAAAAAAAAAAAAAGCGCCAACTTAAAAAAAAAAAAATAGTACCATTATGGCCCCTTTATAATGTCAGAAGGAAGTTGTTAAGCTGTCATTCCACAGATGTTCATCCACACATATACAAGAACACAAACAATTCTCATGGGATCCCTAACTTCATGTGTGGCATACATAAACGTTAAAATTCTTCCATCATCACATATTTCCCCTTCTTCCTGCTGTGATAACAACATGGGGAATAAAAGCACACCACTTCCAAAAAAAAAGGATTAATCGAGCACAGAATACATGGACTAGCCTGTGAAAGAGCTAATGAAAAAGCATGGCCAACCTGGAAATGCATAAGAAAAACTACACTGAAATTACAGAGGAAAAAAATACTGGCTTATACGGGTACAGCAATTACTCTAAACTACTACAGGTCTGCATATTCACATCTGTTCTGATAGATGTTTCTTTGTCTTTAAAAAGAGAGAATAACAACAATTTTAGTATATAATTATCTTCCTTCCCTTCAATAAACGTTGATTTTTTTTTTAATTTCAGGTAAAATGACAAAACTCAGCCATTTAGGCAAAACAGCTTAGAATTAATTTCCTGGTTTAAAACACTAGCAAGCAGTAATAAGCTTCTCTACAAAACCTGCTGAACATCAACATCTCTTTGTCCTTGTTGACGATACCACAAAGATCATCAGGGAAACGGAATGCTTCTCGTACTCAGGACCCAAGTGGTAGAATTTGGGAGAATTTCTCATCAGAAGTTTGGAAGCAGTTTTTTTTTTCTTTTTAATGCAGGAAATAAATGAGGAAAGTTGGAAATTGTATCTTCAAATTTGACTATTTCATCAAGTTGCGTGGTTGCTCAATGAAAGCAGACTGCAAGGCTAAGTCCTCAAATGGCTTCAGCTACCCTGTCATAAAAATCACTATTTCTAGATAACAAAAGATGCTCTCATCAGTGAAAGAGAAAAGCTGTAGCTGGAAAAATTTCCCCGTAGGAAGATTTGAAGAAAAGACTGGTGGGCTGGTTGACCAGAAAACAAGACGTGTATTTTGCTGAAGAAAAATCCCCATTGCCTGGGATCAAAAAGCAGCTGAACCCCAAACCCGATGGCTTCTCTGGTTAACATATTCCCAGTGCTCTGCTGCATGTCAGTTTGATCTGGTACAAATTCTGCACTACCTCTCCTTAGGAGTTTATTAACTTCATATCCTGTAGCAGTTGGGACTGTATGAATAACAGGGCTTAGAGACAAAATTAGTGGCTAACCAAAATAAAACATAAAGCATAATGCTTTCTTTTTTTATAAGAAAATGTTTGGTTTGGCTCAGTTTTAGTAAAAATAGAGATGCTCCTGTGAAACTGTCCCCTTTCTTGGGTGGGTCCTTCCCAGATTTCTGCTTTGGAAGCATCTCTGCTCTGTGTAAGGGTGGGGGGACAGCCAGCAGCAACACCAGTGGCCTAATCCTGAGGCTGAGAAGCCTCTCATGCGCTCCAACTCTATAAATGCAGAAACACCGTATGGAAACTAGAACAGCTTTACAGGCAGAGATTGACAGAGGCTGTCTGGTGCTCACAGTGCTCTGCGAGAGGTGAGATCTCCCTTCACATCCTGCCATGGACCCACAGAGAGCAACCACCTCCGTCTGGTTCTTTAGGGGTTTTTTTTTATGAATGGCACTAAGGTGCCCTTTTGCCAGAGATTTCGGTCAGCCCGGTGCTGTCAGCAGGATCAACACGGACTTCTAGAGGTGTGAGGGCAGCAGCCTGGTTAACCCCAGCAGGCAACTCAGCCCCAGCCAGCCACTACCCCACTCCGCCAGTGGGGTGGGGGAGAGATCAGAAAGGTACAAGTGAGGAAACCCAGCGGTTGAGATAAAAACAGTTTAACAGGGAAAGCAAAATTCATGCACACAAGCAAAGGAAAACAAGGAATTAATTCAGCCCCTCCCATGAACAGGCAGGTGTGCAGCCATCCCCAGGACAGCAGGGCCCCTTCACATGTCACAGTGACTTGGCAAGACAAATCCCATCACTCGGAACATCCCCTCTTCCTTCTTCTTCCCCTCAGTTTTTTTGCTGAGCATGACACTGCATGGTCTGGGATATCCTTGGGGTCAGTTGGGGTCAGCTGCCCCAGTTGTGTCCACCCTCAGCCTCCTCACTGGTGGGCTGAGATGCAGAAATGGCTCTGACTCTGCGGAAGTCCTGCCCAGCAATAATGAAAACATCTTTGTGTTATCAGCACTGTTTCCAGCACAAATATAATGCAGCCCCATATCAGCTATTCTGAAGAATGTTAACTCTATCCCAGCCCAAATCAGCACAGCCAGCTAAGGAGTACTGCCCTGCTCTGCAGCATCCAAGTCACATTTATAGCCTCCCTCCTCTCCACAAGAGCACAGAGCTGTGAGCTCAGCATACCCTCACAGCAGGTGGGAAAGCTGAACATTCAACCAGCCCAAAATCTCTACCAACAGCTAATAAGGCCTTGAGAAACTCTGATGTGAGGATGGCGATGTTGTCCAAGCTTTTATCAAAGGGCAAGTAATAGTCTTGTCGACTGAGACGCTCACGACGCAGAGAGAGCAGGTGAATTTTACTTGGTGAGACTACAGAGGAGCAAAATCTTACCTAGTGGCTCATAAGGCTGAGCTAGGCTTGAGCAAAACGAGCGGATTTTTAAATGCCTTGTGATAAAATAAAAAATCTGCTGGTCCATGTCAGTCTTGCAAAAGTAGGGAAAAGAAAAAGAAACACACTGAAAAAGGAGATTAGAAACTGCTGTCCTGCTGTAATATTGCCTAAAGCTATTTGGAAGTTACAATTCTAACTAATCAATGAAAGCAAGCAACTTTCTCCTTAATAAGAATTATGAGCTCAGGAGGGCAAAAAATAATGTTCAGATATTTTAAATCTGAGTTTTCACTTTAAAATGCCATTACCGAAAGTCAGTATCATACAGACCAGAGAAAAATCTTCACACAGTCTAACAACTTGATGAACCTTTTAACAAATGACCGAGTCTACTGTTCACTAGAAATTAAATCTTGCTTTTAACGTTTGGCTTTTCTTGAAGTGGCACAGATGAGACTGAAAATAACAATGGGGAGGAAGAAAAGCAAGATAGTATCTGGGAAAGATGAGGAGGAGAAAAACTACTGGATAATCCCCTGCCTTTAATTCACAGTTAAGTATTTATAGATGGCAAGGGTCACTGGTTGTCTCACTAGTAAACAACAGCAGGTGGTTGAAACTGTACATCTAGAATTTCATTCATTTTTACTGCTGACAAATAAATTCAGTGAATCAATGCCAATGTAATATAGTGTCTGCACAGAATTACAAAAAAAAAAGTTAACTAAAAACAACTCTGAGGAATTACAAAGGGAAGTGCCTTTATGACCATACCTGAGTCCATCTATTCCATGTAGATCTAACACCCTCTTATATTTAAAGCCTTTATGGTGGAGTTTTCTACCTTGCAGCTGGTTTGGTTTTTTGGGTTTTGTTGGGGGGTTTTTGGTTCACTTTTTGTTGTTCTTGCTGTTGTTTTTTTTTGGGTTTTTTTTAAGCAATCACAAAAATACATGTATTCCTGTCTGTATTTTTTTTGTACAAGAATTGAACCCCAGCATTGCTGACCATTCCCTCCCTGCTTACTCACCGGTCTCTCCTCATGACCTCACTGTCTCCCCCACACCCGAATTAGCAGCACCATGTTATCTGATAGGGAATCTCATGTTTCACTGTTTAATAGGTTTCTGCTCCTTATCCACTACAGCCACTTCAAGTAAGGTCCAGCCACAGTGCTCGTCCCTTCTGGAAGTGCTCAGCCTCTCAACAGTTAATAAAACCCCTGCACATCTGAAGCACAAATATGTGAGTAAGCAAGTAGTGTGAATGGTGGCTGCCATCACAGCTAAAGCACGTGAAGATGGTGGTTTAACAAATATAGGATGCCTTACTCTGCAAATATAGGATGATGATGCTCTGGAGGTTTCTAAAAATGATCTGAAGCTTAAAGCGCTTGTTTTGAGCTGCAGGAGAAAAATAACCACTGAAGAGCCCCACTCCAGTGTAATTTTCCTGGTAGAGCTGGGGTTTTTTAATATGTATGTCTGTGTGTATGACACAAGTAAAACTAGAAGTAAATAAAAGTAGCTATTTACAGAGCCTGAATTGGCTATTAAAAAGCAAGGTTCCTTTGTGTGGCTGAATCACCACATCCATGAGAAGCAGACTCTGAAGTGGGTCTGACCACCATTCAGATCCCTCCTCAGCTCACGGAAATATGATTCAGAAACTCAGGTAAGATTATGAATCTTGCCTGTCCATCACAGAAGATTTTGCTCTGGAAGCAGCACTTCATGGCAGGATACCATCTATCTGGAAGATGCTGAGCAAATGGATACTTCTCTTCCACATGAAAGAAAAAAGGTGCTTCAGTGTATGTGAATAAACAGTATGGAAGTAAAGGTCAGGTTTGGAGTTTTAAGCTGTGAAGTCTTACAGAGCACTGAAAAAGTTTCCTGGGACACCCAGAGCAAACCATCTCATGCCCATCCTATCCCACTGGCTGCCAGCTGGGTTTAACCACATTTGTGGTTTGCTAGAAGGCAGAGCACAAACAGAAAGCCTGGCACCAGGAAAACATTGCAAGGAAATGGCACAGCAGCTCAGTGCTACGTATCTCCAGGAGCTCTGACCTCTCTGCACTGCTGCCCACTGTGAGGAGCAACAATGCCCTATCTTACTTCTGTACACACCAGCTTCTGAAAGAGTCTGGCACCATCCTCTCATTAAAGTCACCGTTGGAATGTTGCTTTTTTTCCCTTGTTTTTATCCTGTCCTTCCCAGAGCGAATACCTAGAGACAGGAAAGCAAGGTTTGCCTGCCCACAAATCTGACACTGCTCAGCCCAAGCAAGTGGGCAAAGATATAGTGGCTTTACACAGCTGGGGCAGTGCAGGGGCTACACCTGTTGGCTCTGCACAGTTCAGGCCATGCCTTTAACTTGTCTCTTGTGTAAATCTGGCAGCGAGAGCAGGCAGGGAAAACCAGCAGCTCTGCTGGGCTCCCCGTGGCTGCGGCACAGCAATCCTGCCTTGCACCACAAGGTGCAGTGACAGCGGGAACAGCAATGGGCTGATGCATCCCACAGAGGCCCTGTCTGCCCCACAGCTCCCACCCTCCTGCGCGGCACAAAGCCTCCGCACCGACAGCCTCCTCTCAGGCGAGGATGGAAACTAGTCTGGCTTGCACCAAGCCTTTCCCCTCATTCCTCTGCAGCAAGAGCCCTGCAAAGGCAGGCTCTGGGCACAGGCCAGCCCTCAAGGCTGCACAGCCGCGCTGCAGCCATACGGCCCTGGGTCCCCAGGGCAGAGCAGGGGCAGGACCTGATGGCACAGGGAGAACCAGCATCTCACTGCAGATTAGTCCCAGCTCCCAGGATTTCAGGCCACTGGAGCATGCTGTGTATGGTTATTACTGAGCTGCTCCTGAGCTGGCCTGAGGTCAGAGAGCACACCAGCTTCTTGGCTTGCAGCAACCAGCACACACCAAGCACCAGCTCTGCACCATACCCAGAGCAGTGACTTCCCAAAGCATCCCTTAAATTAAGAGACCAAGGGGAAAAAAACCCCAAAAACCCACCCCAAAACAGCACAAACCCCTAAAAATACCAAAAACCCAACAAACCAAAAAACTCACTCTTGGGTAGCCAGGCATGAATACTGAAACAGAACTCGTGCTGAGAAATCATTACCTGGCCCAAATATTGCACCAGCCACTTTCTGAAAGCATAAATTAAAGAAATGAATAGGATTCTCAGTCCTTTCTTTCTCCCTTTTCCCTGTCCAAAAAGAAGCCCTGAGTCAGTGAGCAGCACCGGCCACACAGCAACTCTAAATGCAGGGCATTAGGCTGCTCACAGAAAATGAACAGACACATTTTTAAGAGAACACTGCCATTTTTTCATCAAACAGACCTTCTGAAGATGCCGATTTGCTGCACACTTTCCATCACATCAAGATGCTCAAAGCTCCTGTCCATGAACACTTTCCTCACAGCAATGGTACTGCCCTGGACGTGACACAGCCTCATGGGTCAAACACACATAATATAGATGGGACAGCAAATGTGAACAATACAATCTCTGATGGGGGTGAATTAAATGTAAAAAAGTCTGAATTGCAAGACTTCTCCTATCTTTCATTCAAAGAAGCAAAATTCCAACACAAATCCCCATTTTCATGCTTTTCACACACATCATTGGTTGCACCCATGAGTTACAGCTGCCTCTGGACTGTGGGAAAATACCTGGTGTCACCGTGGGTCCCTGGTGGGCACCCACCACCAGGGTCCTCACTCTTTTGAATGGAAAACATGGCACATGAGGGATGGTGAGCAGTGTCAAGCCACTTCCATGACAGGCACTGAATGCCAGAGCTAGGAAATGCTACTAAATCCAACAAAATAGTGCCCAGGACAGCTCGCTGTCCATTTAAGTCATGTGTCTGTTGGCAGCAGACTGGGGAACTGTCAGTCAGACCAACCCTGACAAGTGGAACTGCTTGCCTAGAGTCGACAGCTCCTGGTGAAAAGCAATGCCCTGTAACCTGAACAACATTTCCATTTGGGGAAAAATTCAGGCATTTTCTATTTTATTCAAAATTCTGCCATATGTACATTACTTATTTATTGGTTTATTTATTTAGAAAGTATAGTATGTAGCTGGAAGCTCTCTGACCTGTGTTCCCCCCCTAGAGAAACACCTATCACAGTCTCCCTTGCGCTGTTCCTGGTTAAGCTGAAAGGCTGTAATTCATCCCTACTTTTGTTGACCTTTCTGCCACTTCCCTGGCTCTGTTATTTTCCTCTCCCTTGTCTCGCTTCCCTTTCCAGGGCTGCTTTTTCAGCAACTTCTCAAAGACAGAAGATAAACAGGGGAGGCTCTTCAGAGCCAGAATGCAGGGCGACTAGAGGGGACCAAGAGCAGATCACAGGCAGCCACCACGGCTGGCGCGTGGGCTCACAGGCTCAGTGTTTCCAAGTGACTAGAGAGGGGTTGCCTGTAGCCACAGCAATGGGGTATGGGATGGCTCATGCATATGCAGCTCCCAGTCGGTGTGCACAGGAGCCAGGTGTGTGCTTCAAATCACACTAAGAAGGACTTCAGCTCAAGGACTCTCATTTTTCATTTCCCACTGTGCCTAACCCCAGCAGAGCGAGTGCTGACTTCTCATGTTTATAAGGAAAATGAGACAACAGAAATACAAATGGCCACTTGTGGGATGCTTCAAAGCTACCAGACTATGCTTTTATATGGAAAACACAAAAAAAGGAAGATAGGTTGTAAGAGGACAGTAAGTGGAAGGTAACAAAATCAGGAAAACAGAAAGAAAAGGTAAAAAAAACCAAAGCTGGGAAAATGTGGTAGAGAGCAAAACATGAACTACAGCTGGGTGGAATACCCTATGAATCTGTCAGATCAAGAATTTGAGAGAAGTTACTGGAAATCACTGAAAGTGCAGGGCTGCATGTGGTGAGAAAGTAAAGTTGTTAAAAGTGGCTACCAAGAACGTGAAAAGCAGGAAGCCAGTGGAGGACTTGCAGTTTGTGCCTCATGGCTTCACAGCAACAGGGTAGCAGGGGAGGAAAAACAGGAAAATCCCACTTAAGAATGGTTGTGAAGGGAAGTTATAATAAGCAGAAAGGAGAAAAAGAGCCTTGGATGGGTAAAGTCACAGAATATGTAGGAAGGAAACCTACATCATAGATCAGAGAAGGAGATCAGAAAAGAACGTGTGTCACGGTAGGACATGAAATAGATTGACTCTATATAGTTGCTAGAAGAGAAAGAAGGCTTTATTTACAATTCCAACAGGTTTTTTTATAATATGCTGTGCTAAAAAGGTCTATTATTGGTCCATGGGACTGACACTGCTCTCCACTGGTTAAGTAATAGGAAACAACACCTGGGGACAGTTGTTATGGGAAAGGGAACACTGCTTACTTAACCTGTTTTGAGAAATGGAGAGAGATGTTTTGAAAAGAGGAAACTGTTGACAGCTTTCCCTTGGAAAAGGAGCTAGCAATAGTTAGCAAGCTAAAATTCAGACTCAGAAATGTCAAGCCCACAAACATGTGCTAAAGCACCAACGTGCTCAAAGAGGAGAAAATTCATTGCAGTTTGAAGGTCAGGTCAAGGTCAAAGCATAAAACCAGAAAAAAAAAAAAACAGGCAAGAAATGGCATACAAAGATCAGCAGAAGCCATGAGGAAAAGTGGGGCCAGTGGACAAAGAAAGTAAGAAGGAAGAGGAACCAAGTATAGTTCTGAGAAAGAGAAATGGGATGCTGAAGCAAGCAACAGTAAGGGCTGCTGAACATTGGAAGAGCAGAGAGACAGATGCTTACCAGCATCTGTAGGCAGCACAAACCTCAGCTTATGCTGGAGAAACATTTCACTGTTCCAGAAGAGAGAATTTCTTCTAGTACCTGATATAATTTCTTCCCTTTCTGAATACAGAATAGATGCACTTTTAAATAGGATTTAAACCTAGCAGCAGCAAGTGTTAATATTTATATAACTAAGTGGTCTTAAGCCAATGGAAAAACTATACACTGAAAAATGTGTGATTATCTGATATTTGATAAAAGTATTAGAGGTTACCAAGTTTTTAAAATGACTTTATGTCATTAAGTAATGATTCTTTCAAAAGCAATGAGGAGCAGGCACTAGCTGAGGGCAGTAATTAGAATGGCCTTTGAAGTGTAAAGGAAGTCCCATGGTCCACCTTGCAGGACTGGCTGTGGGTACTCACGGACCAACCAGCTCCAGGAGCAACGGGCAAGTCCCCAGCAAAACCCAGCCAGGCTCCTTGGAAGCTGGACAAGCAGCAAGCCGGCTTTTAGTCCCCCTAGAACACTGCATTGCCCCAAATGCCTGTACTGTCCAAGAACCTTGGGGATCTGGATCTAGAGCAAATTGCTACTGCAGCAATATGAGCTTGCAAGTCTGTGGGAACAAGAGGAAAAATATCTGTCTTCCTTAGCTTCTAGGAAAACAAAAAAGCAGCAAAGGAAAAGGAAGAATGAGGATGTAGATAGAACAATGAGAAAAATCTTGCCACAAAAGCTTTTCTGTTTCACTAGTAAGATTTTTTTTTTTAATATTTCTTAATAATAGATATGATTTAGATGAAAAGGCTCTCAACTTGCCTTTGGATATCCCTCTTCATCTTCTGCGTAAACTCATGCCCATCCATGCATATGCTCACCAAGATGTTTTGCAGGAGGAGATGTGTGAAGAGCTTTGCCTGGAGGGACCAGGTCTTCAGCTCCAAGCCAGATCCCCTGGCTCTGGCGTTGTGTTTCCCTGTCACAGAGCTCTGCTCTGCTAGCAGCTGAGTATAATGCACTAAAATCCTAATCTCTAAAGCACTGTGTGCCAGGGCTTCAGAGATCAGCATTTCAGTCAGTTTTACTTTGCTGCTGCCATTGCACACAAGAGAGTGGCACAGCAGGGGAAAAGCAACACAATGTGCAGCAATGGAGAGGCACACTCGGCTGGGAGGGGCTGGGGGGCAAGAGCACGGTAATGCAATATAAAGGCATAGGGAAAATAAATGAAAGAAATGGGGCGAAATAGGACTATTGTGCATGAATAGGAACCTTGGGCCCTCTCCTTCCCAGCAGCCCTAACAGCAGGATGTCTCCAGCCTCAATAAATCCGCTGTTTTCTGAGCAAAGCCTTGAATGACCTGAAGGGTTTTTTTCTATCTCTTTCCTTGAAAATGGAAGGATTTGGAAACCTCTGCTACAACCCGTTTGTGCATGCGAGTATCTGTGAATATTTTAAGATTACTCCCTCCTGCCTCTACCATGTGCTTTAAAATTAAAAACAAAGTGATACTGCAGAAGCTGGAAGAGTTGAAATCTGACCCGGGTACTATCAGAGTGCAGGCTATTCTGTCACCTAGACCCAGTCTGGCACAGTGCACACAGGGACACAAATACTTGACTGACCAAGCAGAACACTTCCAACTTCAAGGCACAATGGTCACAGCTAAGGGAAAAAAAATCACCTCCTCAAAGTAATAAAATGAATTCTATAACCAAACACTAAAATAGTCAGGAGAATCAAAAATAACTGGGCAAAAATTTTAATAGCACAGAGTTCACGGCATGTTAACTATTGAAACCTGCTTGGGGCAGAGCCTTGTTGCCATCAATCAGAAGAGCAGAGTAATTTAAGAAAGTCTTTCAGGCTATCAACTTTGACAGCATCTTAATGTCTTTGCTAAACCAGCATGGCCAATCCATGCCACCAAAATCTACTTCACGGTACCTATGTCAGGCTAGAGTACCGTTACATGGGATTAGTGCAACACACTGATAATGCTCTTTGGAATAAAAGCTGATTGAGCTTTGTCCTTTAAGAGCGTTTAGGCAGTCTAGTGGTCTGCTAACCCACATGGGTCTGTCCGTGGTTCCTCCACTATAAACAGGCAGAGAGCATCTCTGAGCCTTTTCTGCAAAGCCCTCCTCATCCTCACTTATCTGTCACGCAGCTAAGAAAATGCTCATCATCCTCACCCCAGAAGCTGTTTTAGTTGTTGATTTGGAAGTTGCTGTGTAAATTCTGTATCAGTTGATGTCCCTTTTGTTATCCTGCAGAAGAATGTTACCTTTTATATCAGAGGGCTCTGACAGATATGCTCTAGCGGATTTAGCATCTGTGGTGTAAAACATTGCTCTGGCCTTCTGCAAAGGTTCTCAAATCAACAGCAGCCAAATGGGATGTGTATGTCTCTCCCCCAGCACCCACAGCAACTGTTGGGAGGTAAAGGTGGATTTGAAATAACCTATCAACTACAGAGCGACAGCACTGAGATACCAAGAGAGCAGCTGCTGCAAGTGCAGGAATTGGAATAGAGGCACGGTGAGAACATCTGAAAACTTTTACAGCAAGGTGCATCAAAACCCAGCTGCCAAGTGGGAAGTCAAAATTCCTGGGGGAAAGCTATTTTATGGAGTTCCTGCATCTCCCCAACTCTCTACTGTCTTGGTCCTACCCTTGCACACCACTGTGTGGCCCCTTGGTTTGAGCTGCGGCATCCTGCAAAGTGGTGAACTGATGCAAGTAGGGAAAAAAAAACCCCAGCACCCCTCCCCTCCTCCCTCTGATGAAGGATTATTTTAAGCCCAGACCAGCTGATAATCTGGTTCACAGCATGTCTCAAACCACAGCATCAGCACCACAGAACAGGCAGCTTGAAAAGGCTGCAGGGAAGATAAATACACAGGAGGAGTCTTTAAACCACTGCTGCTCCTGAGGCTTTCAGACAGCAAAATCAGAGTACTTGACTGGTACCTCTAAACTGCCAAATCATCCATTATCCAATAATAATCTAAGCAATTCAATCCAGAATTCCCAGCTCCTGGTGCTCTTCATTCCATGTAAATGTTTTTGAGATCAAGACTACAACCAGTGGTGGAGACAGTAAGCCTAGACTGGGATGACTTTATTGGGAAAGAATTAGCCAGCAGCCTAACACTGCCGGAGATGGATTTACATCTGAAGGCGTCTCACACATGGCATAAATGTCACTCCTTCCTTGCTGCCCCCATTCCTCCCAAAGTCACTGGAAAACAAAAAACCCACAAAAAATTTGGAGAGAGGAAGCTAAAAGTGGAACCAAACCAAACCAAAAGTAAATAAAAATGTTTTACCTGGCTCCCCTGGGCGCACAACAGCAGGCCTGGCAATAATGAGAGTGAGGAATGAAATTTTAAAATGAATGCAAGAGGGAGAAACTGCAGAGAAAATTGAGACAGAGTTTCAGTGTTATTTATCCCAGACAAAGCATACATGCTCAGCTCTGAGCAATCCATGGCACGGGAACAGCTCCAGGATGGAACTCCGACACAACTAATCTTCCTTTTCTATTCCCTTCTGTGCTTTTGAGAAGGAAAGGAGAGAGAAAGCAATTTAGTGTAGTGATGCAACTTGTTTACTTCTCTGTACCTGCTCAGCTGTGTTGGCTGAAATATACTCTGGGAGGTGCAAACGGAGGAAAGAGAAAGGGAAGGAAGGAGAGAGGGAATTACAGGAGTAGAAAGAAGAGCAAATTGTAGGACAGGCCTCCAATTTTGCCACTGCCCAGTGGTCCATGCAAGCAGCATCCATATGGCCACCAGCATGCCAGCAGAATTACATGGGTTAGTTATCCAAGCCTTGCTCTGCTTGAGCCATTTAAGCTCTGGCTCATTTGAACATGATGGAAATGCCCCAGTGAGCAGCTTAGATGGCAGATCCGGTGGGGCACCGTGTGCCTGGCCTGATCCACCACCCCCCTCCACCATGGGGGCTCCTCCTGCTCAGGCAGGACACGCTCAGGCCCTTGGGAATTCAGCTCAGGGCATGGCTGTGCACAGGGCATCCTCAGCCTTTGCCACGGGGAACACAGAGGAGGTTTGTGGGGCACCTTCTGCTCTCTGTCCAGGTCCCAGTGACTGCAGAGGGAAGAAGGATATGCAGAAGATGGAAAAGGGGAAAGTTATTAGCAAACGCTCTGTCATTTCTCCTGTCATTTTCTAAGGCTTTTAGCTTGTCCCTAATAAAAACTAAATGTTATTACAAAAGCAGAGATGGTCTCTTAGGTGAAGAAAGCAATAAAACCTACCAAATCACCAACTTCTGATTGCTCTGTAAGCCCCTCATTAGAGCTGATACACCTACATTTACATGACAGGACCCGTTTTATTAGAAGCAAATAATTCTTAAATTATATTAACAACCTACATACTCACTGGCTCTTTGTAGTTTGCCTAACACTTCAGAATGTGTTAAAATCACACATAAAAGTTATAGTAGCCTAACACTCAGGAAATAAAGAGTTCTTTAAAGGTTTAATTCAACCACTAATGGATTTTTTCCCAAGTTAGAAAACATTTATATATTTCTGATTTACTGCAGGTGTGGTAACTGAATTTGGCTTTACACATACCAGCTGCAAGCAAATCAAGGAAAAGGCTTCATAAATCAGTTTAAGGCACTGTAGGCTTGATGGTGCTTGGACTGGGACAGAATTGCCCCACACAAGCACACAAAACAAATGGGAGTTCATAATTTTCTCTGTCATAGCTCATAACTTTTAAAGGTTAGAAATCAAAGCACCACACAGTGGAATTTTATACATCTGAATGGGATGGACATAAGGCATCCCAGAAGATGATTTATATCATCCCCTCTTCACATAACAAAAGAATGAAAAATGCAATGGTGAGTTACTTGGTAAATACCTACCCTTGAAATTTCTCTGGACAGATCAAGATTTCTAACTTTCTCTTTGTTTTAGAGACTGTTCTCCAGCAACTACTCCACCTTTTAAAATGCATCTTCCAACACATACTATATTTTGCAGGGGTTTTTTTATTTCAGCAAGTTGCACTGGATCAGAGTCAGACATTGTAAGACAAAAAGCCACAGTGACTTTATCCAAGAAATATGAGGTGGCAGAGATCCAGTATGCCCAGCACTCAAGGTGAAAGAACAGCATGGAAAAAGATTCACAAATTAATTGTCAATTACGGAAGACTGCTGGAGTGAACACTAGATGCATTCATGGGATAATTTAGTCAGGCACCTGCACAACTGAGCTGTGGATAGTGCTGAAGCAATTACTCTATTTTTTAAGAGAATGAGATATCATCATCAGGAAAGGACATAAAGAAAAAGGAGAAAGTTTAATACTTTTCCAAACACATAAAATCAGTGCAGTTAAGCACCAAGGACCCAAGTGGATGATGGAAGAAGGGGAGGTCAAAGTACCTGACTGAAAGTACTGAGGAAGAAGTGAAATTAATTGCTCATACAGTTTTTCCAGAGCATGCAGGCAAGCCAGGAGATGTTGCTGTACCCACAGGCTCCAATAAGGGCACCCTGTGGCAACGGGTGGAAAGCACTAGGATCTCATTTCCCACACTGTGGCACAGGGAAGTCACCAGGTGGTGAGGGCTTTCACCTCCTCTGCCGCAGGTGGCTCTGACAAGGAGCCTGGCTGTGCTCCACAGCCAGCCAGAGGTCATTCCTGGACATGCCGCACAAACTTTGCAACCTTCATGAACAAACATCAGTGAATCATTTCTTGGCCTCAAGGATGACACAGCAGATTCACTTCTGGATCTGTGTTCTCCACACAGCTCCTTGGTCCCAGCTCCCACTGGCATGGCACAGGAGTGGGGGAAGAACTAGAGATTAGAGGCAGGGTAGCAGCTGCTCCTCCTGGCTCTTTGAACACAGGGAAAACAGCTTTTGCCCAATGAGTGAGGAGCGGTATCATCAAATTAGCAAGCCAAGAACAGAAGGACTACATCAAAAAGGAAACAGGAACAAGAACTTCCCCTTAAAAAGCAAAACAGTCTTGCTTTTTTAGAGCAAAATCTTTTGCCTAAAAAGCTCTCACAAAAAACCTCATGGGAGGTTTAGACCATTTTCAAGGGCTGGAAGAAAAACAGTCCTGGGGTTAGAGTGGTAACCTGGATCTGGGGAGACCCACTTCAGTTCTTTGCTCTGCCAGGCGCTCTCGCATGACCTTAGGCAAAAACACTGAAGCTGTAGTTAGCGGATACCTTGGCTTCAAAGGCAAAGTCAGCCTAAGAAGTTCTTGCCTCCCCCCCGCCTGCCATTTGCTGCCTCCACACTTGCTCTGCCCCAGGAGCCCACAGGCACTATCCTGTAAACTAAATTACTGAACAGGATGATGTTAAAAGCAAGTTTTGGCTGTCTTTTACAGGCAGAAGGGTAATTTTGCATTGGACTGATTAAAGGATCCACAATCAATCAGTTACAGCAGCAGAAGAGGTGACGCTGGGGAAACCCATCCACGATGGCACAAGGGCTGCAATAAACAGGAGTAAGGCTGCAAAGACAAGGTGCTGTCCAAGACTGGTGAAAGAACCTCCTCAGCAATGCCAGATGCACTTAGACAGTGTCAGCCACTGGTATTTTTGATGAATGTGGCTCCTTCTCCCCAGCTGCCTCTCCAGCCCTCTTGGCAGGGATAGCTGCCCTTCTAGCAAGGGCAGCAGAAGGAAAGATATGTCAAACCTTCACCTGCTGCTGTCTGGAGGAAGGAACAGCCAGGAATTTGTTGAAACCAGACCAGCACTAGATGTAATGCACTGTTTAACCTCCTCCCTAAACCCTGGATTCCCAGGCGTCACCTACCTGGGGATGGCAACACCCCTCACGTTCCCAGGAAGGGATAAATACAGTCAAGGGGCAGAGACACCCCAGGTAAATGGGGGCCATGGGGAGACCAACAACAGAAAGCAACAGCCAGGCTCATTTTGGTAAGCTCCCATTTTAAAAGCTGACATGCAAATCTCTACTTACCCTACATATTATGAACATTCTCCTACAAACCCAGCTCCTGATTAACTCAGTACATCACTTGCCAGCGCTCTCTGAATGAGCCTGTGAGCCCAATTAGCAGCAGATGCAGCACTAACACTCCTCACCTGCTGTGCTTACCAGTCTTCAGATCAGGAAGGGAAGGGAATATATCAAAGACTTGCAAAGGGAAGGAAGCTTAGAAAAGGCTCAGAAAGGATGAGGGAAATAGATGTCTGCAACAGCTCCTCAGGCAAGGAAGCAGAGCCCTGTACAAAAGGGAAAACATATGGGCCAAGGGAAAACACTGCTGCAGATCATGAAAAACATCCAAAGGGCTGCTGGAGCGCCCCGGGACCGTGGTGCAGGGTGTAGCCAGGAGTGCTACTGGGGCTCTGGGGACCTCTGCCCTGCCTGAACCCTGGGGAGCTCTGCCACATGCAGAGCTTCTCTCCGCATGTTCTGGTACATCAGCACAGGAACCTAAGTCATCCTACATTTTTCATGAGTTCTCCTTGACCTGTCAGTTTTCTTTAGTGCCCCAAAGAGTAAGGAAGGAGCCTCTCAAGCCTACAGCTGCAATACTACTACAACCCAGACAGGAGCCACTTAACTAAAGTTTTGTTAACTCCCAAACTCCACAGCTGCATCTGAGTTTCATTTCGAGGCATCTCTACCAGTGAACTGACTAATCTTACCCACCAATGCATCTGCCAGCTTTTGCACCTCAACTGCTGGTACTGGTTTTGTAACAATAAGAAAAAAGAAGAGCACATGCCAATTTGGATGGTTGGTTAGAGGAGCAGAGAACCTGGAAAGGTCCAAAAAATAAGGTTAGGAGTAGATGGATGTTAATGCCTGAAGCTTTGACATGCTGGGAGAAATGGATTTAATCCTATATTTAATGCTACAGTTTTCTAGCAACCAGCAGAAGGCAGCCATATACTCAAGGCAAGAAGCCTAAATCTCTCCAATGTGTTGGGCAAGGAGAGCCTGGGCATGACACATAAAACCAGCGGCCCAAATTCAACAGCAACTTCTACATGTCCATCTTTTCTAGACTTCAGCTGTCCCAGCAGTAAAAGGATAATGATTTTTTTTTTTTTTTAATAGTAAGCATGTATCTTTCACATGTATAGTACATATTTGGTGAACCTTTCTTGTTGTTATCCTCAAGACAGTTGTGGCTGTAGGACGTAGATGTAACAGAAATACTTTGAAAGAACAGTCTTATTCAAGGTTTAGTCAAACAGCCCATCTAAGGATCCCACACTTGTACAATTTTACTGCTCTCTAGATATTAAACTAGTGGCCTACAGTGACTGCTGATGAGCTCCCAAGCGCTGTTCACATGTCACCCACTCATTTGACAGCAGCTCCAGTGGAGAGACATCACCCAATCTGAGCAAACTGGACTGTGCAACAAAGAAAAGCATCCTGCAGTAACTGACAACAATTTCCATAAAAAGTCTTCTGGTTTCCAAAATATTCCACGGATGGCCAATATTTCCAAGGAATGCTCCCAACAGAAATACAGTGAAAGGGATGCTTTTGTTTTCTATGGATGCATTCTTTTATCTTTGAAATGGGAATGATGGTGCGTTTTCACAGAGAGGAAATTAATGTCTCCGTCACTGGGCTTTACAACTGTATTTGCTTTTCAGACATTTATTCGTATCTTCAGCACGTGAAACTACTGCTACAGGTTGACAAAGAAAGCTGTCAGAGGTGACCATGCCACCAGGGCAAGACACTCAAAACCACATTTGAATTTCACCCTGGCAGGTCTGGTATACATACCAGAGGCAGGAACACAGATGTGAAAGACCATAAAGAAACAAACAGTGGAAGAGATGTTTTTTGGCTAATACAACAAAGACTTTTTAAATTACTTTTCTAATCTAGCCTTTCAAAGCAGAAGGAAGAATGAAATCATGCAAGAATTTTAATTTAAACTGAAAGGTGAAGGAAAAATCTGTCTTTAATCCTGAAAATAAAGGAGAAGAGGTGAGGCAGCACCTTGCTCTTCAGTTCTCCAGAGGACAAGTAACAGTGTACAGCAGGTCCAGCCCAAAGTCTACCATGGGATCTCTTGGCTCTTCCAGGAGTCTCAAGACCTGGCACGCCCATGAGGGCTCCTCCTCTTTTCAGAGGGCAATGGTGTACTTTGGTTTTAAGTCTTTATGTTCTTCCAAATTATTGGGATAAATTTAGCAGCTTGCAGCATGGAAGAAGGGACAGAGTGGACATCTGCAGGCATCTCTGGACTGCATGTGTAAGACAGCTGCTGCTTGACCTTGCACAGAACTCAGTCTACATGGTGGCTTATGACCTTACATTTCTTGGCATACCTGCCACGACCTGACAGGTCTGACATTTCTAAAATCCTCTCAACATTTCTAAAATCCTCTCAACCAAGTACCATTTCATTTTTGTGGCACCAGAACATGCACAAGCATCTGTGAAATGAATTCCACCCGGCTGAGCAGATAACATCACTGTTCTATGCCTCCAACCTAGACCATTAGCTTTAGCTGCAATTTCAAAAGACAGAAGTAGGTTAGTCAAGCTTGGTTGGAGTCCAAACCAACCTGCTCCTCTTGCTCTTGGACATGCTGATACATTTTTCTTGACCCAGCATCATGATCACACGATTCAATATAATTTGTATTACTTCCAGGCACGTGTGAGTCTAAGGGGCAAATACTGGAAGAATGTATTTCAAAGATCTGACATTCAGATTTTGCCAAGTATACTCCTACAGGTACATTCTATAAGATAGTGAATGTTTAGATTAAGTTCCACAAAAATTTCTCATTTTAAGACAAGCTACCACAATGGTCCAGACTTGTAATATACGAAGCATTCCGAGTTCAAAGGAATTTGGGTCATGAAACCGAGGAGGAAAATTTTCATTCACAGGGCCTACCCTTCATTGCTTTTGATTTAAAAGCAGAGAAGTGCTTTCAGTATGTTCCCAAAATGGTCTTTTCAGATGTGATCCTCCCCTTCCCTCCCCTGCTTTTGCAGAGGGTAAAGGCGTTGCCCCCGTGGCTGTCCAGCACACACCGCCACCAAGGTTAGCTCCTACCTAGTCAAACTCCTGTATCTCGACCTTGCAAGTACAGACAGAACCTTAACAGACAAAAAACACAGATCAACCCCCTCTTTTGGTGAGTAACCTCATTCCTCATCTTACCGGGATTGTGACATGCAGGCTTTACCCCAACTTAAACCATCTCTCCTGGACAACAGTGGGAGGCTCTCACTGTCAACATCTCAAATCCTCAAGGATTCACTTCATTGTGTGTAGATGGTATGAACATGGAGGACTTCCAGCGGAACATGTCCCTGGCATGGCAGGGGGGCTGGAACTAGAGGATCTTTAAGGCTCCTTTCTGTCCAAACCATTCCATGACTTTACGACTGAGGCAGTTGGCAGAAATGTCAAAGCCACCAGCCTTGGCCAGCAGCACCAGTACAAAAATGAGAACAGGGCAGCAGTAAGGCTCATCTAATGTCAAATCAAACCCTGCTCGTGGTGGATCACACTTCTCTGTTCTCGATTGTTGCAACTGCCAGGAGGACAGGGTTGCTGACTGCTCTATTAGCATGAAGTGTGATACTACTGGAAAAAAATCAAAATATGTAAATAATATAGCCATATTTTTCTGTCCCCACAGAAAAATTAATATATTATAAACTGTAAATAAATAATAAAGACACGAAGCCAAGCACACCCAAAAATATACAGCTGAATATATCTGAGCTGAGACTTTACAGCTGCAACTTGGGATTTTATACATAATTTGGGCTTTTCTGCTCTTCATTCCTCATGTGGGAAATAAAAAAAAAAAAAGAATGAGCTCCAAAGTGGACTGCTAGAACATGGGAAAAAAATGAGCTGTACGATCCATTTGCACTTGGCTTGTTGATTGTTGTTTTTTTAATCAGAGAGGGGGAAAAAGACCCAATTACTGTTCTGAAATGAAAGATTCACTCTAGATAGTCATTGACACTTGTCAGACTGCACTTTATAGCTTTTCTTCATGACCACCAGCACAATAAGCTCTCAGTGTTTGACTTTCAGTGAAAACATTTTGAAACATCAAGTACATGGAAACAGTCTGCAGAGTATGTTCATGATAGTCCCTAAATATTCTCCAATGTTATTCAAAGCAAAATATTTGTTCCAAGATATGTAAAAAGGAGGAAAATTTGATGTGATGCTACTTCAGATTAAAACCAAGCAATTTCATTTTATGCTTTATATGCTCTCCAGTCCCACTAAGTATAATTATAGACTTCTGTCTACTTACAAATCTCTCTGTACAATGGAAAAAGCAATAAACACAGGTTCTGCCAGCAATCAGATAACACTTATCGTAAACAATAGCTTTTACGATCTATTTGAAATGGGTTCAGCTGCTACAACTTAAGATTTGGTTATTTTTGTTTTCTTGTTGGATTTGCAGCAGGTGGTAAGGACATGATAGAAGTGTTTAGCCACAAGAGATTTGAAAAAGGGACTAGTATTGCATTGTATATGAAATATGACAGATTTATTTTACAAAATCAGTTTTCCATCTCCCAGGGGCCTCTAACTAGTTTGTAAAGGCTACTTTTGAAACTTTGTTCTTCTTGGCTCACAGCTCTGCCAGCACCACGTACAGCCTGATGCCACACAAAGGGTGACCCACATTCAGAAGTGACTCCTCATCAGTTCTTTGTGCCAGTTTCTTATGCAAGTGGGAAATTGTACATTGCCCTGAAGTAAATGTTAACTGCTGATAGGGGACCAGCAAAGATGGATCAAATTTCCTGCAGTTCAGAGAAGTGTGATTTACTGTAGCTCTGGAAAGCTGGGAAAGAGCCCTCAGAAGTCTGCGTGTCCTGGTCTGAGTGAATATTATTGCACCATGAAAATGCTTCACATCACTACTGTGTGAGTGTAACATCACAACAATGATCCCAGCAGCCGATCAGTCAGCAAGACAGGGGTGTATCTGCAAAGAGGACACGGACCTAAAAAGAACCTTAAAGGCTGGGTGGGAGAGGGTAATCCCCTCTATGAATCCTACCTCTTCAGAGATGCAATGGTTCCACCTTGCACCCCACAGATGTGTTCTCCTACTCAAATCCTCATTCCCAGCAGCCCCAAAGGCATCCCACATGGGACACAAAAATGCTTTACACACTCTCCAAAGAAAAACTGCTTTCAGTCCCATTTTCTCAGCCTCAGGGAGAGCAGGTCCAACAGGTCCATTGACAACTTCCATGAAGACAAGGGATGTTAGCATCAATATCAGTGGTCAAGGATTCAACACTGATGAAGCCACAAAAACTTACTGGAATCTCTCTCTCCCTCCAACAATATATCACTTTGAGTTGCAAGATACTTTTGGTTTGTACTTCGTTTATTTTTCTAAAGCAGATCAGCAAGAAAATGGAAGGCTAACAGAACACTAAGGTCAAGAATATAAATGAAGTAGTTAGGAAAAACAAGGCTGTAATTCTCCTAACCACTCTACGTCAACCATCTTGCACATATTCAGCAATTAGTGTTGTTGTAGAGGTTGGAGAATTTATGTTGCAGTATACCTGTAATAGGAGAGTCACATTTATTGCAGGAACTTTTAATTTCCTAACTTGTACTTTAAATTCCCAATAAAACTTCATGATAACTGTCTTTTGGTTGTGGTGGTGTTTTTTGGTTTCTTTTTTAACTGTTATTTCCCATACTTTTAAAATAAATGAATGAAACAGTGCTTGAATACTGAAATAAATGCAGATAACTTTTGCCAAGTTTTACATACAATTTACAGACTATATGTATCAATCCACCTTTCATCTATACCTTTCAAATCAAACTGAAATTTCCACTATTATTTCAAACTGAAATAACCACAGTTAGCGGCCAGAATCCAACAGCACATGTAATTGAAGCCTTGCATGTTAACATTTAGAGAAGTCTTATGGATGTATGACTAGAACCTCAACAACTTCCAGAATTACTTCAGATGGCTCAAAAAGACACAACACAGTTAAGGTTTAGGGTGGGGGAAGGGGACTTGAAAATCCTAAAAGCTCCACCTAGAGACAACTGGTTCATGTTGCGTTAGCCTTCCTCCCCACCCTTCCCCAAACCCTTCCTCAGAATCATGACTAATACAGATTCATTTGATTATTTCTTTTCTGTAACTGAGTTAATAAAATCTGTGGGCCAAGAACACAGCAGCAGCCCCAGCCAAGATGCCACCTACGCTTGCTTGAGAAGCACTTGGTGACCACAGCTTTGATTTGAGTTTTTCCCACCCAACTTGAACATTACACTTTTTCATGATATATGTAGCAAGGAACTTCTACCCTGATTAAAAGTTTTTGAGCCTTCTCAAAATGGCCGGCAAAATTCAGTTTAAAATGCTGTTTCTCTAACAACTCAGTGAGCAGGCTTTCTTCAGCAAGACATCAAATGCAAATATCTAGCACAAACCATTTCATCCTAATTCATATGGGTAAAGGGAGAGAAAGCCCGATGGCTCCCCCATCCACGACTGCCTTTGGGTCACAGCCCTGCCAGTACAGAATCCTCACTCCTACACACTCCTTTCTTAACTTCACATTTGCTTCAGGGAGGAAAGGATGCGTTAAAAGAGGGATCCAGGACAAACACAAGACCTCATAGCTGACATAACCTGGCAAATATCTTCAAAGCTTTGTCCTTCCAAAACTAGGACTAAGGTACAAAACTATTTAAAAGCTTTTCTTCTTCTGCCCAGATTTGCAAGCTAGTCCAAACAGCAAGAGAACAGTGACACTCTGATCTCTTGCAAGAACATATTTCAGAAATGGACGTTAGAAAGTGACAAACATTTCTATTTTGCAGCCTCGAGATACAGATCCCAAGTACCTTTTAACATTGCCACACTCGTTCATAGTTCAGGCAAGCTTTAACAGAGGCTCTACCTTTGAAATGACTGCTACGGCTCATCCTACTTTCCCAGACCAAGGTTTAAAAATCCCAAAATAGCTATAGTGAATGTGCTTGGTACAGACGTGGGGAAGGGCAATCTGGGTCGTCTTCTCCTCACAGAACAATGCTAAAATCTGGCCAGACTCCAGGAATGCACATTTCCCTGCAGACGGCTACCGTAACATTTAACAGTAGGAACCATAAAAGACCTCCACTTCTAATTTTGTATGATTTTTTTTTCTTTTAGGAGGGTGGGCGTCTTCCCTCCACCGTTTTTTTTTTTTTTAATCCTATTTAATGGTAGTCATCGCATGCTTAGATTTCCCCTTTTAGAGTTTATTTAGCTTTAAGAAACCTCGGGCTGAAAAAATTTTATCTGTTCAAAATATTAGAGTCCGGTACACTGCAGAGCAGACAGAATACTGCCACAGTACTATGTAAGTCAAACCCACATGCCAAGGAAAACAGTAATGCAATGAAATGAGTGCCCAGTCCACAGTCATTCAGCTGTAAGTGTCACTCCTACGTTTACCATATGAATAGATGAAGATTCCCTCAAAGCAACACAACCTTAATTCTCTCCCCAGATTCAAATGTATGCATTTAGGAAACACTTCAAACATCAATATCTTTTCCTCCTAAGGCACATTTCTTGTCTGTAATTAGTTTCCATTGGTCAAGTGGGTTTGCTTATATATATTGGGCTATAGGAATGGTTTAAGTGATGCTTTATGATTCATCCTACACTGTCTAATATGATTTTTTTCCCTGTTAACCCAGAATAAGGAATGGAGAGAAAAAGGAGAGAAGGAAAAAAAAAAAGATTGCCTGCAATCATATTGTTACACTGTGCACAGTTTATGGCTGGCTCACATCCAGTTTGTGGTTGTGATAAGAAATGTGTAATCCTATTATACGGAGAGGAGTCAGAATGTACAAATAGGTCCTGGAAATAGGAACTTCGCCTGTAAGATTATTCTTCTCTCCATAATAGTTCTGCAAGTAGGTCTAGACGGTAGCTCTTTGCTCTTCTCCCCACTGCTAATGGAAAGCCAACTGTCAAAACAATTCTCAGCACAGGAACTTAGATTTTTGCAAGAAGACAAAAGGAAGTGGTTCTGTGCATTTGTGTACAACAGCAACGTTAATTAGAACAAGGGCTCCGAGCCCTCACAGGCTGGCACGTCAGGAGTGTATCCCATCACATCAAGGGAGCTCAGCTCGCTCCCACATTGCCACGTTCTGTGAAGTTGCCAAATCCTGCACATTCTGCAGTTTATAAGAAACATTAACTGCTTATCAGTGACAAAAACTGATTCTCATGGCATTTTGCATTGCTGCTCCCTTAAAAAAAACACACAGAAACCATTCCCTAGGTATAGGGCTCTTGGGCTGCTAGAGGTATGTTCTTGCACTGGATAGGAAACCAAGCACCACCTGTGCAAGTCAGGATCCCCTTGGAGTTAAATTCCTGAATAATTCCAGCCCAATTATCTATTTTTCTAATTTCCTTTGTATGACAATACTGCTTTACTGTGGTTATGATTCAAAAAGGGGGTTATGCATGCCCCAATGTGCCCCACAGGCCTAAGTCCTTTTGACGTAGGTCAGACAAATTAAAATACAGAACAGCGATCTCATCAAAGACTCTCTTCACAAGGACCCATACAGCAGAGAGGTGATGAGATCCATGCCAGAAACAGTTGTGCCTCCAAGTGAACCAGGTCAGTGATTAAGCTTACTCCTGTCTGACCAAAAAATACATTCACAGAAATCAGCAAAATGTTAAGAAAGAAGGGCTTTTTTTCTAGGAAAAGGAATAAATAAAACAACCTATCTCCAAGTATGTAATGCAGGAGTAAAGGACAAGTGATAGGACAAGAGGTCTCAAGTTGCACTAGGAGAGGTTTAGATTGGATATTAAGAGGAAACTCTTCACTGAAAGGGTGGACAAGCATTTGAACAGGCTGTCCAGGGAAGTGATAGAATCACCATCTCTGCAAGCATTCAATAAACATCTAGATGTGGCACTTAGGGACACAGGTCAGTGATGAACATGGCTGTTCATGGCTGGGTTAATGGTTGGACTCAGCCATCTCAAAGGTCTTTTCCAACCTCAGCAATTTAATGACATGGCCATAGGGTTGCAAGGCAAATATAAGCACCATAAATCAGCTCAAGCAGCAGCAGGGTACACCAGCTTATTATGAACCCCATCAGACTGTGGGTGGAGTATTGCAGGCTTCTGAACGACCTGGTTTGGTGTATTTGAAGATGCCAAGCTAGACCAGGTGTATTCTCATGACACTGCAATTCCCTCTGTGACTGCAACACCAACATACTCAGTAAGTACCAACAAAATGTCTTTAAGCGTCCCATTTTCCAACTTGCTGCAGCAGCAGTGCTCACAGGTAGAAAATGTAATTCTCTTCTGGGTGAAAGAGGGAATCTGAGATGAGAGAGAACAGACATAGTTCTATGAAAAATCAAGGTACTCTATAGTTACAGGTATAAAGGACAGTGACTAAATGCTGTCCTAGGTCAGGGGAGCACACATCCATTTGCATTAAGGATGCAGAAGGATACACATGTAAACCAGAATTTAAGCATTTTAAATAAGCAAGGTATGTTGGTTTTTTAACCTTAAGTAGTACTCTCCCAATAAGATCACCAAATTCTGGATTTTCTCATCCACTCCATGAAGCAAGCATCAGGCCATGCAGACACTGAGGGCAGCCTCAGGTTGGACTGATTTTGAGTGGGCTGCCAACCTCAGTGGTTCTGTCAATCTCTGATAATTAAAAAATATTTATTCCTTGGAAAAAAAAGGTTGCATGTCACAAATTCTCTGTGTAAAATAACAGAGAAGGAATCAGATTCAAATGATTGTGTTGAGTTAAAGTGGGCAATAATGCATATGTTGAAACCCAATTAGCAAAGAAGCTCACCCAAATGTCATTGAAGTGCCTTTTGCACCATACTACCTTCACCTGTGATCTGACAAATGGCAAATTACCTGATGTAGCTGTACTCTGTTGCACATTAATTAGAAGAAAACAGCAGAAGAAAGAGATGGAAGGGAACTGTACAAAGGCTGCATAATTTTCCTATTAATATGAAGCTAGTATATTAATATGAACCTAGGAGTTTAAAAAATCCTTCAGTAAGAGGAAACTGATGAGTAGTTCAAAGTGGTGAAAGACAAAAAAAATTAGAAATCAGCCTGTTAAAAAAAAATCATGAGACTTATTAAAAGTGAAATGTGGATTCTTAATTCTTCTGTGACTTTTAGGGTGCTGTTTCACTTATTTTCATAGCTTCTTCACACCACAGTTAATGCTGGCACTGCAGAAAGCAGCAGCAGACACTGATGCATGTTCATGAAGACACAAATCCTCAGCCATTATTCAGCTAACAAAAGCAGTGACGTAGCTGCCCTCTGTGGTAGGGCAGGGCGCTTAATCAAAACAGCCCTCAAGAAAAAAAGAGCAGATTGTAATCAGCTCCTGAGGGTCACTCAGGGTTTCCTGCAAGGCACACGTAGCTATCTGTTAATCCATGTGCCACTTTGGAGGCAGTTCAGGAAGCCCAGGAGGGAGACTGGCAGGTCTGGGAGGGATGGACAGCTGACTCAAGTGGTTGAGGTCCAGTGTGAGGGCAGCAGGCTGACACTGCCCTCCCTGATACTCAGCACTGGGCACCTGCAGTGTGAGAGACACAGAGCCCTCAGCCTGGGGGAAAACAATGGCACTGCAGCCTCAAAAAGTCTTGACCACCACCCCCCCAAATGTTTCAGACTCAAGCTGTCCTCTCCATATCCATGCAACACCATCTCCAGAGTGCATCCCTGGTACTGCCAGGCACGTGGCATTAAACAAAAGTGCGCTGTCTGCAGCTAAGCTGGGTCCCCTAGGTCCCTTGTACATTCTCCTTTCCACGAATGACCTCCTGCAGACCATTATGTAACATCAAGAGGGACTGTCATGATGACAGAGAACAAGCTGTCACCTGGGAGGTACACACAGTAGTATTTTTGAATGGAAACCACCATCCTTTGCTGACGTGCTTTCTTTAAAACACTTCTATCCTTGCTTTGGATGTGTAAGGATGATTAAGAGTCTTCCTTTGACTTCTGCTTTCTGTGCTGAAATTACATTGCTGTTTTGTGATATCTGGCTGAAGTGTAACTGACGTTGTCATCAAAACAAAGTTACAGAGAAAATGGAATCCATCCTTTTGCAAAATCCTTCAGTGAGGATAAATCATGTTGCCTCTGTGTTCTACATTTTACACATCAAAATGCAGACAGACAGAAACGAAACAGCAGCTGGGACTCCAGCATAATGCACTCACAAAGAAAGATACTTCCGTATCTTCTCCATCATTTCCTGACAAACAAGAAGGCAGATAACTGGTCTGAAAATTTCTTGATGATTTGGAAGGGGTTCCTGACACCTTAGATGTTGCTTAGGCTGTGCAAGAACCGACACTCGCCTTGTACACGTGTACAAGATCACAACCTTTTCCATGTATGTGGGAATGCAAAAGAGTATTTACTTAATTCTTAGTCCATACAGAAGACTTTTGTAATTATGCAAGATATTTGCTTAATTACAGATCATTCAACAAGGCGTGTTACATCAGGAATGCCTAAGGAAAGGCAAAAAGGAATGGCATGCTTTAAAGACAGTATACATGATTTTTCAGTCTTCTTCCATTTGTTCCCTATTTTACTGCATATTCTGTAAGCATGTATTTTGATATCTGTTTTAACTGTACAGAAAGAAAAAACAAAGGGAGGACAAAAATGCAGGAAATAAGTAAAGGGTGCCAGAAAAAGTGTGAGGTTAGGAGTTGGTAGTGGAGGGAAAAGGAAAAAATTGTACACTGATCTATGAAAAAAGGCAGCAAAAACATACATGAGCTAAGAAAAATTAGAGATTACCAAAAATAAGTCAGTAATTGACAGATTTACCGCTGACCGGTTATGATCTGGGCAATTATGGTAGAAACAATCAACTTGATTTCTTCACTTCTTAATTTATTCATTTAACAACTAGAAATACAGGAAAAATATTCAGATGGAAGCACTTTTTTACAAGATCGCTTTCCTCTGAGAAACAGTAAAAGCAGAGGTAGCCTATTAAAAAGCCTACTCCTGCTCAAATTGCCAATTTGAAGACTTCAGCCCAAGAAAATTCAAGTACAAAGAAATGCCTCCCCACCTCTGCAAGCCCAGCCAAGTCCCCTCCTCATCAGTCTCCAAACCAAACCATACGGTGCAAGTCTACCAACAAAAGAATACAGCAGTTGCACTGAAGTCCCAGCGAGGTTTCATACGGTTCATTGTTTGAGCTAATTTAATTAAAAGAGGGTCCAGATGATGATTATCCTGGCAAAAGGAAACTACACAGACAATACAGTGGCAGACTGCCACAATCACTGTATCTTATCTCTGAACAGAAAACAGAACTAAAGGAAGAGGATAAAACAAGCCCACCTTGCTAACCTATGAAGTTGACATATTCCTACCATTCCCACAGACTGGAACAAGACTCAGCTTGCCCAGTCTGCTAATTTTTGGCACTCCATGAGGTGCTGTGAACATGACCATGATTAGTTTAAACAAGAAAATCTACCATCACAGTATGCTGCAATGACAGCTTAGTCACACACCCTCCATGCCAGGCACCGAAGGTGGCATTATTTACAGTCCAAACCCTGGTGCGAGGTTCAGGTGGTTTGGGCACCATTCCCAACACCATGATGCAATTTCCTAGGGAAATGCAGTGCTCACCTCCGCCTACAAGAGCAAGGTCATATTAAGTTTATAAGGTCTGTGTAAATATTTAAATAAAATAAAATGATGAAATTTTAAGGAACATATAAGGAGCTTAGGGCCTGAAGTTCAGCTGTCTACAGAGGTCCACTCAAATCAGAAGCAGCAAGCCCTCCCTGGAAACCTTTCCAAAAGCCATTCTTGGATTAGGAATATTTCTTAAAACTCTGTAGGGACATAAATCAGTGCTGCTGATCTGCACACTCTCATAGTTCAAAGTCTAGTAGTACCAAACTGAATTTGACTGGCTAAGAATAACTATTTCCATGAGCAGACATTTCTAAATTAGGGATGCTTTTAGGTTTTTTATAAAGACTGGAAGATATTTTTGCATGCAATTTCAATTCTTATCTACACACTTCCAACCAAAAATTTTTCCTGTAAATGTTGTACAAGAATATAAAAAGAAAGGGATTAAACAAACAAATTCAAACTCTGCCCAGCAGATGTATGTTTTTTAATAGGAAAGCAAAAACCTAAGAAAAAAAGGTCAAATGATTTGATCAGTGCCAAAAAGCAAGCTAGTGGGAAAGCTGGGAGTGAAGCTGAGCACGTGATTTCAGCTGTAGATTTCACAGTTTGAGGCCAGTAGCTTACCTGACAGATCTCCTCTCATCTCTTGGGTGTCTAAAGGCATACTCCAAATATGGAGTAAATATTTATAAATAAATAAACCTTCCGAAACCAGAATGAAGACACTTTGGTTTAATGCCTAAGAATAAACTAGGTGCTACAGTGAGAGGAGGTTGAAACCTATTCCTTCTCCAATAGTCTTTGGGATACCACATAAATGATGGGAAAGCCAAAGATATTTCAGTAAAGCAGCAGCTGATCACTCTGTCTCAGGTACATCTCTGAAAAGAGAATACAGACCACTGCCCCCAGATTAGGTTTTACAGGAGGTACAATTGGCAGCTCCAACACTGTTTTGGAGGAGAGCTACTCTAACCACTGACAGAGCCTAGAACACCACTGCACGATGAGGCAGAAGGAACAGTGTTAAAGCTGTAACAGAAATGCAGTCCTTTCAGATTAGTGTAGTCATCCTGTCTGTCTCAGGTTAGAGGAACACAACATGTGGAAGAGAGACCGTAAGGTAACAGGAGCAGCCATCAGTCACCTTCACCTCCAGCCATTCCCCACTCCCAGTTTCACATGCCTTCTGCACTAACTCACACACCATGAGCAGCTGCTACACCCCCACTAAGCCACTCGGAGTGATGGGAAGAAAGACTCCTGCAGACACACCCTTTCCCCAGCACACCTTGCAACAGCAACAAGTTTGACACTCTTCTAGCTCAGACAATTCTTTGACAAAGCATAATAAAACCCATCCACACGGCCACGGACCTGCCCTCAGCCAGCAGTAATTAAAATTAATCATTCACAATTATTTTCATGGGTATGTTCAGAAAGGGACACTGCCAGCTCGCTGACTCCTCAAAGCTGACAGACCTTGAAATAGGCTGTGGTCAGGTACAGCGTGTCCCTGGGTTTCAAGCAGTTAAAAACATGCTTTGCATATCGATTCACCCTTCCACCCTCAGTGCTGACAGCCTCAGCCACCCCTGTCCTCCAGCCCAGCACCTGAGCTGGCATCAGTGAGAGGGATTGGTAAGAAAAAAGGTTTTTCAAGTAAGTATTGCTATGCCTATCATTATTGCTGCCCTGATGAAACTCAGGGTCCTGCGAGTGTTAAAATTTCTTATTCCTGAATCTCATTGCCTTCTGAACTCAAGATTCTTCCCATTTTCAACACATTTGTATTATGCTTTTAATCACTATCTTCTTCCCTTTCAGCTTCACTGGTCACTGCCTGTGTTATTCTAAGGTAGAGAGGTTTCTAAGGTACAGAGTAGCCTGAAAGTTATCAGTTTCCATGCCTCAAAAACTACTGAAGAAATTAAAGAGGTAAAAGAATTAATGAAATTCACTTTAAGGCATTAGGACTGTCACTTTCTGGAACACTGTTTATGTATACAAGCAATTTTTATGGGACTGAACATTTACTATTCATGATAGCAGCCTTGATCAATTCTGCTCCTTCAAAACCTACCATAAAAACATAAAAGCATCTGTCTTATGTATATAAACCCCAAACGTGTAAGCAGTAAGACCAAGATTGTAACCAGTGCAAGGAGAAGGCAGTCACACCTAACAGACTGCAGATCCCTCAGTATCAACCTGCATGGTGCTCCTTCCTTCCCAGCAACTGGAATATTGATTTTTACAATACCTACTGGAAAAAAAAGGGTTTCCAGCAAATACAGTGAAGGAGGAACAGGGTAACGGGATTGTCTGCTTCCCACCACATGTGTTCTGTAGTTGGAGCCCAAGGATGAATTAAAAAAAAGAGATGGTGGAAGATCCAACTTCTTACATAAATCAGTTCAGCATGGTTTTGAAAGGAACAGATATTCTGCCTTTGCTAAAATAGAAAATTTTCAGATAAATATGCTTTCCTTTTCAAGTAGTGATTTTTCTAAGTAGGTCTGATGTTGTGCAGGAAACAGGAGCACTGACTGGAGAGTGAAGAGTTATGCAGGCAGGGCTCAGGAAATCAGAAAAGGAAGTAAACAGAGTAGAACAGCAGCACTCAAGCTCAAAAGTCTCTCTGGGCATCAGCAACACTAAAGCAAGTCTGCAAATGTCACCCCTGACTTCTTTATGTGTTATGCAGAGTACCAACCTAATTTTTCCAATATTATTTATTTATCCCATGCTTCTCTTGTATTGATTACCCCAATTTTTAATCATCACAGTTTCCTAATTCACACTAGATCCTCCTTAATCCACTTTCCCACTGAAGATGGCATTAAAAACATCAGGACCCTAAAATTTAGGGCTACCCCCTTAACCTCTCCTTTCTGCACCAGGAGTCCTGCACTTACAACTTAAGACACAAAATGAATATTGCCAGCTCCTGGATTGGCTCTTACTTCATCCCCTCCTTCCATGACCATGAGTATTTGCAGCTCAGAAGAGCAGTAGGGATCAGTGTCTCCTGCCAGGCTGCAAGGGAAAGCCCAGCCAGCATCCTAGCTTCTTCCCCTGCCAGGGCATTTGACTAAAAAGCCTAATTTTGACGTGCATACTTTATATGTTTATATATTTTTGCCCCACCTCACGAAATTTTAAAGCTACCTGGGAGAAGGAACTCAAAGGTGTGAAGCAGAGAAATAATTTAAAAGGGTGGGAGCCCTATTTCATCACATATTACAAGCACTTATCCCTTTGGAAAGTCAAGACTAAATTAATCACAGCTAAAATATTTTACAAGCTTGTAAAAACTCAACAGGGATCCCGAATGAACTCCAGCATGTGGGGAAAAAGAAAAACAGAAAGTGGAGAGGGAATTGTTAAAAGAAGCATGAAGAGCCCCAAAACAACCCTGAGAAACCAGAAATAGCACCATAAAGTGGTGTGGGTTGGAAGGTCACCTAGTTCCAACCCTCCTCCCATGGGGGACAGGTTGCTCAGGGCCTCATCTAGCCTGGCCTTAAACACTTCCAAGGGAAGAGGCAGCCAGAGCTTCTCTTCAGGAACCAGCCAGAGCAGGGAGAGCAGCTGAGTAGGCACACATGTACATGGGGAAGATGCAGCTCCTAGAAATTTCCTGGCTGTTCAACAGAAAAAGAAGACATCCCAGATGAGCAGGCATTGACTAGCTCTGCCCCACGGAGATGCGGAGCAGCTCTGTCTGAGCACAGAGGAAAGCCCTGTATCCTCTTCCAGCAGCCAGACAACCTCGCTAGTAATGGATTAAAGTGATTTAAGTAACTATACATTTAATAAGGTGAAAAGGGCAATGACACAGTTACATTTTGATTGTTTTGAACTACAAATTGCTTTGCAATTCTGTTCCTGTTTTAAATACAAAAATAGCACTTTTTGCCAGAGCTGACCTGGAATAAGTATATAAGCAAGGCAAAGAACACATCTTTTATTAGTCTCTTGACAGAGAATACAGATAAGCTTTCAGACACTAGGACCAGCAGACACGAGATCTTCAGAGCAAGGACCATTGCTCTTTAAATACATAAACACAAATGGACATGTTTATATATACACATATATAAAAACTTCCTACCTTTCTATAAAACAAAAAATGCTTTCTCAGTGCTGCCAATAACAGATAAAGCTCAAATTTCCTTTTGTCGGAGAAAGAAAATCACAGCTAAGAAAAACAGACCATGGGAGACCCCAGCAGCAGCAACAGATGTCATTAGCTATTACTTACTGTGATTATGGAAGAATTCTATTTTTTTATTCTGTAGCCTCTCTTTGCCATTCTTTTCATCCACCTTGAAAATGATTCCAGGATTTAAGTAAATAGGGTCATCTGGGGGTTGCGTGCTCCTGGATAAGCCTCCCTGGCCCCTCCCGTGGGGAAAAAAATAAAAAATCCAAGCAGCAACAAAGAGAAGTTTTCAGTTTTCTGATGTTCTCTTCCCCCTTTCCTAATGTAAATTCATAGCAGTTCCTGTAGAGACTGTAAACACCCACACAACTTTCCAGGTGGGGAAAAGGTAAAAAATCCTCACACCAGTAAATCTAACAACAGCAGTTTCTTTACCCCTTCTTTGAGCAGTCACTGGATATAAAATCTGTTGCTGCCTCATGGACAAACACACACAGAGCCTTTGGCTCAGGGGAGAGATGTTTCAGGGCAGTGTGAGGATTTGATGGCTGTCTTAGCTTTCCTCACACACTGAGCAGTCTGCATAACCTAACAGCATTAGCTTACTAACAGATATATTAATAGGTATGGGGGGAGGGAAAGGAAGAGTGGGGAAAAAAAGCCACTAAAATACATTCCACCTACACATCTCACTACTAATCATAAACTCAGGTAGAAAGCTTCTTCAGGACCAGGAGAAGAAGAAAAGAACAAAAAGACTGAAGGGGGGGAAAGCACCTATTTTCACCTTTTTCTGGAAATATACCAATTGCTGTATTTATCAATTCATGATAAGGAATGAGAAAGTAAAAAAAAAACAAAACAAAAAAACCCACAAAAGCAACAACAACAAAAAACCCCAACAAACTAAAAAAAACCACCACACCAACAAAAACCCAAAAAACAAAACAACAAAACAACAAAACAGCTGAAGAACTGCCGCAACATCTTGCAGTTAGTAATTTCAGAGTGATAAATATAACGTTGGCCTCAGACTGCTAGAAGGATTAGATTTAGCTGTAAAACAAGTAGTGCAGTTAACAGTTGCTGTTGGGTCTGGTGTTAGGATTAGAAAGCATTGCTAATCACAAGAAATGTAAAAAGATTAAGAGGTGATGGTTGCCAGTAAGGTTTTAAAAGCATGTAAGTGCTGGAATTCATTTTGGGATTAAAATTCCTAAAGTGAAAAAAAAAAAAGAAGAGGATAGATCATAAACAGCAGCCAGTTCCACCTGCACTGCCCACAACCCTTTCTCAAGCATTAGGAGAGTTAGTAAGTGTGGAAAAGTGAAACATATGCCATGGCTTATACTGAATGATCCTAGGGCAGCTTTGGTGAGGAGAAGTAAGTATTTCTATTCTGGTACCTATGAATGAACTATGGCAATCTAAAACCTGTTTGACTAAAACCTTTTGCTTACCAAAATCCTGCCTGGACAGTGGGGTTGCAACTTTTAAAGGCAGTGTAACAAAAATGATGATGGCATTTTGTATCTGCATCCTTTCAGTAGGAAGGATAAGACAACATGTTGATCTCCTAGTTTGCTTCCAGCTTGTGTAGATTCACCTCTAAGATCTGTTTATGTTCTTAGTTACTAAGGATAAGCAAAGCTCTCCATATAAAAAAAATCTAGAGTGTGCAAAAGAAAACTCCTCATGAAAAAAATAAAAACAACAAAAAAAGAAGAGAGAAAAAATTAGCTTGCAATGACCTCTAAGTAAAGACTAACTTTTAATAAACAAATCTGAATTTCAGATGAAAAGTTTTACTAAAATGGTATTTTAGACAGTGCAAACCACAGAATGTGGTTAGATTCCCTTAAGACAGAGCATCAAGCACAAAGTTCATTTCTGGTCCCCTTGTCCACCACCACCCCAAACTGCACAGTCAGAGTAGCACACTTTGAGGGGAACACAGACCTGTGCAAAGCCCACCAGGTTCCCAACGGGCCTGATGGACAGCCAAAAGTTGGTTAGTGCTGAGGCCACCTAAAACTTGTCTCTCTCCCACACTGTCCCACATTTATCCAGTGATTCTAAGTAAAATTCAAGCGCTACCAGGACATTTTGTGAGCACTGCCTCTGCACAGATGCATTTCTTCCTGTGCCTCCAAGGGGCTCAGATGCTGATTCAGAGCAGCCTCTCTTCAGTCATTACTTTACCCTCTGTAAATCTGGACCTTGCTACTCCAGGGGTTGGGGAGTAAGTGATATGAAGGAAGACCACTTCATCGTTTTGTACACATCTTTCAGTTAAGTGTTCCTGATCCTGGTCCTTCCTGGATTTTCAGACTCTCCAAGTCTGCTTTTTCCTTCTGTTGCCCCAAAATGAACATTTTTTCCAGATGCCTGTAGCAGCAGGAGAAATAACCATCTTCCAAGAGTTATAAAACAGTCATATTAAATAATAGAGGTGAAAGCACTGTGCATGATTTCTGCAGAAGTCTTTTCAGTAGAACAGATAAATTTATTCACTGCATTATGGAACAGTTTGAGAAAACAAGATCATACAATGTACACTGCCTCTATTTAAATTGTTTCATTTCTATTCATGAGTGCTCTGATTAGATACACTGAAAATATCATCAGTAAGAAATAAATAATTCTACCAAATTAATAGTTGTTGATTTCTTTTACCTGCAAATGTAAGTAGCACCTTGTTCACACTAGACAAAGCTACTATAATTTGGATATATTGATCTTGTTGGTTCAAGTCCACACAGCACACAGAGACAGGTGTGCATCTGCATTTTCTTAGTATCAAGCAACTTCTATAAAATGTGAGTTCTGTCATGAGTAGAGAAGGGCTAAAATGCACTTTGCATGGAGAGGCTTAGTAGACAACAAGGTTTTTTCTTTCCTCTAGCTGTTTTCCCCAAACAGAGGGTTGAGAGAAATAAATTGCTTTAAATGCAGAAAATTGTTCAGAAATGGTATTTTAGGGAATACAGGTGAATTTTCTGTATCACACAAAATTAATCCAAGCTCAGCAAATGCTCTTTAATTAGAAACACCTTTAGAAAGGAAGCAGCCAGAAGTAACCCTCACTAATATCTTTACATTAAGGGAGCTACTAACCAACCCCAAACCAGCTTCTCCGGGACCTCCTTCCCTGTAAAATATTTTCCTGGAGAAGCACGGAAAGGGGTGGATTTGTGCAAATGGAGCAGAATGCATTATTTAGCAGAAAGATCTGACTAATGTTTTCTTTAGGAAAAAACAGACTAAAAAGATAGAGTTAATATTTCATTCTAGACATTGCAGAATGATGAATGCCAAATGTCCGTTCAGCTTATGAACATCTGAGAATAAAACCCTCTACCATTTTGAAAAATTTATCCAGTTTAAGTCAGCAATGAATTCTTCTTCCAAGAATCAAATATAATTGCTGTAACATTTCAAAAAAATTTAAATGCACAGCTCAGTACCTTAAGAGCAGCCTGTTTGCACAGCAGCCAAGTGATACACCTCAGAGAGCTACTGTTAGCTACTGCAGGGAAGATAAATCAAGAAAATGCTGAGTTGAGGTGCAATTTGACAGTTATTAGCAGAACAGGAGTAATTTGATGAAGGAAAAAAAAAATCTGACAAAATCTCAGTTCACAGCAACAGATTTTGGAAGCCTATTTGCACATAAATTGAAAAAAATAATTCTTGCATTAGAAACTGATGAAGATGAAACAATATACCCTAAATCCTAACATATTTGAAATTATTTTCTTTGATTCAAAGCCGATAATCCTGTAACAGGCAGTAACTAAACAGGGGCTTTACCAGACTTGCTCTGCATGTTGAAGAGACTGCACAGCCTGATCCTGATCTGGGGCCATTCAACTATCAGAATAACTGGATTTACTGCCATTCACACCTTTGTTTTTGCCATTTGAAAGCATCTACAGTGCGCAGAACACTGGGCTGTGTTTTAAGCATTAGCGGCATAAATACCCCCTGGTGTACCGTATACTTCAGCACTTCTGCCTTCCCGTAAATCAAGCACACAGCCAATCATCTTTTTTATGGTGGACTCTAATGGCAACTCTATTATTCAAATTCAGGCTGTACAGAGCCATGTCTCACGGGGATGTGAAGCAGCTCAGGAGCAGGTTTATGAGTGAGCAAGGGAAGATTCAAATCTGACCACGATCTTCCCACTACAACCCCATCACCTCTTCCAATTTATCTGCATCTTTCAATTTATCTCTTCTGTGCTAAAGACATTTTTTAAAAAACCAAAACTGCTATAAGAAGGAAAAACAAATTAGAAAGCCTTTTCTGCTCTTCAAGAACCACCTCTCTGCATCCCCATAAATGTTCAGTGTAAATGTTTTTGCTCACGTACTCGTAAGCAGAGAAGCTGTTCTTTACTGCATTACAATTAGATGCACAGATTAAGAGATATCTTTCATGTCATTATATCAAACTCTTCTACAAACATACAAAGGGATTTTATAGACTGTTGTCTTTTCTGCTTATTACTGAATTCTCACACTCAGCATAAGATGCAGTAAAAGTGAACGATACTTTCCCTGTGTTTACTGTGCCCACCAAGAACCATTTAAAAATCCAAATAAAACAACTTAGCTATGATTTCAACAGCACAAACTGTTCTCTCACGGGGTTTCTCTTTTTCCCCTTTCCCTTCACTCATCTTTCAGTTCATGAAGATAGGAAACATGAAAACTAAATGGATTTTTGTGTAAATAATTAATCTTTTCAGGCACATCAAACTAATACCCGAGTTCATCCAAGGAGCTGACCAGATGCAGCTGATTCTAGAGGTATTTTAAAGAGCATTCTGAAGAACTAGTCACAAAAGGTTGCAAGGAAATGCTGAACAGCTGTGTTGATATGTAGGTGTAGAAGGATTACAGGTGACCTCACCCCTGATAAGTCACAGTTGGACTAATTACCAAAGAGGAACAGCCTTGCCCTTAATGGGTTGCAGCTGTGACTGAAAGATAAGTGTGATAAAAGGGGTGGGTTAGCTGGTCCAAGGAGGACTTTGAACGTGGAGAAACTGAAGGAGGACCTAGAGGAGTCCTGAGGAAGAAGGAACGATCCAGAGAAACACAGGGAAGAGAGCTGCTGCTGTAAAAGATCTGCTGTGAGGTCAGTTTGGGTGAGATGGAGTTGGAGCCTTCAGTTATAGCCATAGCTAGGTAAAAGCCTGTGGTCAGAGGCAGTAAGGAAATACTTGCAGTCGTATTCCAGCAGGAAATAACCAGCAGCCAGAGTCTGCAGTTGAACCCTATCATAGGAACTTGCTGCAGCCAGAGTCAGTGAATAGTTGGAGTCAGGATAACTGAGCTGTAAAGAAGAATGAACCAGGACCCTTTTCACGTTGTTAAATGGGAGTCTGTGTCTTGGCCCATTTCTGTGCCTAATGAGAGATCTGCTGCAACATTGATAGAGTTGTTTTTAAACAACCATGTTGGAACTCTACCTATCCTTACTGAACGCAGCTGATGGGGACGCATTCCCAGCCGCCCTGAACTGCCCCTGCGTTTTGGAGACTCGTGTCTGCACAAGACAGGCTTTGTGAGCAGGGTGAGCTCTGGCACATCTTGGGAAGATGAAGAGAATTACAAAGGCTGAGCATCGTTTTCCTGCCAAGTAGCAGGAAAACATGTGGCAACATAAAGCATCTTTTAGGCGCACGAGTCCCACAGGGCAGACATCCGCACAAGCTGAGCTGATTCTGTGAGCCAAGTTGCCTTAAACCAAGGTCCCATGGGGACTGGGAAGTGAAGTGATGGTAGTAACTCTGCTTCTCTTTAAGCCATGAAGGAAAATGGAAAGTATTTTGCATACTTTTAAACATCCTAAGTACAAACAATAGATTAATTCTTGCGGGAAGTCCAACAATTAACCTTTACTACACTTGCACGTCAAGTCATGTTTCTTGTGCTGAATAAACCATAGCAAACTCCTGCAGCTAAAAAGGGCAAAAAGAAAATCTAGGGACTTCTGTTTTTGTTTTTACTCTTTTAAAAGCCAAAATCTAAACATTCCATTCTGCTTACTTTAATAACGCAAGTGGTCTCTCTCCTGCATTTGTTAGAAGAGGAGTCTGCAAAAGGGGACCAGGAAAATTGGTCTTGCCCACAACTAACATCTGTTCCTCTGATTCACAACTTCTCATTGTACAGACTGAATCAGAAAAAAAGCAGCAAAGAAATACAATTAAATTTCAGAACATAACCATTTTAGTAACATTGCTTTGCCTGTGCAGGAAATGGTTTCTTAAAGTGAAGAAATTATTTTGCCATGTGGAAACCTTGAGCAGGTCAGTAACCCACTACTGTACCAGAGATTAATTTATGCAGTCAAGTTTGTATCTTCAAATTCACTGAAGTGGAGATTTACTGCAACAAAAACAGAGAACACCATTGGAAGGATATGTTATAAGGGGAGCAGGGTAAAAGGAAAACTAACACAGAAAAGAGAATATTCTTGGATTTGCAGCACAATCCTCACTGATTTATTCCAAGAGAGTTTGTGTTTCCACACTAAATTAACATGGCTACTACTATAACTTATATCTCACAGAAATAAGATTTGGTGAAGAGTAAAGTTTTGCAGAATGTTCTCTGGATGAATTTCCTTAGAAATAGCTCCAAATAACTTTAAGAATTATCATCTTAATGACATGCTTACCCTTGAGGGGAAACTTTGAGCCCTTCAGCAGAAAGCAACCTCACTGCAAGCAGGATTTTAATGGCTCTGAGTTACAGTTTGTGTAGTGGGAGCCCTCTTTAAATCAAATATGTTTAGAAGTGTCCTTGTTCTGAAGTTGCCTGTACTGGCCATCCCATCACAAATTTATGCCTTCATGCTTTGCAGCGCAATTATGTCCATAGACCCACATAAGGTGTCTGTGAGAACATGGACTCTTCCACAAGACTGATCTTCCCACGTTACACTGAAAAAATAAGTGCCTTATAGTCCTTGTGTGTGGAAGCCACTCAACCCAAATGTGCAACGTTTTCTGTGTGTAAGACACGTGTGCTGAGGAAATATACATTAATTGATTATGACAAAGAACCACCACAAAGCAGTCCATCATCATAATGAAGTGTTTACAGTAATCTCTATAGAATTGCAGACCTGACCTTTGGTGATGTGGAAAACAGTATTTATTCGCTACTTCACAACCAAAGAATGCTTGCTGCAATCTCTTGCTTGAAAGTTCAAAATTGAAATGGTTCTCACTCTAGCCCAGCTGACAGCATTAGTTGTGGAGAAGCTTGCTTCCAGAAGAAGTGGAATGTAAAAACAAAGTTGCTGTGACCTTAACAATAATCCTGTTTGCATATTACAATACATTTTCCTACTATAACAAGGCAAAGTCCCTTGTGTTCCGGTCAGAAAAAGTCATCTTCCAGTAAAAGCATACTGTGATCAATAACATTTTCTTAATATATTATATTATCTCCCACTGAAACACTTTTTCACTTGGCATTTCAGGCTGCCGAGTAGGGGAAATTCATGACAAAACTAAGATGGTAAATGAGATACTGCAAACTAATTCCATCCAAGAGCAATCTTTTCATTCATGAGCAATTTGACAGGCCAGTGTTGTCTGACTTCAGCAGAAGCTTTCTCAGCTTTCAAATAACAGAAGAATCTGCTCTACTACCATACCAAACTTCACTTCAGCCTGCATATCTTCGTGTTAAAATACATTAGAGTTTCAACAGCCAACTCCGAGACTAGAATTAGTGGGACATACTTTAAATATTAGTTTAGAAAACAGACTGAGAAGTCTGCCACATCAATCCTATGAAATCCTGTTTTCAAGTTACCCCAAAGCATGGCAGGGCACAGGAAATCTGTGCTTCCTTAGAGGGTTTGCCACAATCTCAGTGCAACCCAGTCCCGGCCCAAGTAATCACAATGCCAGGTGAAGGACCTCAATTTGGTACTGGAAAATTTCAAAGACAGCCTTGTCACAATGGGTATTATAGTAAAGTGCTTCTCCATCTGCACATCTGAACTCTTTTGCTATGACGAGTAGCAGCTTTATTTCCTCCTTGGAGTTACTGTCCTCCTGCAGGCTGAAAGGGTGACCTGGTGGCACCCAGCCAGGAGCAGAGCCCATCATCATTTCAGCAACAGCAGTTGTGGATTTACTGAGAGCAATTGGTGCTCAGTGTGGTCTAGGAAGGTGTGATCCCTCAAGAAGGTTGGGGTGTGTGCAGGATACTGGGATATTGTCAGTAGGACGACTTACACTCACCTGATCTTGGCACCATTAGGTAAAGAATCACTGCTGTATTAATGTTTCAGCAAAAGGAATAAGGGGCAGGCAGCTGTTGAATATTCATGTCGTAGCAATGCTCTGTATGAATTCTCTAACAGGAACGTGTAAAGGCTGCACCATTACCCCAAAGAGTTTACCATCCCAAACCCCAATTAAAAAGATACTTTAGCATGTACCCTGTTTTAGGCTCGCAGGGTAGGCTCAGTGATTAATTGTATTCTTACAGTGAAGGATGTGCTCCATTTTTTTATTAACTCAAGACTCATGTTGAAAACAACATAAAAGGAGTGGGAGAAAACAGATGAAAATTTAATTTACATCTGCAAATCCCAACACATCATGAGATCAGAAACATGTAAAGGGCCAAACAACCTATCTACCCAAGAAATCATTCATAAAAGATACACATCCTTTTTAAATGTGGAGGAAATTCATGCAGGGAAGATGCACAGTACTCAACTATAAAATAATTCCAAGAAGTTTCACCTACATTTCTGTGAAAGAGGAGGCAAAATTAAGATTGGTGCCACTGGTAAGAAGGAGCACAGATGACATTTTAAGAAAACTAGATGAGAAGGACAAAATAATCAGGGTTTTGAAGGACAGGACATTTGTGCAGGTTCCTGGTTCTGGGGTTTTGTGGTTTCTTTTAATTTTTTTTAACAAAATAAATTAGGCAGCAAATCTTCATGTAAATGAGAACTTTAAAAAGAGCCTTTCTAGGTGAATAATTTCTTTTACGATTAATAAAATCTGCAATCAGAGCAACAACATTCTGATGACTTCTTGCCATTTGCAATTATCGCTCATCCCAGCACCAAAAAGCTCATTATTATTAAAGCTGACAGAAAGAATACTTAACTGCTTTTATGAAAGAACTTACTTTTTAAAAGAATCAAGTTTCTAAGCTTTGTTTCTACTTCCAAATCTTCTGTGTGAAAAAAGACTATCCTAACAACCCCTGTGTGTTTCACCTTTGATTTCCAACACGTAATTTGGATAAAAGCATCCAATTTGTACAGTAACACAACGCATTATAGAATAGCACTTTGTAGGTTTAAAAGCAGCCTACAAAAGAGTATGGAGTTAACCTAAACCTGTGCAAGCAGAAACATATAGTTTATACCAAAAAAATACATATTTTAACCTTTTTTTATAGCAGTTTTCTCCTAAGTAACTAAAAGCATTTAAGTTACTGTAGGGCTTGTAGCATGCCTGTGAATAAGAGTGCATAATCTCTCTTTTAAAGGCATGGAAGTTGAGGCACAGCTATTACTAAGACAGCTGTGGAAGAGACCAGAACAGGAACCATATCCAACTCCAAGCTCTGCAACTAAATCCATGTCTATTTGACATGTATTATCTATAGGCAGAAATGAACAGTTTCATTTTTGTTTTGGCACCTACAGAGATGTTAGAGTGAGTGTTGTCTGTGCCTCACTCCATCCTTGTCCCCTGACATAATAGCACAGTGAAATCAGTCCTCTTTCAAAAGAAACAAAACAAAACCAAAAAACAAACCAACATCAAAAAAACAACAACAACAAACAAACCACCCCACCAAACACAAAACAACAAAAAAACCAACTCCAAAAATCCCCCAAACCCTAACACAGATGCTGTTAGATGCATGCAAACTCAAAAAATACTGCCTGATTCATAGGTGCTTGGGAAGCCCTGCTCTGAGCTTTTTATAATCATACATCTCCAATTTGTCATGACCTAGTGGATGGTTAAAGGTGTGGAGCATGTGGTGAGCCAGAATCTTCCTGGGGTGCAAGTAAGAGAGGCAACGGGTGCAAGCTGCATCAAGGGAAAATCTGGTCAGGGATAAGGAAGAAGAATTCAGAGCAGGTGCTTAAGCCGCAGAACGGCTGTGTGGGGAGGCTGCAGAGCCCTCATCCTCAGGGGCATTAAAGAACTTGCTTGGACATGGACACAGCCCTGAACAACCTGCCTTGCCTCTGCAGTTTGCCTGATTTGAGCAGGAGCTTGGACAAGATAATCCCTCCAAGGTCATTCCCAAACTGAATTGTTCTTTGAATACCATCCCAAAGACAAGTGAGACTGCTGCATCCCAAAGCTTATCACAAATTCACCCAAGAAGTGTGACCCCAGATTTCTGTGACTTTTTTTTCTTTACTTGGCTTGCTCCTTCTCCTGAAAGGGACAAAACGGAGCAAATCCAAATCTTTGCTTTCACCCACTTGAAAACTGTGAAAAATGAAAAGCAAAACACAATCACTGCGTTCAAGCTCCTAAACACACATGGTCATTTGAGGTCTCGCTTAGAGTTTACACACCTTCCTGACCTCTCCTCCTAAGAAGTACTCCAAAAAACAATCAGTCTGCTGTGCAGGGAGACCCACAGTTATTTTAATAACTTCATCACCACAACCAGCTCTCAACATCTTTTCAAATTCCTCCCCATCACCCGCACTACTTTAAGAGGTGCTGCATATGGTGAAAATTAATTCAGTTTGAACCAGAAAACACTAGGATTAAGTACTTCTTCAGCTGGAATACAAAAACTGCAACCACACGTGACTGTCAGGATATACAGGGCTACAGTCAACAAGCAGAAATACTATTTATATCCTCCAGAAAAACCGAGCTAAAAGGCCTTTTAAGGGGAACAGCTGAGCTAGGAATATCCAAAAACGGTGAGACAGACAAGTGCACAACTCCTACATGCAGCTCACTACCACGAGGAGACAGGAAGAGTCCGTCCTGGAACTCACGGCCTTTCCAAACAATTTCTCACATGCAACAGAAGCCTCCAAGAGGAAGCCTGGACACACCTGGCTCTCGTTTCCAAATTATTAGTTTTTTAATTCTTTTGTTCCATGTATGTTATATAACCAGATCACAGCCACCGTGGTAGAAATGCCTGTGGGCATCCCACAGCCCAACGGAATCACTTTGCAGTAACTGGATATTCAGCCTAAGATTATCCCAGACATTTCATACTGATGTGACTAGGCAATGTGGCAACTTATCACAAGCCAGATTTAATTGACATTCCCCACCAGAGAAAGTGAATTAAACTGTCACTCATCACCATACGAGCTGCAGTAGTGTAACTACTTCTTCACGAGTCAGACAACACTTCTCTGAATTAAAACCAACACACTTTGTCACAAGTTAAAGTCTTTATCCTCCTTTCTGTATATTTTCTTCTCCTTTACACTTCTCTTATTTTCTGCTCAATTGTTTTTTCCCCCTGGCTTAGTATGTTTAACCCTCTTTGCTCCACTTGCCCTCCCAATGCATTCTTCTGTTCTCCTTGGGAGATATAAACAGAGGGACTTGTACAGGAGCTCCAGCCACCCTGGCCAAACTAGTAATGATGATCTCAGCACTGGACTGTTGATGCCTTCTTGGTCCGTCCCTTAAGGAATCAGACAGCAAAGCTCCCAGGAGCACAAGATTACATCTCCTTTCCCCAAGAACCATCTGATCACCATGGCAAGCTAAGGCTGAGACTGTACTCCTGACTGTTTCTTCTCTGGTATATCTCCCAACATACATACTGTATTAAATATAGGAAAAGCAGATGCATTACTCATCATGAGGGCCACCAAAAAAAGACAAAGAGCAGAACATTTGATTTAACCACCACTACAATTACAGTTGTTGGTGTCTGCGATTTGTAGCATCACACACACATGCAGGGACAAACATAAAGAAGGAATATAAAACAAGTCTTGTTCATAATTCAGACTCAATTTCCAGCAAGTTTCATATACATATTATTATTATATACACTATTTATGGCTGTGTACTGGCAGTACAGAAAAAACGATTAAATACACTCTCTCATGCACACTTGTACACACCCGAGCATACACAGAATTTCCTGACCTATTGTGAATATACTAATGACAGGAATTGAAAAAGAATTTTAAATTATTAAAGCCACATGGAAAGGTTTAAACTAGCTGCTCATGGAAATAAACCAATTTCTAAGAGTGTTTCGCTATTTCCAAGGTGTAGCTCATGCACATTTATGGGATATTGGAAGTATGAGACAGTGTATGAGAAAGATTAAACAAACTGAAAATACGAAAAAAAAAATAATATGGGTCTTGGTGATCTTGACAGACAGTGAGAACAATCTGAGCCAGTAACATGCCCTTGTAAGAAACCCAAGTGTGTCCATTCTGAGCTGTGTCGGTGAGAGCACATCCAGCAGGCCCAGGGAAGCAACCCTCTCCTTTCCTGCAGAGTTTGTGAGCCCTCCAGAAGAAGAAGGCTTTGACATACTGGAGAAAGTCCAGTGGAGGACAGTGGTGGCCAGAACAGAGGTCTCCCCCAGATCTCACTGTGTTTTCCAATTCCCCAAAGGGAAGGTGCAAAAAGAACAGAGTGAACCTATTTTTGAAAGGGCAGCAATATGACAAGAACAAAGAAGCTGCAACAACAAAAATTCAGGTTATAAATAAAGAAAATATCCTTCATAAGGTGGTGAAACATGGTAACAGGGGTCTAACAAAGTTTTGGAGTCTGAACCCTTGGGGATATTCAAAACCCAAGTGTATGTGGTCCCCAGAAACCTGCTTTAAAAGCAACCTTGCTCTGAGAAGGAGGCTGGACTAGGCAAGTGCATGGCTGTTTTTCAGTCTGAATTATCCCAAAAAATTACATATCTGGATGGAAGAAGCCAGAAAACTGGTCAAAGGAGGCCAAGAGGACAAAAAACAGAATAAAGGCACAGGATTAGCTCCATAATGAAAAAACAGAAGTGCAAAAAGACACTAGACAAGGGAATAAGCAAGAAAAATAGCAGGTGGGATCAAGACTGAGGAAGAGGCAAAAAAAAAAAAGAAAAATACAATCTCTGTTCACAAAACTGAACTTTCCTCCCATCGGCAGGAGGTGAAAAATTTCCACAAGGGTCATTCAAAAATGAAGTCAAGTATTTAAGTTTCTACTGTAATGTGCATTGTAGATTTGAATAAGAGAGGGAATCAGTTCTTTCTTTTCCTTCCCCATGTCCCCAAGAAACCAGCTGACCTTTAATCTCCCTTTTCCCAATATTTGAACTCAATCTTGCAAACTTCACAGATATTTTAACTATGTACATTATGAAGAAAGTTTCATTTGTAATATAAAAATACATGCACTTTTATCAGGTTAAAACTCAAAGTTCACTACACCCAAATAAGCCTCTTACAGCTTTTTACAGTTCTATAAAATACGGCCTCATGAGTCTAGGCCTATATACAGAAAAAACTTTGCTCACTCTGCAAGCTACACCACCAAATTCAAATACTCCTGATCAGGTTTACAGCATTAGTATTTATCACATTACAATATTTTTCTATTATAACACAGATGCTCAGTTGCACGCGCTGCAGTAGGGACTTGCTGCAGCCACTGAAAGGGAGAGCAATTCCCCAAACTGTGTTTGTATCAGCAAGGAAGAGACCATGAAAGAAAAAACACAAAACAAAAAAAAAGACTGCACACTTACCCTGCGATATCCACAATCTGTATCAAAATCAGCCTCAGGTGTAACAGTCAGTAAACAGGACAGCAAACCCTTGCATTTAGCAGAAGATTTCTGGGAAGCCAGATTATACCTAGAAAGAGTTGAAAAGGGTTACTTTAACACACAAAGATGAAATCACCTATGTGTAATGAGAATAGGCTTCAAATGAATCACAGCACCAGAAAAAAAAAAAAAAAAAAGGAAAAAAGCTGCTTAATGGGAGACCACCATGATCAGCATAGGGAACTTAAACCCCATAAAGTGACAGAAATTTGTTACAAAGCACAGAGAGTTAGATCCTGGTAGGCACTCAGGGTTTAGCGAAGAACATCTAATACCCCAGATAACATGGTGTTAACCCTCTAATCAAGGATGTGGAGGAGACCAGAAAGAGCACGATATTTTGCTTAATTAGTTGCTATCAAAGAGAGGATGAGTTCATGCACTTGCAAAAACAAGGCAATCTAAGACTATTTAAAAGTTTAATAGTGTTCTAGAGTCTTTGGTAACAGAGAGTTTGCCCGTGAAATCAAAATAATCCCTGGAGATAAATTTAAAGGAATATATCTCATTTTAATGCACAGAGTAAAATGACTATTCATTAAAGCAAAGCAGTTTTATCCCTACATTCTCCATCTCAGATGCAATATATATTGAAGTAATCTTTATGACAGGAAGTGGCATGTAATCCTGCAAGAAAAAACTGCTGTCGTTATCTGCAAATCAATACAATTTTTTTTTAAGTGGATATAACTGTGCCTATTGATTTCACGTTTCTAGCGCTAGAGTTTCAGTTTCTACCAAGAAGATTCTTACAATGACAAGATTGCTGCATACATGTAACTGAGTCGATACAATCTGAATCTGAAGTTTACAGTGCACTTTGCTCTGCAATGCAATCAAGCCTTCTGTCCCATGACCTCAGCTTAAGCCTTTTTCCATTTTATATAAACTTTGTTTTTGTGTATTTATGATAATTTTGAAGTGGTAGAGTAACACTTCACTAACATAACCTGCTAGCTACAGAAAGTTTAGCATGCAAAACATCCCACTGGAAGTTCTCTCTACCCTGCTAAGATATTATTTCAGAGTATTTGCATGACTTTTGCTATGTTTAAATAGCCTGACCAAATAATTTCCCTTGTGAAAGCCTGAAACTGGTTCAGTGCTGAATATTTACAGCCCAAGGAGGTGTGGTGAAGGTGAAGATGGTAAGGGTACAAGCACATAGGAAAACGGAATGACTTATCCAAGGTCACTTTGTGGATCAGTCAGGCAATGAGCTCCATTAAGAGTTTTATTAAACTGCTAAATTCCTACTATATTCCTGCAAATGAAGCATATAGCAACTTTGGCTTGACTAGCTGACCAAATGGCTCATGCTGCAATGAATGATCTGTAATGAGAGCTGGCTGAGAGGCACAACGCACCATCAGCCTGAGAAACGAGGGAGAAAAGAAAAAAGATCAAACCACTAAAAAAAAGTTTAAACTGATGAGATTAGGGCCAGATGAATGACATCCCAAATCAGGTTAGGAAACCTGAAGTGCTGATAGAACTAAATCTGGCCAAGGACGTCAAGGGCAACAACAAATGCTTCTACAGGTACTTTTGTGACATCAGGGAAGACTTGTGAAAATGTTGGCCCTCGCCAAAAGGAAATAGGAAACCTAGTTACTTGGGATATGGAGAACTTTCAAGACACCCAATGACCTTTTTGCCTCAGTCTTCAGTCACAGATGTTCTACCCACACTGCCCCAGTCGCAGGCAGGGACTGGGAAAATGAAGAACCACCCACTATGGGAGAAGATCAGAGTCAAGACCATCCATGGACCTGAAGGTGTTCGAGGTCACCTTTGGGTCGGAAGGAACTGTAAAGATCATACAGCTCCAAGCCCCCTGCCATGGGCAGAGCACCTTCCACTAGACAGGCTGCTTAACCAATATCCAACCCAAATCATTCTATGATTCAATAAAACACATAAAACATTTACATGCACAAAAACTCTCTGCTGTCTAAGCACCAGCTACCTGCAGGTTAGCTTCTTAAAAACGTAAGATGATAAAAGAGGAATCACATGAAAGGCTAGGGAGAATGTGGAAATGTACACATCTTGTCCACACTATCCCTCATCATTACAGTTTACTCCATCAAACAGAGCTCCATGCTCTTCCTGAGCCTGTCCTCTTTACAGGTCTAGACTCATTTTGGAACTAAGGCTTTTCTAATAGCTGGTCTACTTATTTATCTATTTAACACTTCTTGAATACATTGTTGTGACTTTTTAATTGAGTATTTCTGACTTTCACAAGATGACTAAGGAATATACCATGGACTGCCTACAAACGCTCAAACTAAAAGGGAATCTTTGTTTTGCTTTTAGTTTGTTGAAAAGAGCACTGTTTTCATGAGGTGGTTTATGGAAAAAAGGGGAAATTACTCAAGGGAGTAATTTCTGTTTTGCATAGTGACTCATCATATCATAGTTCCCCCATCATCTCCAAGGGCAACACTAGGCCAGAGCTACTCTGAGGGATTTCCTTAGGGAGTCACACACTTCTCAAAGCCATCTCAGGGCTCTTGTTCTAGAGCTCCACCGAATGGGATAAAAAACGTTTGAGACTAATAAAAATAAAATGGGTTTCAGATAGGCAAGAAGCCTGAGAAGCAAATGACAGTTTTACATGAAGGAAACCTTCTCTCTCACCTCAGTAACAAAAGAAATGAAGAATATTTACAAAGCACACTGCAGGCTCTAGACAGCAGTGTGATATAGAAAGGCAAAGCAGAACTCACAGCTCGATATGGGACATCTGAAGAAAGAAGCATCAGAAGGAAATGAAGGAACAAGAAAAGCAATTCCCTGTCACCATGAAAATAGTACACAGATCAGCCAAAGTTCAAAATCTGTTTACTTACTCTTGGACACACAGTTCCAGAAGCGTAAAAAACTACCTGGGTAAATACAAAGACTGACTTAATGGACTTTAACATTCTGCATTTACTAGCATTTGGGTTAGTTTTCTTTCCCCTGCTTTAGAAATTCTTGGCTGCTTATAAGAAAGGATTTTAAGCTTACCAAAACTTTACTGCAGTTACCATTGTTGGGGAGCAACACCTGCCAGGCAGTTCTGAACCACTAAAATAAAATATTGAAACTGGAAAAGGCAGAAACACAGCAAGAAGCTTTCAACACCAAACATGGGTTGTCTCTCATCACAGTGTACTACCCTGTACAGAGGTAAAACCTGTATTTCCTGTATTAATTCTCATGGAGTTGAAGCTGCCTTATAGGAGCCCACAGCAGCAGCCTTATCTCTCCTTTGTGAGCCTAACTACTGCAAAATGGACAGGTTAAGGATTCTGTCCTGCGCCTATGCTTCTAGATTAAGTGAGTTGAAGCAACTGGATCTAAAGCTATCTACTTTAGATACTGCATCTCTTCCTTCCTGAAGGATAGAGCTCTTTCTTTAGCTGAAATCAGCTGCAGGCTAGGGTATGAAAAGTTGGTCTCAGCTCACCTCTCATCAACACAAGTATCTTCATGAAGGATGGAATAATCAGAAGCGCCTTTGGCATGAAAGACCTGGTCAGTGAGAAGCAGGTCTGGATCTTTTAGAGAGCGGAGCTGTATCTGTTGGATTCCCCTCTACAGTTCCGGGTTGGCCAGAGTTCAGCTGCACCAGCAAACAATGAGATATATTAACAGCACAAGCAGCTAGCAGAAAGCTCAGCTTTAAGCAGTAAACTCGAAAAGAAGCTTCCAAAAGGCAAGAGAGGATGAGGGAGACAATGATTTCATACGATGTCAAGCCAAAACCACAATTCTCTTATGCAGCAATACACTCTTCCAAAGCTTATCTGTCACAGACATATAGCAGATCTGAAAAAGGCAAGGAGCAGGCAGTAACATTTGGCAACTCAGTACTGCAATGAGGGACTCATTGTTCCAGAGGCTCTCTGAATAAAAGATCACTTAACAGCAGAGCTGCACAACAAGGACCTCAGTGAGGATGCAATGCTCCATGCAATGCCTTCCCACGTCTCACCTGTGGTAGAAAAAAGTATTTGGACAAGAAGAAGGATGAAGCCAAGGATGTGGACATAGTTATTGTAGGTTAATTACCCAGAAAAAATTTTAACAAAAACGTATTCTATGAAAGCCTGCCTGTGCAGACAAGCTATAAATCAACTCTGAAGCACAAAGTGCTTGAAAAACACCCTTTACAAGAATCTCTGCCCTGCAAACAACCTCTCCCAAGCCAGGTACCACAGCCTGGGGCAGGGGCTGAAGAACAAGAGTGAAATACCAGACCCGGAACACTGTCTCTTTGCAAATAAACAAGGCAAAGGAAAGCATATCGGGGGAGGGGGGAAAAAACCAACTCCAACATACTAGGCAGGCCTAGTGGAAGCTTTACAGGCAGCACAAGGGCGCTATAAGGCAGTGTGTTTGCCAGATCAAATTCGTCACTGCAAACAGCTGAGCTCAGCATGGCTGGGAAGTTGTATGGACACGGGAGGTAAGTATAGACCAACACACCGATGGTGTCAGTGCTGCCAGGCTGGGAACAACTGTGTGCTGCTATCTTTGTCTGTTATCTTTAGCATGTTTAGCATGAAAAGCTCTGTAACACCTGGTGCAACCTGCTGTCCTACTGCTGCCAGCAGCCAAGCAAGTGGTCTGAGAAGGGAGTAATTACAGATCCCACAAGAAGCTACACAGGCTCTGAAGTTCGGCAGAGCTGCAGTCAAGAGTTGCAGGCTGGGATAGAAAAAATAAAACACAGGGCTGGAAATGAAGGATGCATCCATTTTCACAGTCCCACCTGACTTTATGGTAAAGAGTGGCTGCTCTGCACCATGATGTCTGCAGAATACTATTGTTATGTTTACCCTAATATATTATTTATTACAGAATTTACAGCTCTCTCTTTTCTCCAACTGACAACCAGCCAACTACTAATTTGCAAACTAAAATGCTGTGAGGTCTGCAGATCCCAGGGCATTTGTAAGCCGTAAGGATTTTGAAATGCTTGGGAAAAGCCAGGCAATGCTGCCAGCCCTCACTAAGGTCCAAAGATATTAAGTCACAGCCACCTAAACTGAGGAACTACCTGAGAAAAAAATGACTAGAGAAGGATGCCTGCACACACATGATGTTCAAATATTTATAGAAAACTTTTTAGAAGCAACAAATGAGAACATCACTGTATCATCAGCTCTGAGTTTGATATGATAATTGCTAGATACCTAAGGCTAATTTGTATGTTTTACTGAGTTTCTTGCAATCCCACTCATCTCTCTGAAAACAGACTGGGAACTATGAACATCTCTTCATCAAAGATTTAAACACACAGTAACTAACCCCTGAGGGTGCAATAGCTGAAGTCCCCCAAACTCAAATGCTGGCCCATGTTTCAAAGGGTTAATAACTGGAAAGGGAAGGGGAGAATAATATTCACTCAGCATTCCCCTGTTCCATTACATCGACAAATTAACTCCTCCTGTGACATCACATAACTTTTGAGAAAATATTTGTGGTTTCAAACTGGCTGTTGAGTTTGTACTCCTGCCTGGATAATCACTTCTTTAAAAGGAAGTATACATCAATAATATTCATGGGGAACTTCGTAAGAGCTTGGCAAACAGTTCTGACAAAACAAAAACCTCAAACATAAGGATTACTCATAAAATGCTACATCAACAACTCTTTTGACAGACATCTGGATTCTGCTGCTCTTTAAAGGAGAAAAACAAAGATGTCACTTTGAAGTTTAAATGGAAACAGTGAAATATGCCATTAAAAATATCACATCATAAACAAAGCTATTTTTGCAAACTCAAATGCAATGAGCAATTATGACAAAGTTTGCCAAGATAATTTACAGATGTTTTATTTTAAAAAATGCTTTCAAAATATTAAAAGCTGTACAGATATTACAGGTTAGTAATGAGTTTACAGACCTAGAAGATCAGCTAGCCAGCATTAATAGTCTGTCATGTCCCATCTTTTTCTTTAAATGGCCTTTAGTCGATGCTGTAAATGAAGTTAGAGCATACACACCAAACCAACTGAACAAAGTTCCAGAAAGAAATGAAGACAGACACTTTAGGAGCCCATGCTTAGAGCACGTGATTCACTATTCCTCCCCCAAACCATGTTAAACATAGAACTGCTTCATCCAGATGACATTAAGGGGTATGCTGTAGTGTAGACTCAAAATGAGATCACTATTAGGATGCAAGTAAAAACTTCTAACTCATTCCCAATTTATTTACTTCTTAATTCCCATTAAAAGCTCAAGAAAAGCTGCTGATATGTCTGGGCTTCAAAAAAAAGATATGTAAAATATTCCCACGCAAGAATAAAGCACTGAGAAGACTGTTTATTCAAAAACTACAGAGCTCTAATGGATCATAAATGTTCAGTTAAAAATTCTTAACCCTAATAGTGAGGGTTCTTTGAAGACACATACATATAGTCTAGTGAAAAAGTAAACTGCCTTAAAGTAGAGTCACCTTCACAATCCATTGAAGTCTACTGGATTTGCTGGATGAAGGTCACAATCACAGAATTGTTTGGGTAGAAGGGTCCTTAAAAATCATCTTGCCACACCCCCTGCCATAGGCAGGGACACCTTGCACTAGATCAGATTGCTTAGAGCGCCATCAGACCTGGCCTTGAACACTTCCAGGGATGGGGCAGCCACAGCTTCTCTGTGCAACCAGTGTCTCACTACCCTCACAGTAAAAATTTCCTCCTAACATTTAATCCAAACCTGCTCTTCCAGTTTAAAGCCATTCCTTCTTGTCCTATCACTGCATGCCCTTGTAGGAAATCCCTCTCCAGCTTTCTTACTGCTGCCTTCCAGTAACTAAAAGGGGCCTACAAGGTCTCCCTGGAACCTTCCCTTCTCCAGGCTAAACAACCCCCATTCTCTCACTCTTTCCTCATAGGAGAGACGCTCCAGCCATCTAATCATCTTCACGGCCCTAAGACAAGATCCTTGGTGACTCTGCAAGTGCACATTGTTGGGTCCTGTCCAGCCTCTCATCCACAAGCACTCCCAGCTCCTTCTCTGCAGGGCTGCTCTCAATCCGTTCTCCACCCAGCTTGTATTTGTGGTTGGGATTGCCCTGATCCAGGTGCAGGACCTTGTCCTTGGCCTTGCTGAACCACATCACCTCTCAAGCCTGTCCAGGCCCNCTGTCCAAGCCCCTCAGGATGGCATCCCTTCCCTCCAGCGTGTCACCTGCCCCACACAGATCAGTGTCACCAGCAAACCTGCTGAGGGTGCTTCAGTCCCACCCTCTACGTTGCCAACAAAGATGTCAAACAGCACCAGTCCCAAAACTGACCCAAGTGACACTGTTCATCACACAGACACACACAGACACATACTTTGGTGAGAAGGTATGAACTAACTTTATTTTAAAAGATCTTACTCCATTTATAGTATTTCTACAAAGGCCAGGGATTGGGGGAAAGGCTGACACCTCTCCCCATCCCATTGGTCAAAACAACTGTCCATCAGCTGTCCATATCTCTAAGAACAGGAATGAAAACTTTCTTTGAATTTATGAAAACATTGGCTATGTTTACATCACCCAAGTGTGAGAAACAACCCAAAACGATGAAAGCTGTGAACAGAAGAGAAGCTAAAAAAATCAGGGCGATGCCTGAGGAATACAGCTCATCACTGTTCTCCATCTGGACATTGACATATTGACCCCAACTCTGAGTGCAACCAACCTGCCAAATTTTTATCCATCAAGTGGTCCAGCCATCAAATTCATGTCTCCACAGTTTAGAGGCAAAAATGTCGCATGGAACAGCATCAAATGCTTTGCACAAGTCCAGGTAGATTACATCAGTTGTGCTTCCCTTACCCACCAACACTCTTAACCTCATCATTAGAAGGTCACCAGATTTGTCAGGCATGACCTTCCCTCAGTGAAGTCATGCTGGCTGTCACCAGACATCTCATGATTTCCCATGTGCCTTAGCATAGTTTCCAGGAGAATCTGTTCCATGACCTTGCCAGGCACTGAGATAAGACTGACTGGTTTACAGCTCCCCATGTCTTCCTTTGTAAATGGGAGGAATGTTTCCTCTTTTCCAGTCAGTGCGAACTTCAGGACACTGACACAACTTATCAAACATGATGGATAGTGATTTAGTGATGTCATCCTCCACTTCCCTAAGAAACCATAGACACATTTTCATCAGGTCCCATGGACTTGTGCCCCTGCAGCTTCCTTAGATGTTCGCTAACTCATCTCCTACAGCAGGTGGTTCTTTCCCAATCACTGCCTTTGCCTTCTACAACTCAGGCAATGGGGCTGCAATACCTATCAGTGAAGACCAAGGCAGAAAAATCACCTGTCCCTGCCCTCCCTTTAATCCTGTCCCATAAGCTCTCAGTCAGCTTCTCATCAATCCCCAGGCAGAACTCCATGTGCTCCAGCTGGCCACTAACACTTCTTCCTCATTTCTACCTCCTGCACTTCCTAAAGAGCCTACATCCTTTTATTCCACTGCTCCAGTCACAGGAACCATCCTGGCATGTCTCCACAAGGCCAGTAAGATCACAGCCTTGCAGGCATGCAAGTCTCTAATTCTTCTTGCTTATTCCCTACACCACATCTGCATGGTGACATTAAGTTTCCTGAGGAAGCTGGCTTGGATTCAGGTGCTCTCCTGCAGACCTGTAATTCCTTCTTCAGGCTCTGGGCATCTCTCGCTGGCACTGCCATCAAACGGACAGGAATGGGCTGGATTGAGGTTCCACTCCACTGGCAACTTTAGTTTAAAGCCCTCTAAACTTTTAGTTTGAAGGTAGCAGGCAAGGAACTACATTTGTTGAAGCACCTTTTATTTCTTTGTTGAAGCAAAGACCAGCAAAGATACCTTCTTCTGAAATAGTTTGAAGGCATTGAGATTAAAAGACTGAAAGTTTTAGGACAGCTTGACTAACATATTTTCTCAATGTCAATGCTTCACTGAAGCAGCTGGAGAGACTCACATTCAAAGTGCTGAAATATTTGAGACTGAGAAGACCTCAACTTCTTTGACACCATGAACTGACTTTCTGCAGTTCAATGTCTATTCCAGGTATTTGTCAAAAGTCAGCAGAAGCAGAACAAAACCTGTTGGTTTGCCATTTCCTGATGGTTTTTAATACAAAGTTCTGCTCTTCTAGTAAGACTCTCAGAGACTGCTGGGGAATCAGGTAACATAACCAACTGCAGGTGATGTAAGAGCAGCCAGGTCAGGACTTTTGTAGTGTGGGAGAAATGCTATTAGGAACCTGGAGAGCAGCAGGATAGGACCAGGCTGCTGCAAAAAAAGTCAGGATAGTGACAAAGTAAGTACTTGGCTCTTCAGAGTCTTTGGGTCCCTCCTCATCTTTTCTGAAGCCTTGCTCAATGCCAAGAAACCAAGCAGGAACTGCACTTGGTTCATGATGTACCAGAGACATGAGGGATGATGACAGCTCATTCTGTTGGGTCTGATGCTACAAAAAGGAAGGGGAGAGCACAGTACCATGGCTTGGAAACAACAGCCTGCGCTCAAAAGGGCAAAAGCAACCATTTCTCTTATGATCTGAACTAACACTGCCATATGTCAGGGGAATGCAACATCCCTATGCATATAAGGCTCTGAGAGCCTGACCAGAACAGGGAAAACCATATCCTTCTTTGCAGGGACCAACATACTTTTAACAGACTGCATAATCATAGCAGTCCTTTTTTGACCTCAGCCTGATTCTCTTGCACATTATAAGGCACATGGCTTAATTTGTTGCTTTTTTCAGGAAGAAAAAAAATCCCAAACTGCCATAGTTACCAAAGTTCTAGTGAGGCCTTCTGGGTCCTGGCAAAAGATTTTAGTGATTAATTATTCTGGCTGTCAAAACCTATTTGGGTTTTTGGTGGGTTTTTTTCATTATTTATTTTGAATTTTCTTGGCTTTCATTTCCAGACAACAAATCTTGTTATGTTTTTGTTAAACAAACTGAAGACTCTTCCTTTCTTAAACTTTCCCAAATAGAAAAGCTAGCTAATTCTTTCTTTCTTTCTCTTGGATTAGGGTAATGAATGTCTGCAAGAAATCCCAGTTGCTGTAAGGTGTGTTTTTCCACCCTTAGCGTCCATCACCACTCTTCATCTGATCTACTCACCATCTCGTCCACCTCCTAGAGGTACAGACAGACCTGAACACAACTTCTCTTATGGATCTACAGAGAGATTGCTGACACAGGCAACAAGAGCTTTTTTCTACAAGCTTGTGTTCCCCTAATGTCAGCTTGGGGTGGAGCAATGGCCCTCTCTCCTCTTCAGTGACTTGAGAAGGAGAGTCCAGGACAACTGGCTTAAGAAAAGGTGCAAAACTGAAAATGGATGAAGCTGGGCAAGCTCAGTTCCCATTCCTCACACCTACAAAATCAAATTGTATGTCTCTATATGGTTCTTGTTTCTTAATCAAAATGGTGTCATCAAGTCAAATGCCTTGTAGAAGCCATAAATATCAAACTTGCAATCACATTAAAAACACTTAATGGGTACCAGCTTAGCCTGACAGGATCTATTTTCCAGAAGCTCCTGTTGACTGGCATTAATTATAATTCCCTTACTCAATCCTTTACAAGCTGTCCCATCTATTACATCCTAATTCACTATCAAAATGACAAGAGTCAAACCGTCGCACCATTGAGGCACAGAACTTGGCCACTCTTCCAAAGGAATGGACCAAACTTCCAAAGCTGACTGCCAGCAGCACACCAGAGTAACAGAGCCCTAAATCCCCTCTCTCTACCTCCCAGTGGCAACACTAAAAAAAGACCTGTGGCTTAATTTGTCATCCCCAAAGAAACAGCAGAACAAACAGATCAGTTACAGAAGATCCCCTTTAGAGAAAAGAAAGCAAGCAAAGAAAGGAAAGGAAGTGTGGGAGGTGCGCAGGTTGCAGTCAATCAAACTTTGGATTCCATGAGAATAACTGGAAAAAGAAGCAATTCCCTCAGTGAGAATTTGTTCCCCTGATGCAAATTGTAGAATTTAGCACGTATGACCATCACAGAATTCATTCAATTGTGTAAGGAGATCATGCTGTTAAAATTGAGCTGCTAGATTTAATTTAAGAATTAGGTTATATAAAAACATAGGGTTTAGGCTTTTTACATATGGTGCCAAGAAACTTACAGCAGTAGGTAGCCTGAGCACTGACCTTCCCTAAGGAGAGTCAGCACTGCTTGTAGTCATCCAGATGCCTACATACAAGATAAGTGGAGAAAAATCATTTTCCTAGACGATTTATATTATCCTGGCCATCACATATTTTCAGTTGCATGCTAGGTGGGTGACACATCACTGCTACCTCCAGCATCTCCCAACTAGCAAGCTTCTTCAATAAGCTTGGACGACAGTCTCCATACAACTACTTTGAATTGAGGCATTACAACAAGTCATTTTCCATCACTGAATTACTGCCATTTTCCTCTTGCTTTGGCATATCTGTGGAGACAAAGTGTAGAGCTTCCCTTGACACTCCTGTTTACAGCTCTGACTAAAACACGTGCAAGTTCAGCAGCTGCACAGACAGCAGAGAGCTTGCCTGTGTCTAACAAACCAGCACTAGCACAGGCAGGAAGGTACTCATTTTTACAAGTCAGATAGCACCCATGGAGAAGACTACTGTTATTTGTCTTATAGCCTCGGGCAGTGTCCTGCAGCCTGTCATCAAAGGCTTTCAATAAGACTATCATACTCCCATTTATTGACACAGAGAATATGCTGATGACAGAGAGAATGTACAATGATCATGCTCCAGCACCAGGGATGCTGCTGTTTACATCCTCATTTTTTAACTCACGGCCTAACAGCAAAGCCAGGACTAGTAAAAAGGCCTTCTCTGCCCAGCTCTCTGGTGATGTGCTTTTCAGGTGCAAGCTCTCCATCTCATCTGTTACCTTCATCCAAACGCTCCTCACTCAGTCCTCTCCTACAGTCCACGTTTGTCATAGGCACAATTCAGAGACCCTCAAAACACTCCCTGCCTTCATGTGACTAGTCCAGGCAATTCTCTGGTCCAAGACCACTCCCACAAATGCCATGCTAAAGGTACACACTGTTGAGGAAAAGTCTATCAAAATTGTTTTGTTGAGCTGCAGGGCACCTGCAATAACTAGAATTCAGAGATATGCAAAACACTGAATTTCCTAACAGTCGATAGATGTTTTCTATTCTCCAAAGAACTTCAAATATGCCAGTCTCTCATGACCCATCAAACAGGGAAATCCAGTTACTAGTGTGAGAGAGAATGCTTCTTGTCTCATTTTTAACCAAGTCTTCCCTCCTTCACATCAAATCCCACTGCAATTCTTTTGGAAACACAGACATGACCTCAAACCTAATGGAAAGAAGTCAATTTACCTCTGATATCTCAAGCATCGAACTTAGAGTTTGACACCAGGCCCTCAACTGAGATGCAGCGTGAGCAAGCACCCATCACCTTCAGAGAAAAACACTACTGTCCCAAATTCCAGAACTGTGACTGAAAAAATGGCCATTTTAATCAAAATATCAGGGACAGTGCAGGATCTTATCTATAGCTCAGTTGTTACAGATCTCTGTATGACTCACCCATGTCTTTGGACTCGTTCTCCCAAACTGCAGTAGACAGCCCCAAAATTAATCTTTGTGATTGTAAGGGTAAGTTCTTACCAGGAGAACAGTGGCCATGGGTTATTAATGAGAGTCCTGATCAAGTGCATATTCAGTTCAAATCACTTGCTAAAAAGTTATCCTCCTATAGGCTATATAAATACGTAATACATCTACATTAACCTGCGTGACACTGGAGCAGCCTTTCCAGCAATCTGGACTACTTTATCTCCAAAGTAGACTCTTATACCTCATTTGAGTGAGCGAGCACACATTTTAAATAATGATGAGAGATTCCAATTTTCACATTTTCATGGATGCAGTGTCAAATCTATTTGTAATAGGATCATCTATTATCTGTCAGTACTGAGCAAACTAGGTGAGAAAATAATGGTTAGTAGTATATTTTCTGGAATTTTGATGAAAATTAGCAGGAGGCAAGTGAAGTTGGTGAAAACAAAAGTGTTACTTGTTGATTACTTGATGCAGCCTGATTGACTTAAGCTGCTTCTAATAGAAAATCAGAAGTCACTGGGGTTTTTTTTTGTTCAGCAGAAGTTAATTTTCTCCACCCATTCAATTTTAAACACAGAATATTTCATCCACTGAAGCACTCTTGCTCTGCACACAGTAGACGTGTTTCAAGCAAAACTTAGACCAGTGCCAGAGAGGAAGAAACGTTGCTACCAACTCATTAGAGAAGCACTAAAGCTGTGAGTTTCACCCATTTCATTCCAGCTTTATGGCCTCCATGTGGACAGATACACTACTCTCTACCCAGACTCCCCAGAGGTTAACAGAAAGAGCTGGAAAGCTGGAGTATCTCCTTGTTCATTTTCTCATCTCCAGCCTACAAAATCAACGTGAACACAACCTAGTTAGACTTACTTGCCCAGTCTTTGCCTTCTTGGAGAAAAAGAATAATATATACATCAGCACATATTTGTGTGTCTATATAGGGATTAGCAACATACCAGATTACAGACCACTGCAGCTCCCAATAAAGCATCTGAAACCAGGTGAAAGAAATACTTGGTGGTAAGGACACCCATAGCTCACTTGGCCTCTTACCCCTTCTTCACTTCCCTAAACTGTGTTCAGGTGTGAGTTTCAAATCAGTTCTGTGGCAAGAGGATCCAACATTAACCACTGTCACCTCCCACCACAGCTTAAATCTTCAGTTGCTTTCAGGGTTGCTGCCAAAAGCTGCTGGGAGTGAACACGGACTGAGGAATTGGGATTTGCTTCCCTCGATCCACTCAAAGCTTGTCCTGGCCAAAGGAAAGAGGGTGAGGAATCGACACTGAGGGGGAGGACAGGTATCCTGCTGAAGGTACACACTGAAACAGTGGAAACAAGACCTGAATACACCCACATGGTCTTTTCTTCCGTTCGCCCTCAACACAGTCAAGAGTGGGGGTAAAATAAAAGTAACCAAAAGAAAAACTGTACGTGGAAATGGAAACATCCTGCTTTGGATCTGATATGAAATTTTAATGGAATTTTTTTTGTCAGGGCCATTAAAACAATCCTTTGAGTTACGCAAAAAATACTTTTACTTTTAGTGGCTACAAAGTAAACAATCCACTACATGGAAATACTGTTACCAGTCAGTAAAATTATTTTTTCCTTTAAGAAAGCATAATGAAATTCATACTAAGTTGTATTAAAACAAGTATTTCTCAGTTACACAAGATTAAAATGTAATAACTTCAAATTTAATTTAAAAAACAAAGTATTAAAACCTCAGTTTAATATAAGGGTTTAAACAGACTAAGGTTTAAAGAAAATTTTATTGGATGTGTTAGATAATCTTTAAAATCCCAACCAACCTAAACCATTCTATTATTCTGTATCAGTGAACTCTCTTCAGATTATGAGCAAAAATATAACAACTTGAAATTATACATCTAAAGTCAACTCAGGCATGTTTGTGTATTAAAAGTTAAGTTACTTTTATAACTGCTAATATATTTGTCTTTCTTTTTAGTAATCTTCCTCAAGAAGCCTGGTTTTTTCAGCCTCGGCTGTCCAGAAGCACATTTTTATTTTGTTTGTTTCAGTACAGCCAGCTGTTACTCAAAGTATCTTCTTTACTGGTACCAATTCACTGAATATAAGACCAAGGAAAGTTAATTTCTCAGTCATGAGCTGAAAAAAGGGAACCAAGTGGGAAAGATATTATAACCTAATATCAAAGCCTTACAGGCATGAATCCCTATAATAACCAGCTTAGGTCCCTAGAACTACACACAAGCATTTTTTAAAAATCTCACTACAGCATCTCCGTGCACAGACACCAGAAGTTTACATAGACGTAATTCTCTGAAATCAAAGAAACTTAACTCTAAAGCCTAGAAACACAGAGACCATAGGGTAGGTTTTGACCCAAGGAGGACACTGGTATCCAACACACAATTTTGCCAAGTTTTACGAGTTTCTATCCATGGTGACCACAGCTCTCATCCCTCTGGAGTATTCCAGAAGCAAGGATGAGACCCTGGACTGTGGTCTGGTGCCATAACCATCTGGTCCTGTGAGTCATAGCCACCAGTTCTACTCTGTTCTGCATCTCTCCCATCTCTTCTCAAAACAAAGAGTTTCACTGATTGCAGCTGTACAAAAAAAAAAGACTTGTCATAGATTAATCTGTTAAAAAATTAATAAAGGTACATTATTTGTTACTTTGAGAATATAAAGCTTTAAAACCTAATAGTGTGCAGAGATAAAAACACTTCATTACAATTAGCAAAGAATGGTACACATTTAAGGTATTTAGTTGCAATTCATAACCTTTCAATTATCACTAACTGGAGTATATTATGAAAATAAGTTATACGCAATACAGGAAAAAAAAAATCAATTACTTCCATGAGTATTTTTTTGTTTAAACCCCAAATAATTTAAATCCAAAGATGCAGCCATTTGGATTTAGAACATTTCACCCTGACATACATTTGGCATAAAAAACAGAGGTGTAGTAAATCATCTCTAAAATAACTGGGTATATAAGGACACAGAGAGAAAGGAACTATGCTAGAGATGAAAAACACTTCAGGAAAATATCAAGGCAAAGAAGAGAAAGCTGGACAGGACGTCAATAAGAAGCAGCTTCATGCCAAGAAGTACAGGAGCACCTTAATCAGCGAAACAAGAGCAGGAAGGAAAGATGATTCTGGGTGAGTTGCACTGGAGCACATGTGGCCTGTGTCAAATTCCTGGGGTCCATCACCCTCTTAATGACCCACCAGAGAGGAACAAAATGTGCTTTTGCTGAGTGCACACCACAGCTGACAGGTGAATGGAGGTCTGCAGCTTTCTTCTGAATGTTAACCTGAACGTTTAATGGGTTGGAAAAAAAAGCCTTTTGTGGAGTTCAGCATTATTCAGTAATTTCTCTAATTATAAAGTGATTTCAAGCACTGCTATTGTTGCAACCAGTCTTTTCCTATTAGGACCCATTGTTTAAGAAGCTGTGTGTGAGCACTGAGAACCCCCGCACGCTGAAGTGAGCATCTCCTACATGTCACTTCCACCCAACCATCACTCCTCCAGCAGGTAATGCACACATTATCTACGCTGACCTCTCCTTAATTTATAGCGCCTCTATGTCATAAAACAATTATCCACATTTGACACGGGCAGCACTTGGTAGCTGGAAAAGCAATTAAAATGTAGGAGCTGTCTCCAGCGACAAAAAGGCATTCAGAGAAGCAGCACTTCAGGAAAGTTGCGGCACGCCAGCCATCAGTCTGATTCTGCCTCCATCAATCAGGCGAGGCCTCGCTAAACAGCAAAGCGCCGGCAAGCAAACAGCAAATGTTTACGAGGTGCAGCTGGTGGTACTTACGTTAACAGCAAAAGCAGCATCAGTTAAATTAACATTCTTCATTCTTTCATTGCTCATTATGGTTTGACAGACATACCCGCAGTCCACATAAATGACTTAGAGCAAGAGAGCTGTCTAGCATCCTGCCATGAAACAAGACCACCTAATGGGAGCAGCCACTGTAATTAAAACTCTGAAAACCAAGATTTATACCAGTTTAAGGATGCAGTGGTGGGTATTATGACCTACTTTGAATTTATTAAAGGAATCATGAAAGCCTGAGCCGTTACTCCAGTGAGAAGTTAAGAGCCTACCATTTATGATATTTGTCCGATAAAAGGGACTCAAGCGGTCTTTTGATCTAGGAACCATTTCTGTTGTTTCAGGTCTGGAGATGCAGGGGGAGAGGAAAGAAAAATATATTACTCAAGTATTAACTAATCAGCTTCCCCAGGAGAATGGTCTCTGTAAGTCTTACTTGTTCAAGTCCAGAAGATTTTCTTTGATGGAGAATTGCAGCAACTGGTTCTGCTTAAAAATTTACAGCCACATTTAATCTCTTGGATCAAGAAAAGTTAATTTCATCAACTTAAGCCTGTATTTCATAGGTCTCTGTCAGAAATTAATACCATACCAGAAAAAGGAGGTGAAAACTCAGCAGCATTTTTTAAAGGCATCCCTGAAGCACCAGAATGGGATTTGACCAAGTAACAGAATCAGCTTCAGAGTAATGGAACTCAAGACCATTAAGGAGGAATTAACATAAACATCAGGAAATGTATGTTTTAAAAAAATAAAAACCACACTGATCTGCAGTCATACGCCACCTTTAAAACAGTATGAGAATGAAACTTAATACTCTTAGCTATTGAAACAGATTGGATCGCAAAAATGATTTCGTGTTTGCAGAAAGTGAGAAGCAGCGAGGAACTTGTCTTGTGGCAGTGCAGGGCTCCACTCCCAGCCAGGCACCATGAAGCACCATGTGAGGCACACCCAGGCAGGGCTTGCACAACATGAAGCAGAGGGCGGCCAGGAGACTAGCAGAAGCCCAGGAAATACCATGGAGAGGAATAAATAATAAAATCAGGCCCTCTGAAGGTAAGTAAAACCCTCACTTCCATTCCCAGGAGTGATCTCCCTACTGGAATTTGCGCTGTTCATCTCCCTTTCTTTCTGCTGAGAGCAGTAAAAGGTGGAGCTTTTTTGCCTTTTCCCCTTAAGTAGTTAGAAAGCATTGTTCCCTTTCCCTTCAATGCCTCAGTGGTTAAAGCACTTGCCTTAAACACAGACATCTGTGCTTCAAACCTCTCCACTGCCTGAGATCTGAAACCTGAAATCAGCCCCAGGAGGCAGCTACAACCACCAGGCTATCAAAGCATGGTATTGGGATGTGAGCATGCATGTAGAACTCTTCCCACTTCTCCCAGTAGGGAGGAAAGCAAACCTACTCCCCCACCACAGCACTCCCACATGGGGCAGGATCAGCTCTGCCATCTCACATCACACACCTGTACGTGCATGCACACGCCTGTGAGCTCCAGGCATCAACCCCCCGCTAAACAGAACATCAAAAACACTCTTGACTACAATAAATGTCACACCAGTAAGATGCATTTAGCAGGTCAGTGCCAAATCTCTGGTACACGGTAACTGCCACTGCAGTTGCCCAAACTACTCTGCAGGATGCATTTCTGTCCAGCCTGTTTCCACAGATGTGCTCACACCTGGGCACGATTTAGGGAAAGCCCTCATCCAGAACCCGGCCCAAGAGCATGTGAACATCACCCAAATGCACAAATACACTTGGGCCTGTGCCCTTGGCCCCGTTTAGTTTACTAATATAGATACAGCTATACAGAATCAAATTAAAATTACAGCTGAATTGAAATTACATTTAAACCTCAGGAATACAGAGCCTGAAGAGGACTGTAATAGCAAACATCTGGATGGCCTAAGTCACAAGTGAGGGCTTCAGCCCGGCAGCTCACAATCATTAAGGTTGGAAAAGACCTCTAAGATTGTCGAGTCCAACCACTAACCCAGCACTGCCTGGTCCACCCTAAATCTAAGCATATCTACACTTTTTTTTTTTAACACTTCCACGGATGGTGATTCTACCACTTCCCTGGGCAGCCTGTTCCAATGCCAGCCCACCCTTTCAGTGAAGAAGTTTTTCCTAGTAATAAATCCAAACATCCCCTGGCACAGTTTGAGGCCATTTCTTCTTGCCCTATCACTTGTTAAGCAGAAGATGAAACCCCAACAGGCTACAGCCTCCGTTCAGGGTCTTACAGAAAACAATAGGGTCCCCCCCTGAGCCTCCTCTTCTCCAGGCTAAATACCCCCAGCTCCTCCTCATAAAACTTGTGGTCCAATTTAATGAGGTCAGTACTGGGCGAGGAGCAAAACCCCTCAAACCCCGTATTTTTGTTGTGATAGCTGTTCTCTTTCCTGTGAAATACTCCCACTTCTTGCAAGACATATTAGGCAGGGAAGGGAGTTAATTATGTAAGGGCATATCTGTTTTTAAGAGCTCCTCTGCAGGGACCCCACTGCTCTCTCCTCTGGCCCAGCTGCTTCTTACCAAGAAGACTGGTTTGCAACAACCACCTTCCTTACACAAGAGGGCTGAGCAAAAGCCCCCTCGGGAACTTGTTAGCACCAATCTTGCTTTTCTTCCTTGGTATCTCCAAACTGCTGGGCAAAGGCTTTGGTTGCCCCAAGGGAGAACACGCAGCATCTCCCCAGCAGCAAGGGTGACAGTCCCTCATGCCTAGATGGAATTCCCAGCTAACCTCCACATAAAATACATGCAACATAATTCACCAAGAAAAGCTTTCTTTTTTTCATTTCCCATGGGAAGTTCAGCAAGTTCCAGGAAGTTTCTTGCAATATTTGCCTCAGGGCTGTAGAGAATGGATCTAGAGTGACTTGCTCCTGCTCATTTCACTGAAATCCCATCATCAGGGACTTTGCTGCATGGGAGTATAGTTTTGCTTTACCATAATGAAATGACATGACTATCTATAGATGAATGCCATTTGGGACAAATACGGGGAGAATGGCTGGAAAATACAGAAGTTTGTGTTAGTTTTGCAATATAGCTTATCCATAATTTAATATAGGTAATTCTGTAAGAAGAATGCTGCCTGTCACAGAAAGATATGAAGAAACAGTGCTGTCCATCTGTTTTATTACATTGTTGCGGTTTGATTTTTTCCCCCAAGAGATGGTTAAGAAGAACTTAACCTGAACAACTGACATTGTACAACTCCTCTTGTATATTCCTCAGCCAGAACACATATACTCTGCTGCCTAAAAACATGTTTACTCAGTCCTGGTACATGGAAAGGCTACTCACTGTCAATCAGAAGACTAAGCATTGACTCAGATATGTAAACTCTGGAGATTTATGTTTGCTCCAGATGACATGTTAAAATCTCAGGGGTCACGTGCTAGAAAGCCATTCCATTTTTCCCCCCAGTCCACATCAGTTTGTAATATTAGTTTCTTCAAATTCTGCCTTGCTGTCATCTTAGAAGCTCATGGAGATACTATCAAGAATCCTATATAAAGTCAATATATTTTCTATTATTAAAATTAATAACTCAAACTGAGTGGCGGGATGGGTGGTGAGGAACAAGCAGAACACAATCCAAGTTGTTAAATCACTTCATTGTTTCTAGCATCATAGGACCTAATCCAAATTTCCCAAACATAAAACACCCTTCATACTGATTTTAAGGAATGTTTGATTCAGCTTTAACAGTCCTTTTTTGTCTGTAGAAGAACTGCTAGGATGGACCTCAATAACTGCTTCATGGATACTCAAAGTTGATTTTATAACCCAAGTTCTAATTAAACAATTAATTGATTACAGCTTACAAAGACCCTCCACAGCCAGCAAGCTTTATTTCTTACCAAAATTCTCACACCTACAGTGGCACTTCAGCCTTCCATTGTGACAAACGTTCATTGTTACTGTTTAAAAGAAAGAAGACACCTTTTTAATTTTAAACTTCTCCAGATTACTTAATTTAGTGATCCACAAGCACAACAAAACAAGTTTCAGCTTCTTTCAGAGGCCAAGTACTGAGTACCTCAGCACAGAGCAGGAATCAGCTATTCAAACTGAACCTCATAACCCAAGAGACAAAGCAGCACATGCTGCCTCTTTTTTTCTTTTTTCTTTTTTTTTTTTAACCAGGTGCAAGCTTGTGGAAATGTGTTATTGTTTTGCTAATAGCAATCACCAGCTGGGATTTCATAGGACAACTAGGCTTAGTCTACCCCAGAAAGGGACTCATGAAAAAGCAGGCTCAAGGAAAGAAAAAGCACTCAATGTAACAAACAACAAGAGATTATCCCCTGCAGCAGAATCTCAACCAGTGATTACATGTGTTATCACTAATCTGTAACACTGTCCAACATCCCAAGGAAAGCCGGAGATGCATGCCTGCACATTTTCTCCACTGCAATTCCCTGTCACATAAATGAAAAAGACATTCAAATAATACTCCTGCTACATTCAGAACACACTCTTAATTTTATATATATATGATATATATATAGCTTTGTATGTATTTACAGATATAGAATGACAGCCAAGAAACCTATGTGTGGTACTGGACTAAGGATCAGCATCCTATACAACGTGGCAGCAAGTATCGTTTTTGACTTCCTTAATAGACAAATTTCACAACTGCAATATGAACAGGTATTTTCCTGCCACGCACACAAACCTGGATCTAAAAATAATAATAATTAACTAAAAAAATTTTGCAGTCCTGGCCACTCACTCTCAAAAGTGCCTACTTTTTGTATAAAAGGACTGAGCACAACCAGGACTGGGAAAGCATCCATCTCTTAAGTAGAGAAAGCTAGAATTTAGAATTTAACATCACCTGGGCCAGTGGTATCTTCCTGGGGATCTGCACACGGACATGGCAGAAGAGACCACAGAACATCATGGGAACCTTGCAAACTACACCAAGAGCTGCAATTTTCTCCAGGATAGGCTAAGCCAAGCCAGGCAGATCAAGAATAGCAGAGACCATACAAAAAGCAAGTCGTTTTCTGTGTTTTAGACCCACAAACTTCCAATCACCCTCAGGAATGAGCTGACCTGACAAGCCAACAGAGGTACCTGAGAAGGGCAGGTTAAGAAACAAGGCTGACTCTACAACAAACCATGCTACAAGAGTATCTCAAGGCTTGAGCCTTTAGAGAAATTATCTGGATAGGGAGGCTCTGACAAGTCGGTTGCGCCTGTGGACATTCACAAGCAGCTGAAGACACCTACTCTGCTCTGCCACTCATAATAGTTACCCGTCAAGTAATGTTTTCATCTCTAGTGCACTTTACAAGCCTCTCCTTGCCTCAGTTAGTCAAATCCCTTTTCAGTGACTTCTCAGGCGAGGCTGGCTGACAAAGCTGGATGCTGTAGTGCTCCCATCTCCCCTTTTACTTGCAGCACACCACCACACAGCTGGGGAAGGCACTGAGGAGTGGCAGTAACATATTCCAAATGCAACAGCAATTTCCAAAATGAGTGGTTCTCTACCATCTACAATTATAGTTCTCTGGGATACTAGAAATCAGCAAGGTCAAAAGCTATACAAGTAACAGAAAACAGATGAGTGTGTTCTCAAAATCCACAGTTCATGCCAAGGAGTAGGTTAAAAGATGTAGCTAAATATAAGAATTCATTATAGACATGATGAAACAAGATGGGAAAATGGTTCTCTCTCCCTGCAGAAAGAACATTTAACTAGGATTTCTAACGCTGAAATGCTGCTGGAGGACTGGGAGCCAATTAACAGCCGACTTCTGCATTTCACATGTTATACAGGAAACTAACAATTACAGGACTCCAAACACTGAAAAACAACTGAGCTGCTGAATCTTGCTGCAAACTGTGACAGGGTCCAAGCCACGACACCTGCCTTACTGGAGAGGCCTGACAACAACCAGCATGAAATTCATAAGCATGCTTGGAAATAAATAAGTAAATAAATAAAAATAATAATTTTTAGAAGTCATGATGGCAAAGGACTGACAAAATCGCTCTGGGGTTTCTTGTTGGTGGAATATTTATTCTGCTAGTAAGATATCTACCCACAAATCAGATTAAAAACCTGTCTACTGGAATGAAAATGTAGCTCAACTTATCCAGGATATTAAAGTGTGTACTGCAGCTGACATCTGATCTGATTACTTTTCATGCAAAGCAAGAACAAAACCCAAACTTTAAAAAGGCAAAATAAAAAAGTACTACGAGAAATCCACGTTGGAGGACTAAATACGATTACAGCAGCAATTTCAGATCAGTATCAACAAAAGATTTTATGGACTGCAAGATGCATATCCAACCCAGTTCAGAATTGACATGTTTTAGGCTGTACACCAATCACTTCCCACAATGGAAATGAATTTTGGAGAGGCAGAAATCAGAGGCAAGACGTATCTCTGTAGGAAAGATGATACAACACATTCAAATTCTCATGTACAGGTTCAGACAAATCAGAAGCTGACATAAGGAATAAATTGAAAAGAAAAAAAAAGTCTGAAAATAAGAATTATGTAGTTAACTATACTAAACTGGCAGTTTTTGAAAGAAGCAAAAAGAAAATGCCTTCTATATTCAAGGGCCTGACCCAGAAATCTGCTATCACCTAGCAAGTGAAAGCCTACATCAAAAAAGTGATGGGAAGATGTCCACTAACTTTGGAGAGGGGCTAAGGAGGCTAAGTCTATTCAAAAACATCAGCTTTAACAGAGAAATTAAATAGTCATGGCTAAGCTGCTTAACATTTCACAACACAGACAATGGCACGAAAGAGACAATAACAGCCGCTTAAGGGAAAGCTGCCAGCGGAAACCAACTGCAGAAAATGCTGAAACTCTGGGATAACAAGACCACTGATAAAAAAAAAAGATCCCCAAATTCTTCCAGATCTGGAAAAGCACACGGAGAAAAAAAACAGGAAAATTAAATTATACTCAAAATATCGATCCAGGATGACTTAGAGAGATACTAGGCTCCTTCCATCAGTAAACAAGAAGTCCCCTCCAGCATTATCTTAACCACTGAAAAAGGAAGCAGAAACCCATAGCTAATTTACTCTTCCAGCTCAAAATCTAACAAGTGCATATCAAATGGAAGACACTCTCTCTTTTCTGCAACCACAAGAGGCAGGATAAGCACCCAGGATGCCCTCATGTTGTAACACGAAACAAAAGTAGACCACCACAGTCTGCATTTATCCTGTATGGTTAAACTAAACAAATGGTGTTCAAACAGTTACTAGGGCCAAATCCCAACATCCAACCAGCCCCAACACCCCCTTCTCCCACCAGAAAGGCACTATTACCCCAGACCTCACTCCAAAATGTATGAAAAATTACCCACTACTGCACCTCAGTATCACCTTGAGTGAGGCCCTGGCACAGGTTGCCCCAGCAAAGCTGTGGCTGCCACATCCCTGGAAGTGTTCAAGGCCAGGTTGGATGGGGCTCTGAGCAACCTGGGATAGTGGGAGGTGCTCATAGCAGAAGGGTTGGACTAGACAATCTTTAAAGGTCCCTTCAAGCCCAAACCAATATATGATTCTGATTAGAGGAATGCAATTTGCCCACAAACATACCTTCTCTGAGTAATAACTCAGCCAGCGCAGAAGTGAAGACTGAAATGTGCAGGGAAGGGGAACCCATCCAGCATTAACTGAATTTATTTTTGCATTTGAATTTTGAGTGGTTTTTTTAACATTAATTGGCTGCAAAATGCAATTATCAGTCTCAAGTCAAACATTTTGAAATAAGGGAGAAGAATACAAATGCACAAACAATTCACCATCAAGACAAAACAAACCCTTGCAGCACAGACAGGACACATGCTGGCATGATCTAATCACTGGAGGAGGGGTAAGGGTGATGACTTCAAAGTTATTTCCAGCTTACTGTCTGGCAATGAAAGCAAAATCTGAAACTATAGCTGGACATCTGAACACCCTCAAAACAAATCCCCTGGAAAGGATCAAGTATTAAAATAAGTGACGTTGATGAATAAACAAGAGTCACCAAAATTGGTATTTCCCAGAAAAAGATGAAAGTACTTCAAATCCGTCATACTGATAAGGCCACAATATCTGCCAGTACCTAGATGGACGGCTAAGCCACTGTGGAAAAATGCAGACATGGCTGATAAAAATTCTGTTGTACCCAAAAGTGTTTGTTATTCGGCAAATTGAGACCAGACCACATCAAAGACTGCTGGCCTTGGTGGCAAAGGAAAGAAGCAAGCTTAGGTAACCCAGAATGTAAGGCAATAGATTCACATCCAGGAAGATGCACAGGGAGCTTTAGGTACGTAGTGGGTTTCTGGTTCCCTTCTCCATGCTCTCAATTTGCCCCCTTGGGGAAGGAGAGCCTTCAGGAATTTGAGCTGGAGACGGCATGGACAGCTGGACTCAGTGTTGACTGTGGCTCCTAAATGCCTTTGTGATAGACACCGAAACAGTGGCTCTTGGAAGAAAGAGCAGTAGATTCCAGTATCTACAGCTCATGCTCACACAGAGAGAAACTAAGAACACATCTACTTTAGCGTCATTAATTTTAAGCTGTCGTCAACTGGGAAAATAAAAAGGGCATTCCTTTGCTTCCACAGATTTCAGTTAAAAATTAGTGAGCAGATAGCAGATCAAATGTAGTAACTTCCTCCTAGGATTGATGCAATCCCTCGGCATTTCAACGGATTTCCATCCCTATCAGGTACCTTTGCCAAAACATACTTTGTTTTCATATTAATGCAAGAATGTCTTACTTTTTAAGAACATCCTGTGCTGTTTCCTAACTAAATGGAAGACAATGAGGCCAGATAACACCTCTCTTCCCTGAGCTATACCAAGTAGTACATGAGAATGGCAGATTGCTCAGCGAAATTACTGTTGCGTCACAAGAAAGTCAGTTGTGGGGAAGTGTGAGCTCTGCAACCTCTCAGACACTGGGTACTCATTTATTTTACGATAAGAAACCAATAGAAATTCTTCCTGCACCATAGTTAATGAACTGGAAGACTGGGGCTGAGCTGCAGGTAGGCGCATCCTGCATTATGCAGAGCCCAGCAGCTCACGCTCCACTCCACATTCATCGATTGTTATTCAGTGGCATCAGTGACAGGACTCCATTTCCAGCCTGTGATTATTTGTTACTGTTGAAAATTCTTTTCAAAAAAAGACAGGTAAAGCGCAGACCCAAGTGCTGTCTGATGAAATGATTGTTTATAAAAATGGATCAAAAGTTGAAAAAAAGTAGTTATCTGTGACAACACAGTGGCCCATTTCTACAATTTATATAAGCCCTTCCAAAGATTTTCCTCTGAGCATCTCATTAAATCTAGGTTCCAAAGCTAGAATTGAGTGCATTTATATATTTCAGCTGTTGAATGCTGTCAGGATTCAAAGATAAACTACTTTTTCCAGACAATTTAGATTTTATAATATTTGTTGTCTTCAACAAAGATGAAAGACAGTTGTTGTTTTAAATCATTGCTTTGTACAATCTGGTTTGCATACATTTAACACAGAGCCATTTACAGTCCCATCAATGTTTGGAGTGCGGCAAGAGAAAGGTAAGTTGCAACTGGGAACTTTATGAAACATGAATGTGATTTTCAGACAATCTTTGTTTTCCTGATTTTTTTCCCCAATTTGATTATTTGGAAGATGGGAAGATTTTGTTTTTAGAGTTCCTCACACATCTGCTTTACTGAGGATATGCTTCAACCCATCCATTTTTCAGTGCCATAAGCTTCACTTTAGAGCACTCTTAGCAGGTACCAAAACAAACCCCACCACATAAACCCGGAGCTCTTCCTCTACAAAACAGCATTTCAGGCCAAAACCAACCATGTCAGCATACCACTTGCACCCATTTAAATAGCAAGTGACAGGCAAATTTAATTAATCACTTTTCAAAGAACTTCAAGTCTGCTTCATCTACTCCATTAACCCAACCCACTTCCCAACTATGGATGTTTTTGAGGCAGGTCCATGGTGAACCACTCATGCCTGAAGTCAGACAAGATGAAAACAAGCCATAGGGTACCGAGCATTTTCCTTCTGCCCCTCCAAAGGAAAAAGCAGTAATAGCGCAGACTTGATACTGTCTCAATAACCCCTCTTAATGACATTAATGTGAAATGATGATTATATGAAAACAAAGGTGAGGAAAACCTCTCTGCTTCCCACCTCTCACATCAAACATTATATTTCTCCAAACAGCAAGTTTCCGAGCACTCTGCCCTTGCTTGTATCTGTTCCCTACCACTGCTGGAGACAAATCATAGTGTCCAGCTGCGGGACACAGAAGACATCTTCCCTCTCGGTATGAGAGGCCTGAAAGCTGGGCTGGTGGCCAAATTCCTACCAGCTGGTTGCTCTTCCTGAGGAACACACCTAGGGCTGGACTGAGGCAAAACTCAAGGAAAACCTTTTGTGTGCTGATCCTTCCAGGACACCTGCACTGCGTTCTCTGCACAGCCAGCTCCAATGCTGCAGCATTCTGCCTGGGCACCTCCACACCTCCATGTTCAGCAGCTCAAGCAGCCCCCTTGTTTGGGAAAAAGGAGGAGACACAGCCATGTCAGTGCCTCTTCTGGCCTGACTGAGCGTTCCCTGAGCTGACAGAGTCACAAAACCCCAGAGAATGTCTCTCCAGGCCCTTGAAAACCAATACTAGCAGCTCCCAGTCACTAACAAGCACTTACCCAAGAGCCAAAGTGTAATGTTTGATAGCCTGTGCGAGCAGAGATTAACTTCTTCATTTGCCCAGGTGCCACTGAGGGACTTTATGTACTCAGCTGAATGCTTATCTAGGCCAGTTTCTAATATTCTTTTTTGATACAGCACAACTTTGGTATAAACAATTAAAAAACGCAAACTTATTAATTTTTAAATAATTTCTGTCAAGCCATTCCTAGGCTTTTAAAAAAACATCTTTTCAGCTATATGAAAAAAAAACTATATTCATTTTTACATCCACAAGTCTTCAGTTTTTATTTATCCTTGCAAATCTGTCAGTATTGTGATATGGGTATGCCTGGATGGCATCTGCAGCTCCTCAGTCCCAAACATTTGGCTGTCCACTGAAAAACTACAGCACCTTTTTTGGTGGACAACAGAACTATTATTTTTCCTTTCTAGTTTATTGTATTTGAATTTAAAAATACTCCAGCCTTAATCTTCCCACTTCTACTTTTCTTGGATGGTTACTTCTCCTCTTTCATAGAAAATCTTACTAGTTCATTCACAGAGTCTAATATGGCACTACACTGTATTTCATATAGTTTTAATTAGTAGCTTAACAAAGCTACTTGATTTTTAATACTGTGAGAAGCTACAACTTTCCTTCTTTCATAACTGTTGCAATGATTTTTACTTTACATCTGAAAGCAACTTCCAACAGCCCTCTTCATATGACCTAAATATTATCCTTTCTCTATAAAATTCTAGGAACTGGCTCACTGAAAATGGCTGGAGGAAAGAACAATTTTCCCATTTCTAAAAGGATGAAAAGTCCAGACATTAAATTACAAAGAGTCTGCCTTTGAAAGAATTATGTCAAAATCTCTTTTAGAAAAAACCTAAACAAACCAAACCCATGATTCTCTTCTGTGCAATGCATTCATTTCAGCTTGCGCTTCTGGTGAGAAGTTGCTCTCCCCCATCACATATATCAATAGAGATATATATTAAATTAGCATCATTTGAATCAGAAAGATCAGTAAAAGGCTACCACTCTTAAAACAGTGCTCATCTAAAACACTGAAGTCAAAGACTGGTAGCCCTTAAGAAGTCCAGTGATTTTGCTGCAATATCCTTATGCATAAAACCCAGTTCTAGAGAAAAGAACCATATCCAGCATCCATCCAGGCTTACTGTACATTAACTACCTACATTTCCACTCAGGCTTCATGTCAGACAGATGGGGTGTTCACAGACCCAGCAGGATCACTCTCAACAGCCACAGCAACAAGAAACCTAAACAACAAGCATCTGGACAAAGTTAAATTATCAAATTAAACACGGGATTTGCAGGACCTCCCCAGTGACCTTGCTGATGAGTAGGAGAGGTTGAATTGAGAAGCAACAAACATCACCTGAGAGGAACTGCCACTTGTTCTTTATGGGTATTTAGATTTTAGTTAACACTCTGCACATACTATTCTCATGTTAAAATCATTTGGGACAAACCACTGTCACAGCTTTATCCGCAATGCACAACTGGCACTGCCTGCACTGTAAAGCCCATCGAAACAGCAGTGATGGCAGCAGGTGCAGAAAGAGGCAGACCCTACAAAAAACCCTGGCAACAAGCTTTATGTGGGTGATGTAATTTTTCAAATCCTGTTTAATTTTGGCTTGATGTTTCTGAGGCAAAGAAATAAAAAACTGGGAGGAAAAACCTACACAGTAGGGAGGATGAGGGAAGGTCTAAAACCCATATTAATAAAGAGCCAGTAAAGGACACTGTGTGGAAAGACTAGAGGAAAGGGCTCCAGAGAAACATCCTCTTCCCAACCCACAGCTTCCAGGCAGCTTCCCGTTAGCCCTTGCTGGGAAAGGCCACCCCCAGGATATTTCTCTATCCACAATCTCCAAACTTTACTATGGGACAGTGAACATCATACAGATATTGGTCCTTTTCTCTCTTTTTCCAGGAACCTTGCTGTAGCATCCTTGGAACAAGTGCTTCCCTTGGGGTGCTCCTTGGGTAGGATTTAATGCCATGGAATCCTTCCTAGAGTTTCCTCTGGAAGGGATTATCAACTTTCACAGCTTCAAAGGCACACAGACAGAAAAGTTATTGCATTATCATAGGCAGTAGTGGATCAAGACTCATGAGCTAATGTCTCAGCTCTATGCTCATCCTATTAAAATGTAGAGTCCTGTTCAATATTTAGAACCAGCCACAGCCAGAGATTTATGGTCACCACCACATCCAGAGGTGGGTTATGGAGGAAGACCATGCACTCATTCCCATTTAATACCCTTATTCCCTCCAGAGGCATTATGCTTAGGGCTGCCATATGTTGAAATAACATCACACGACTCTAGGAAGAGCAGTACATGTTACTTGACTCCCGTAAGAAGAGTTCAGCATCACTCGTCTCATTACTAAGACTCTGGTTTCAAGTTCCATCCCAACTCCCAAAAATTAGGTCTGGTTGCTTAATAACACCACAGCCTGAGGTAGAAATATAAGCAGGTGGCACCTGTACAGAGCAAGTCCTGAGGAATCCTGTCTGACCACTCATTATGGACAGAGGCAGCATTGACTTCATCAGCTTTACCACACCTACCGTAAAGTTCTACCAAGAATGACCAAAGAGACCACTTCTCACACTCCTGAAAATTATTATGAGTCCCCAGATGGTGGAATCATCAATAGTTTTTTAAAAACCTTTAACAGAAGAGGAAGATTGTTAAAAATCCCACATTCACAACAACACTGTTCAGACTTAGGTCTTTAGGTGCTCTTCTGCAACCCATAGGATACCATTACAGTAGGTTAAAATTAAAAAATAAACCCACTTGTAATTGCTACAATAAATAATGGTAATTTAATGAAACAATTAAATGAGATGATGGAATCTAGCAAAATAGTGTCTTTAAAAAAATACTAGTTATTTAAAAAAACAATGTTTTCCTTTATTTTTTTTAATACAATTTGGGGCATTTATTGTCAAAACATTGCAAACATCTATCAACCATCACAGCTTGAGAACATGTTCTTTTTTCCATTTGAAATGTGAACTTTCAAAGCCTCTGTTTATGCTTCCATTTTGGCAGGTTCTACAGGATTATTTTATTTCCCCAGCCACCACAGCAGTAAAATTATTCCAACTTAAGAAAAAATTTCCTATGCTTTGGCTGAAGAGAAAGTCCTTCAACCTTCCTGTGACATTTTAAATGAACAACCACAAAATTTCCAAGTAGTGATTTAAAAATAGGATGCTACAAACTAAACTTCACATATCAAGGGGGAGATGGGACACTAAAGGGCATTGAAGACAGAGGTAAATGCAACAACAAATACATATTGAAGGCTGTGGTCCCTCTGCCAGCTGTCTGCAGACCCTTAAAATTACAACCTAAGGGGCTCAACTTCTTAGTTACCTTGAGCATCTCAGCTTGTCTCGATGACATTCTTTTCTTGTCCTAAAGTTGTGTCCTACTTAAAAACTACTTGGCTTTGCCCCAGAGACATCTGTATTTCAGTTTTCTGGCTAATGACCACAGGGACTAGGTTGTGTTGTATGACCTCCATTTGTAGCTTGCAAAGTGCTTTGGGCTTGTTTAGAATAGGCAGAAGAAATAAAGGAAGAAGGGGCCTGTGTTTATTCGCTATGTCTAGGTTTTCAAAATTCCAATCTTTAATTAGATGGTTGGATTTCTTTTTAGTCTTTTTTTTTTTCTTCTTCTTCTTCAGGGAGAAGCCTTTAAGGCAAAAAATGGCCTGAATTCGCAGAGAACTTGTTCTGCAGGCTTATCAGTTGGAGGCAATTTTCACAAAATGGAACCTTCCACATAGAAGAAAATAGAGTTTCTGCTTTTTTCTTATTCTCTTCCCATACCCCAAGCAACCAGCTCTCTTCCAAATGGACTGAAAACAAGATTTCCTTTGAGCGTACATGGACAAGGAAAAGAGGTAAAAAAGGACTTGAAGAGGCTATGTGATATTCCAGATTTACTGTGCTTCTCGGCTTCTATCCCAAGTCTCAGTTTACAAGAAAAGGATGCTCTCTTAACACTCCCACCGCGCACTCCTGAGTCAGGCAGGACTCTTTTCCCAGTGCCCACCACGGCCCAGCCCGCGCGTGGGACACCTGCACGTCCCTGTCCCCGTGTGGCTCGCACAGCTGTGGCCAGGCACAGCTCGGCAAAGCCTTCACTAATTCCCACTCCTGCATCTGCCAGCCCCCGGAGCAGCGCTGCGCTGGCTCCGCAAAACCAACAGCAGCAGAAGCACGGGAAGGGCGAGAAGAAAGCAAGAAAAAGACTCTGAAATACAGGCTTGGAACAGACCTGCTGAGCATGACTTCACCTTTTTACAATCCCTTTCGTGACTGCAGTTATGTTAATGGTTGTTTTCCACTTTTTAGAAAATAAAGCTACTTTCTTGTTTTTTTTTCTGAACAACTTAAGCCTTTGGTTTCTGAGTTATCAGCTAAGCAATTTTACCAAGGGGCTTTTTTTTTTTATTTTGCAATGTTAACACACACTTATGCTACATTTTCTGCGCATTACTGGGTCTTCACAACATACATATTCACTCCACTTAGATTTATCAAAGTTGAATAGCAAAGTATTTCATGTACAGCAAAGCTAACTTTAAGAGTCCTTCATAGGTCAGCAGGTAAAATCCTGCTTTGATGGAAGTAAACAACAGTACACTTAAAGCTATTTCTGCCTTTAAGGCAGTAACTGAATTATGTATCAGGAAAGGAGATAAATCAAAATTACAGAACAGGAATGTATTTTGGTACTAGCCAAATAAATATAATTTGTTTTGCACAACTGCTCAAACTAAAATACCTATAAAGGAATAAACCCCCACAACTAGCACCAGTTTCGCACCACTTACAAAAATATTATTAGCTTTGCAGTATAAAGGACCTAATTTTCCTAATCACACAGATTCATGATCAAGTCATTGCAAGTCACCACATGGTAGCAAGACACATTCCCAGCTGTATCCTCTCAGCTTGCAGGGAAGGAGGTAAGTCTCCAACTGCTGTCGTCTGAGTTTAACTCCCTTGATTGTGCAGCAAGTGGCACACGGAACTGTCACAGGCAAGATGCTACTACTGCCAGGCCCGGGTAACAGCCAGGATCACCTGAACCGTGTCAGGATCAAAGAATATCCATGGTGTCTCAAAGCCATGCCCCTCTACACACTGGAGATGTACATCCTGTTTCCAATCAGCTTGGGAGGTAACAGAATTCATAGGACTGAGTTCTCACTGCCTCTTTTACCAGGGTCTCTGGGATTTCAGGCCAGGCCACAGTGTCCCTGTTGGCCAGAAATTCAATTAGTAACAGAAATACCTCCTTAACACCTCAAAGGATGGCTGATGTATTCATACACTTAGCAATGCCAACTTATAAATAAAAGCACTCTAAAAGTTCCTATCATCCAAACATCTCCTAGTATTTCCTTCCCCAGAAATACACATTTTTAAGGCAAATCAGATCAAATACTTCTCCAGACATTACGTTCTAGGTTGCATTTAAAGAGATGCTGCTCTTTAGACTCTGTGGTAAGAATAGGAAATGGAAATAACTAGTGTATCATCTTCTGAAACCAAAGGACTAGGAGAGACAGGCTCATGTATTGCAGAGATACCAGCCTGCCAAAATACAAATATTTGCAAGTTGCTGTATTTGGGTTCCTCATTAGCTAAACTGATATCATTTCCTGCAATAAGGAGAGGGGGAAAGTTGGAAGCAGTGATCCTATTAGGTTGTCATACTGGCACATAACAACATAGTGTGGTAACATTTTTTGTGAAGACAAAACACTGATGTTAATTCACACTGCAGACAGAGGCATGAGCCAGAGGAAGTATTTATATACACACTCACTCATATTGCATTCAAAACAGAAGCTCTGGAAACTGATATTTTTGTTTAAAATGAAATGTCAAGCTTTTACCCTGCCGAGAACACCAAGAAGGCTTGCTGGAAGTAAGCGGCACCACAGAGGTAGCCAGAGAAACTTTCATGCTGAATTTGTACCAAATGCAGCAGCATCCCTACATCCAGTGCAACCACAGACTGACACCACAGAGGTTTTCTCTAAACCACCCTTCCCCCCGACCCTCCCATCTGAATAAATCTTTTTCTTTCCTTACCTGCAACCTAAATCTCCCCTCCTTCGGTGTGAAGTTGTTCCACCTTGTCCTGCCACTATAGACTTTGGTAAAAATCCTCACTCCAGCTTTCTCGTACGTCCTTTAAACATTGAAACACCACAGTAAGATCTCCTCAAAACCTTCTCTGCTCTAAACAACCCCAAGTGTCTCAGCCTTCCCCCACAGGAAAACCCTTCCACCCCTCTGACCATTTTCATGGCCCTCCTCCGGAGCTACTCCAACAGGTCCATGTCTGTTTTGTGCCCAGGCTCCCAGAGCTGGACACAGACCGCCAGAGAGAGCAGAGGGGCAAAATCCCCTGCCTGGACCTGCTGGCCCTGCTGCTTTTGATGCAGCCCAGGACACAGCAGGCTTTCTGGGCTGCAAGCACATGTGGCTGAGTCCCCTCCAGTTTTTCATGGACAAACACGCCCAGGTGGCACCACCCAGTCTGCACTGACGCTGGTGATGACCCTGACCCATGTGCTCGACCTTGCACTTGGCCTTGATGAAGCCAGGAGGTGAAGAATAGGGAACAGTCACATCAGCACAAACTGGTCAAGAGAGGGAGACACTAACCCCAGCACCAACAGCTTCACAACAGGCACATGGTCAGGCAATCTATTTGTTTCTCCTATCCACGCAGGCACCCTGGGGCAAGGAGCTTAAACTTAGATGTCTGAGGTAAGGGGAGACAAATCCCACCCTCACTGACTCAAACGCAAACAGCTTTTATTTTAAGAAAAGTGATCAGTGCTAGAATGTGCTTGAGTCATTCTCGAAATCCAAGGCCACCTCTCAAATTCTCCTCCAGATCTCCAGCTTTAGGACAGGCTCCCCCCAGCCTGTCTGTGCTTCCTACCATATTACCACTGCCTTGTGCAGCCCTGTGACCACCCCTGCTCTACCAGGGCAAACCACCTGCAGCTGGGGCAGAATGTCAGAAAAACATTTCTTCTTTTAAAATGTATTTTTATTTCTGAACTGTCAGCTACAAAACTGTAAGCATCATTTATGTAGAGTGTTTACCAGAGGCAGGAGAGCAAAGGAGCAGGCCCTCACTGATACACACTTTTGAAGCACATTATTTACCACTAATGATAGCTTTGTTTCTTGCAGAAGTTTAATTTCTTTTCCCATTACAGAGAAATACACACTTTCCCCAGGCAGGTCCCTCTAATCAGTGCTTGTGGTGCAAACCATGGCCATGTGAAAGACTCTGCTCCATAGTAACATTAGTGAGATCAGTCAGGATGACTAGGTGTATCTACAAGACTTCCTTCACACAGAAATCATTCACTACTGAGGAATATACTCCAGGTACCTTCATTTCTCCAGGCATACTACCAAATTGATTTGCCCTCAAAAGCCAAGTAGCGTATACACAGGTTTCCTCCTACTGAGCTGTGTGAAGGTCTTGGTCAGCAGAAGCCAAACATGAGGAGAGGTGCTGTGTTGCAGATGTTATAAAACTGAGAAATAGCAAGAATTCTTATTGAGACTGTGCTGGGCAAATTTTGGGAGGGAAACTCCAAATAGGACCCAAACAAAAAAAAAAAACACCAGAGCACAGGAGCTCCAGCCAGACAGCACTGCTGCTGCTCCACAGCCGAGTCCCGGAGAGGAATGTGAGAGAGATAACTTAGTTTTCAAAACAAATTGCACTCTAAGAATCTTCTTAAAGGTACAAAGCGATATACAGAACAGACAATTGGGGATACAGGCATCATAAAGTCACTCTAGGACAGAGACTTAGTACAGAACTAGCCTGAAAAATGGCTAAAATCTAGTCAGAGCAGGCTAGATGGCCAGTGGGTCCCCCTGCCTGGGCAAGGTGAGTGAGTGCCCCTGATCTAGCTCTCTGCAGCCTCTTGCACCAGCTGTACCTCCATCAGGAGCAGCACAGCACACTCATATTTATACACTCCACTGACCCTCAACCAAAAGCACCAACATACCTGCACTACTTCTGTGCCACTACTTCCCCTACCCTCACCAGCCAGCCATCTCCTGTTGTAATCCTGAATCTTTGCAGGTATTTCTGAGTATTTCTTTCAGCTTCACACTACTGGGAGGAGGGGGGTGGAGGGGACGACAGACGACCCAGGGGGAAGGAGATGAGGGAATAAATCTGCAACCTAAATTGCAACTGAGTGAAGAGGACACTCCAGTTTGGATTGCTTTTACCACTTAGGAAGCTCCATGGCAGGTGGAGCTGTCATTAATCACACACAATGACAAGCTGCTGCTCTCAATCATGCTTTGTGATCAAATTCTGCACTAATCAGGAGCTTCAGAGCAGGCTGGCTGTTTAGCAAGGTTAAAAATTCAGATGATATTTTCCTTAAGATTCCTCTAACATTTAGTAACAGAATCACAGCAGCAAAAAAAAAAAAAAAAAAAAAAAAACCCAAACAACCCCCCACTGACAAACATCCTGCATGGGAAAAGGAGCAGCTACACCACATGCTTTTTAGCTGGACTGTTTTCTATCGTGCACAGAAAGTTCTTAAATGGACCAAAATCTGTCTTGTAGTTTTAAGGGTAATCAACAATCCTCTTTCAAACCAGTTTTACAGCTGCACTTGGAGAATAAACAGGTTTACTTAAAAATATCTTTGAAAAAATGCCATGTCCTTATAAATAAAAATTACAACCAAAACATCTTTTGTCAAGTCAGTATAAAGGGACCTTTATCTGTAATTTCAAGGTAATTAGGTATGTCAGGAATCATGTGTAACACAATGCACAAATACACAGTTAGCAAGTTACCTGTCAAAAGGTATTTATTTGTCTCGAGAGGGAGAACATGCTGTTCTCAATGGAGGGCCACATTTTAGTGGATGAGCTGCCGGCAGGAGCAGCCCTGTTCAGATTTCCCGTCATAGGTGGTTTACAAAAACTCAGACTATACAGGTTTTTGAAAGATCGATAGCTAAAGTTTCAGAAATAGCTAGAGTAAAAAGCAAAAAACAGTATCTAGGTATCTTTGCTTGGGGGAAGCATTCTCTGACAAAGCCTCTCTGAAGGTGCCGGCTCAGTTGACTGTGACAACCAGGGGCCTGCATGTGCCAAAAGACTGTGGTAAGCTGAGCCTTCAGAGAAAACAAAACTTTACTAAATAAACAAAGAGAACAAGGGTTCAGAATGGCAATGTGGACATGCACGCCATGACACCACTACTGCCAAAATCATCTTGCAGGTAGGGACATCACATAACTCTTCTTTTTTCAATTCTTCTCTCTACCACTGAATTTGGGTCCATCGTTATGCAAAACAGGAGACTAAAGTCTCATAACTGCTGTTTTCTCTACCCAGCTATGTAAAGGACATCCAGCCACTGTTGAGCCTTTGTTACCCACACAACTCAAACACAAATGACAAAAAACTTGCCGCTTAAAGAATTTTTCTTCTAATTTTCTGAGAGAACACAGCTGAGTCACAACAAGTTTTAGAACAAACACTACCAAGATTTCAACTATTTATTATCTCTACTGTAACTGAAAAGTCACAAACTGAGCGATTTACAATTCATTAACAGCTTACTTACTCAATTTCATTTTGGCTACTTACTTCTATATAGGGAACACAGTAACATAATTAAAGCATATGACCACAGTGATTGCAAAAGGCTGCTTGCCCAGTTGGGGTTTTTACCAAGTCACACTAACTAGTTGTAGGGTAAAACCCTCTGCAAGATCTTGAGTGACCACATACTGACTCTTTCTAACCAAGTAATTAAATTGAAGCCCTCCTCCCACAGGGGGGGAAAGGCAAAACAAAAACATCACAGACAGTAATGTCATGAGATCATTTACCTCAGCAGTCAGTTACTGTCAGCTAACACAGCATACAGAGGACTAAAGGGGAAATAAAACCCTCTAGCAATGAAACTGCCAGCACTTCAAAACAACAAAAAATAATAGAGAAAGGCCTGCGACTCCATTTAACACAACACTCAACCCTTTGGTTTGCAAAGCCATTGCTGATCACATCCTGCTGGTTTTGCTCTTTATTTCCAGCTACCAAATTGCATTTAGAGACTTACTTAGCATGCTTTCTGTTTGTGCATCCTCAGGAATTACTGACACACATTCACAGATGGAAGGAGAACAGGACTTCAAAGATAAAGTCCTTAAGCATGGAGAGAAAAAAATTACAGAAACACAGGGCAGGGAGGAAGACACCACAGACAAGGCCAGGCTGGATGAAGCCCTGATTTGGAAGTGTCTCTTCCAACCTAAACCATTCTACGACTCAGTGAAAGGAGCAAGCATACAGCAATATAGAAAAACAATACAAAAATGTGAGGATATAAACAACTTCAGAAATTTGATTCCACCAAAACGAATTGATTTTATTTAATTATATTCTTTTTGCCCCAGTAACAGTGACCACCAAATTCCTAAGAACCAGACAGCTTTTTATTCATGCAGGTCTTACTGCGGTTAGACTTGGTAAGCCTATGTTCTCCGAACCGCAGCAGCTTGAGAGTCCTGATGGGGGAGAAAATTCCAGGGGAACAGGGCAGAAGGCAGGAGCCAGCCTAAATGTGTCCTCTTGGAGAGATAAACAGACTCATTTGCACATGCTGCATACACAGCTCTTCCACAAGGGATTTACATCTTAAGAGTAGGTACTGCTAACTTGCATTTTCAGAAAGCCTTAAGTCTATTTCCGACATTTAGATTTTCCTTCTATTTTGAGGGCAGTTTGCTACAGATCGGGTTTTTTTTCAGAGATGGAAAAGGGATGAACAATGAAAAAATATATGGTACTACACACAGCAAGGATAGTAACAATGACATTGCAGAAATGCCCAAGGGAGTTCTAGGCCAACCAGATACCAAGAAATGCCATAAAAGAGGAGTAAAGTGTCCTAAGACCCATTTTTATGACAAAGTTTCCTTAGGCCTCCTGTAAACTGTTCTTGGGATCATCAACAATGCAACAGCAATGCAAGGTTCTACGTGAAGTTGCTGAAATATATGCAGGCTCCCTTCCGCTCTACAGAACTCCAATTAGTGTCTAATCAATAAGTTTATTTCCCTGCCTAAAAGTAAGATCCAACTTCTGGTTTACGCGGGAAGCATTTTTAATGAGGCAGGTTGATGCAGGTACTCTTTCTGGAAGGTAAATTGTTCTTGGAAGCTTTCCATTAAAAGACAGCGGAAACTCCACCACTAACTCTTAATTAAGTGCTCTATTGCTTTGGGTTTGTTTTTAATTATTTTTCTTTGTAGGTAAGTCATTAATAATTGAGTATCTGCTTGCCTGAGTCATGACACTGTGAATGTACTAAGAAGAACACCAGTGGCAGTTGTCCATCCGAGCAGCAGTCAGTAGAGCTTTAAAGTGGTCTAGAATGCTTCTGTTCCTCCAAACTAATTTTAATCAGTTTTCCCCAACTCCCTAAAAATAAGCAGAATGGAGAGACTTCTGCTTTGGAAACACTCACCTTGTCAAGCAATGCACACTGCCACAACTGTGTGTTTATTTTTGCCTCCATACAACAACAGGCATCCACAAACTGCTGAGATGCTCTGTAGATGTGCGCACAGTGACACCCCCACATCAGCCACCTGAGAGTTGTACCCAGAGGATGTAGCATGTGCTACTGCTGCATGAAAACAAAAGTGCACCTTGCTCATACGGCATCATTTGCCTTGCTATCCAGACTAAAAAAAATAAAAAAAACCCTACTTAGGACCTAAGCATCTAGGCAAGGAAAAATTTCTTCTCTTTAAGAACCTACTTCCAGATATTAGTCTATGCAAAATTGTACATCCAGGACTTGATCACAAAATTGATCAATATGTTGTCCAGCAGAAATGGTGATGTTCTCCCTTTGTAAGGGACAAAGTGGATTTTGGGAATCACTGCTTTTCAAAATTAATATTCTCCTACAAGTAAAACAGCCTCAATCTCCAACAGACAGAAAAAAAAAAAAATCTTTTCAGATCCCCTCTTCCGGTCACCCCTAGTAAGCTGTTGATGCTAATGATTTTAAATGGCCTCTTGGAGACAAGCCTGCAGGGTTGGGTAGGGCAGGGGGAAGACGCTGCTTCAGTCACTTCATAGAGGCTGTATCATTTGACACACAGTTAGTCAAAAAGCTATCTATTCAACACAGTGTGCAGCTAATCTAATCTAAAGCAGCACACAGGCACTGCTGTGCTATGGAAACATTCAACAATGCAAACATGATTAGCCACATAGGTGGAGCTTTACATGCAATTGTTTTGGGAGAGAGATTTAACGCTGCCACAGTGACAACATGGCCTCCCTCTTTACATCTGTCTTATCAAGGCTCACTTCATACTAGACTTTAACCTTGCCAGCTGCAATTTTCCTCTACTTCTTCCTACGGTGCTCAGGTTGCATCAATTATGGCAATTTAATAAAGAGAAAAAAATTAATGAAAGCATTTACTGCTTGTTATGCTTTTGGCCAGTCAAGTTAAGTTGCACTAAAGTGTGCTTAGATTGTATTAGGAGGCCATAAAGTACACATACTAAGAACAAAAAATACTTTTGTCCTGTAACAACAAACCTTAATCGAAAAAACAAACAGTAACCTACAACTCAAAAACTTCAATCAGACCTCTAAGTTGAACAAGTATGTTAAATAAAACAAGGCTTTGAGTGAGGAATGCCCCAAAGGTACAGGAGAAGTGAAAGGTTCCCTTCCAAAAAGTTTGATTATGGTAAGGCAAAACCCAAGGATTTCCTAACTCCAAACTGGTAAGAACTAGTGTTCATTCTGCAAGTGTTTACCTACCACCATTCTGAGAGGTGCCCATCTCTGTCAGCTCTCAGGTTTTCCAAATTACTTTGGTAAATAGCCTCCAAAGGGTAGGGGAGGCCTTTAGCTCAGTCCACTTCAGCCCAGCTAAGGCAATGATGTTAGTCAACCCCAAACTGCCAGCAACAAGCCTTTTGGCACTCGCAGTGGGTATTTCCAGAAGCATCAGCCGCTTTATACAAGGGCAATGTGTGTGTGTATTTAAGGGCTGTTCTTGAGGTCCAGCCAACCTCTACCTCTAGGGCTGGCAAATCATGCCACAGTCCAGATCTCAATCATCACAAAACAGGTTGTGCTCACCTTCCCAAAATGCAGGTCTCCCTGCAGTTGTGAGCAGTCTTGTGCTGCAAACTGACTTGAAAAATATTAAATAAAAAAGATTAAAAGTTCTCAAAGAGGATTTAAATACAGGCAGCAAGTCAGCACTTCACTTCCTACAATCCCTTCCAAGAGAGATTAGGGCACAAGGGCTCAATACCTTGAAGGTAAAATAGCTACAAAGAATGTTGATTTTCTTTCCTAGAACAGTGGCCACAGATGATAAGAGGCACAAGTACTTATGTTTTAAAACTGAATATGGAAGTATTTAAGAGATACTGCCAGTGAAAGCATTAAAGTGACACCATCAACTTCACACCTAGATCCTTTGAAAAACATTAAAACTTCCAAATAGAATTTCGGCCTTTTTTAATTAATCATTAATTTTGTGTGCCTTCAGTGTACACCCATATATACATGTAAGTGTATATATAAGCATGCAAATATATGCACACACACAAGTTGGTATCAAGGATATCTCTGGAATGTAAAACAGTCTCTCAATTTTCATAAAAACAAATTTCAAAGATATCTACTACTTTATTGTTGTTGCTTATTAAACAGAAAAGGTGCAGAAATAAAAGGTAGCCTATCCTCTTACAGGTTAAATGGGACATTTGTCTAATATAGGAGACTACTGTAGTCACTGAATGTCCTGTGAAAATAGTTGAAAATATTTACAGAGTTCTGCCAACCCAGCATTAATACTGAAGCAGAGCACTCTTTTATTACTCCCAATCCTCCCTTGAAACCTCTGCTATTTGGACAGCCCCATTCACTATCCTTTTATGCCAACAGACCCACAGGAAGGCAGCTTTAAAAATAAGGCAACTTAAAACATCTGTCCCATTTTATCCCTCTGCACTTGCATGATGCCCCAGCAGCAGCTCCACTGGCCCCATCCCTCAAACTGTGTCACCAGATCTCAACCCCCTTTCCTCACTTGTGCCACAAATAAAATGAGGCAGGAATTACACGTTCCCTCTGCCATCAGACTAAGCCTGCGGCAAAGAAGTTCTAAGATACCTTAATCCTTTTGGCTGCCTTCCGTCATGCTGTGCCTCCTAGATGCTCACAGCTCTCCCCTATCACTCTATAATAGTGCCAGCTGGCCCCTCTTAGCCAGCCTTTTCTTTTTTTTTTTCCTTTTTAATAAAAAACCCCTCACAAAATAAAAAAAAAAAGTGCAGAAAAACAAACCCTTGAATATAGTATTTAATTCATGGGTTGGTTCTTACCAAGTTGTGACTTGTATAATTAATCATAATTTACAGCAGTATAGCATAGGAACAATTATTTAAACATTTAAAAACAAAGTGGGTTGCTGGCTCTTTACAATGCTGACATATTTAACACCCAAAACAAATCCTTTTACTGCTGTCTTTAAAACAAAGGCACACATTTTTCTGCGAGTGAGATCTCATTTTGCAGCACTTTCCATCCTCCTGCAAGAAGGCAGCTATTTTCAGTATTTCCCAATTATAACAGTGGTTTTACTGGGTGAAAAAAAAATACTTATAGCTGCACACCCAGTTGTTCATGATCCCCTTATGCCATTGAATGAGAATTTTCAAATAAAGGAAAGGGGGCAGGAAGGGGAGGTATAGATAATTGATAAATATTTCCCTTTTACCTACCATGCAGAATTAGGAAGAGGCTGACTTATTTTTAGCTGATTTTCTTCTACTACCAATACTTCTTAGAATACATTTCCTAGTGGTTAAACTACTATTACTCCAGCTTCTATGCACATACTGGCACCTATTTATTTAGGCATTCTGTCACCATGGGAAGAGCAAATCTCTATTCTTCCTTGCATTACAGAGCCTTCTGGAGCAAGAAGGTTTATTTTATATCCTATAGGGCACAATAATGTAGGAATAAAAAGTTATGGGAGGTGGTAGAGGGTAGGAAGGGGAGAACACATCATGTACTCCTGCTGATAAACTCAAAGCACTCAGCAAGATTTAAATGACTGTGGAAAAGTCTCAACTTGATATTCCTGGAGCAGAAGTTGAAAGCATGATTTTAGAAGACCAGAAGCACTATGTTCAATTCCACAGAGTCTAATAATTTTCTCAGAATCAGTTTGGTCTCAGTTTTGGTTTTAATTTAGACAGAATAAAGTCAGCTTAAAAAATCCCAGAGACTAGATCAAGACAGGAAGTGATGCGCCCCTAATGAATGGGTTTTAAGAACCCAAACTCAAATAGCTTTTATTAGAATAATCCTAATATAATGCTCTTGCAATTATGTCCTTCTTCAGTGTTTAAGTTTTTAATGACAGGTACAAAAATGAAAGCCCAGCTGAGTCCAAGTGGTGCCAAAAGGCTGACGGTACCGTAGTGCACACCCTAGGAGAGCCTCACTTCTACTTCTCCACTAATCAACTGTTAACACAGGCACTCTCAGTGTGGTTACAGCTCAATGAGAGAAATTTAACTGTCCCTATGTCCAGTTTACCTCAAGGACCTGAGTTCAGGAATTTTTATGAACTGAGAGAGAGGTGATTCTGCCCCTCTACTCCAACTTTTTGAGGCCACCTCTACAGTGCTGCATCCAGCTCTGGGGCTCTCAGCACAAAGGACATTGCTAGAGCAGGTCCAGAGGAAGTCTCAAAAACTACTGGAGGAACACCTCTTCTGTTAGGAAAAGCAGAGTTGGGTTGCTCAGCCTGAAGAAGAGAAGGCCCTAGGGAGAACTTATTGTGGCCCTTCAGTACTTGAACAGGGCCTGTAAGAAAGATGGGTACAAACTTCAGCAGGGCCTGTTGCAGTAAGACAAGAAGCAGTCACTTTAAACCAGAAGAGCTGATTTAGATTCGATATAAAGAAGTTTTTTTACAAAGAGGGTGGTGAAACACTGGCACATCTTTCCCTGTGGAGAGGTGGTAGGTGCCCCATCCTTGGAAACGCTCAAGGTCAGATTGCATGGGGCTCCGAGCAATCTGACATAGCTGTAGACATTCCTGACCATGGCAGGTGGATTGAACTAGAACTATTCTGTGATTCCTTGAACTGCATTCAGTATGAAGGTATCTAATTTGAAACTTTGTATTTCAGTCGTTGGCCATGCACCTGACAGCTCTGCACTCAAGCATTCAGCTCTGTGTAACCCAAGGTGCTCTGGTTAAGCGCTGGCCATCAATCACAGCAAAATAAAAACACTTATATGGAAATAATGCAAGAAACCTTCTCTTAGGCAGGAATATTAACCTTAACACAGCTCTTGGCTTTGCTGATAAGCCTTGCTAAATGAACCATGTTTCCAGCATGCCTGAAAAAAATTCTCAGCCAGAGACCAGAAGGTCCAAGCAAGCTGAAGCCTGGAGTTGACCCAGATGATTTCCCATGACAACAAAAGGATAAATCTATCTCTGCAGACTTCAGTGATCACAGAATAGCTTGAGATATGACATCACCCTGAGTTCAGTTAGGCACAGATGACTCTTCCAGAGAGTTATAACATCCCACTGCTCTTCACTCTCTACCCCAAGTTACTCATCAGTCTGCGCTACCACAGGTTCTGAAAGTAACCTGCACCTCTTCTAAAGCCATTGGAAGTACTTCAGCATTTTAGAGTGAGGTTGTAATACTCTGAAAATAAGGAGTTGAACATCAAAGATAGCTATTTGTCATCTTCCAAACTTGTCAACAGCATGCAGGTAATGCTGCACTGGAGACCAAGTACAATCAGGAAGTAAGTTTGGTGACAAAACTTAGAAGCACACTTCAGGTGAGATTAATTAAAGAGTATTCAAGAAAGTGACAATACTGTGCTAAATTTACCAGGACAATATAAAGGAATACATCCCTGGCCATAGATGGTACAAATATCTGTGCTAGGCAGGAGACACTGATCAACAAGTGCTTTAAAGAGAGCAGTTCTTTACCTTCTACTTAGGATGAAGAAACATCATTCAGGTATGAGAAAAAATTCCTTGATGTTCTGAATGTTAAAAACATTAAGGAGCTTCTGCTATGTCACCTCATCAATGCCTTTGCCACTGCAGTCTTTGCTAAAAACCTCTATGGCTCTTTGGATCAGGACCACTGTACTGATCTCCTCATTTGAGTCCTGCTTGGTGAAGCAAGAATAGATAAAAGTGGCATGATTCGTGCTCTACTGTTACCCAAAAAAATTTGCTGAGATACCTAGTAAGACATATGGAACTACGAAGTGCTAACATCTGATTAAAACACAGTTCAATGAATTACGCAGTTTCTTTCCTGAACCTCACTCATAAAAAATTAATCAGGAGAGAAACCTCCTTGATACAGAGGGCGAAGAGCTCAATCCTACATAATCATTCTCCAAGAATTAACGCACTTGCCAAAACAGCTCCTCTGCCACCTTCAAACACATGTAAAAGCCTCCTCTGTTGCAGGGATTTGGCTTGTGACTGTGACACAAACCAGGGCCTCGTTCCTCACGTCGGTAGCATGGAAATCCTTCAGACACAGTCATTACCTCTCCCAACAGCAACAGAAGAATTTCTTCTACAGTTAGTTTTCACTAATGGCATTCACAGCCTCAGAGTCAGCAAAGGCTTTGGCAAGACTCACCCCAATTTCACTTTGTACCTTCTGGAAAAGCTGTGCTTAGCAGGAGAAGCAGCTGCAGCTCCGAAGGATGGAACACGAGAGCAGCCGAGCTGCACCACTCACCCCCAGCACGACAGGGTGAGGTAAAGGCCAGACCCTGGCCCAGGCTTGGGCCAGGAGGGTCTGCAACACTTCTTGCATCTTCCAAAAAATCAAACCTGAATCACAGAGCAGCTAAGCTGTGACAGACAACACAAGTTCACTGCCATCCTGGTGGGCTGGAGGTAGGTGGTGCTCCTGTTTTGACAGAAAGCTTAAATAATACCTTTAAATTCAAACCAAAGAGTGCTTGGCAGTTTGCTGGGCCTGGTCCTGATAACTTGTTTCCTTTTCTTTCTCTGTTCTCAAATTTGCCAGTAAGTATCACAATAGAATCTAATTAACATTCACTAATGAGTGGGATACCAATTGCTAATCCAAAAGAATTTGGTTATGTGCAAGTAAGCAAACAAGTTAATGTACCATAAACTCTGTTTTGTTCATTTATTTTGACAAATGTAGTTTGCTTTTAATTATGACACTTCCTAGCAGCCTACTTTGCCTGCCTATTTTGCTGAAGTTTGCTGAACTCCCATTGCTATTATGCTTTTCCTCAGAGCTACTATTAAAAAAACCCAAAAAAAACCAACAAAACAAACACAATAACGTAACAACAACAACAAACCATCCCAAAACCAACTCCAAACATTGGCTGTCCCCTCTCATGAGTAATGAACTAGTAAAAGACCTCAAGAAAACTGCTTGACTGATGCTCAACATTTTGTGTTCCTGAACTTCCACTGTGGGGAAGGATGCACTGCTGATACATCATTGTTCTGGAGAAGTTTTCATTTCAGGAATCTTTCTAGTGGGACTAACAGCTCTTTGCAGAACAGATTTCATATCTGCCTGTGCTGCTGATTTTCTTTTTCGGCTAAAAATGTCCAGCTGGGTTCAAAAAGAAATCCCTTTCTGTAAAAGAACACATTTCAACATTTTCCTCTGACTTAAGTGAAGATTTGACCAGCTTAAGTTTTTAAATATTTTAAGCAAGATCTCCATCAGTGGGAGTTTCCCTACTGCTGCCCTGCTTAGGATATTACTGAACTTGCCAGAAGTACCCTAAGCCAGTAACACAATGTTTCTGAAAACATTCAGCACTTTCTTCTGTAAGTCTGTAACAGGCTTTTTTGGACTGTCCAACATGTTTTTAAGGTAACTGCTCAGAACTACTGATTTTGATTTGTTGATTATTTGGAGGTTTTTTTACATCAAAAGCAAGGAATTCAGTCCATAACCACAAGCTTTTATAGGACAGTATAAACCCTGACCTTTCTCATGTTGAAAGCACAAACCTTTGCCTCTTAAATAAGAGGTAGGTGAAAGCTCGCACAGACAAATAATTAACATTAGATGATGGGTGCACTACTTCAAGATTATAAGCAAGGCAGCTGGTAACTATAGAGGACCAGCCCAACTCCACGGTTTGGCTTCTATTCTATGAAAAGATTGCGGTCTGGACTCTGGAGCTACCAAGCACACACACAGTTTGGCACATACAGCTTTGCTGGTTGGGTGAGGTGTCACTGACACATGAAAGAAGTAGGTCACTTCAAGAAATGCTGCCCTATGACAGCCTCTCAGTCTGGTTCTCAAGTAGCAGTCAAACACCAAGAGCCAAAGAGGGAAATGGGAGCTCACGACCTCTCCATCCTCAGGTCAGAGCAAGTCCTGCCAGATCACAGCAGGGTTGGCTTGGTTACATCAATAAAAGAACGTGGCCCATCCAGTCTTTCAGAAAGAAGATGTTCCCCCAAAAGGGTTGAATACTTTAAAATGTTTTCTCCCACAACCACCATTCAAAGCTTGAAGACTTGAAGTATGTTCATGACGGATGGGAAGAAACCTCTTTAAGACAAGAACTCGGAGATAAGGCATTTAAAGAAAGTAACTAAAGAAAGGGAACTAATGGGCACCATATTCTCAGGCTGGAAGCAGGCTCAATTTTATGAAAAAACAGCTGGAAGACGGCAGGACAGTAATTTCTTTCTCAGATGGTTTTAAAACATGGAAATAAAACAATAATAAATAAAAACAATAAATAATAAAACAATAAATAAAAACAATAATAAATAAAAACAAAAAAATAAAGCAATGCAAAAACTTGACAGGTCTCAACAACAAGATCAGTTATGAACAATGTCTTCGATTGCTACTTCTTCCTTCCTTGAAACTTTTCAGGATTGCATAAGCAATACTACAACCTATCTTTATGTGGAAGTCACCAATTCCCTGCAGAAAGGAAGCTTTTTGCCCTCTGTAATTGTTCTCCTACTCTCCACAAGCCAAGTTCTTCCTTCTTCCAAAAGGACTGGGGTTTCCACTTGGGCCATCCATGGCTGCATCCCTCTATCGGCAGCTGGCAGCCACAGGTGTTGGGCAGGAGTGGTGCATCACTAAGGCAGTAGGGCAGCAGGTACCCAGCAGTTGTCACAGCAGATTATCCTCTTAATTCACCTTTAAGAGCAAACAGGAAAAGCTCTATCATATCCTTCCTGTACAGCCAACTTTCCTTTCATGGATGTTTCCCTTCCAGACAGTACTTCAGATTTCCAACACTCTGTTTGCTCCAATACTCCCCCACTTCTAGGCCATGTCTCTGCAGCAGTATTACCTACTGCTGCTCTGGGGTCTGAGCCCTAGCTCTGTGCTCTAAAGATACTCCTGTGCTGAAGTTTCAGTGCTACCCCACAGCCCCAGCTTTTCTGTGCAGGAAAGAGATACCTGACAGCTGCTGCTGGTGTCTGGGCACCAGACACCCAGAATGGTGTAAAGGGCTTTTCCTACCTCATGACTCAGCTTTTACAAGCAAAAACTCCACCTATGGGCAATACAGAATAATCCCCACAGCCATCCAGCAGCAACAGGATGAGGGCTACTCAAGACAGCTTCTGACAGACCATGGCCCTGCACACAGTTCCATCAGCTCCATTCACTGCTGTGCCACTGCACAGGCTCCTGCACAGCACTGGTGCCAGAGGTGTGATTTTGTACTGTACAGCAGATTACTCACCCACGTTCTTCCAGGTTACCAGAACACTGCTGCCTCCTTGCAAGAGACACTTCATTTAAGGAGCTGAACAGTTTGGAATAGCTGCCTCAATTCAATTACTCACACTAGCAAAAATTATCTAAGACAACCAAACCATTTAGGACCCCGTGGCTCTGATCTATGCTAACATCCTACAAATCCCCAAGCCAAAGACCATGCACTCCCTTTCAGCATGATGACAGTTCCAAGGCAATCTTCATCACAGCCTCCTTTGCCAAGCTCAGAAAAACTTGCATCAGTCACAGCTTTGAAGTAATTTTTTTTGCCTGCTAGGGCTCAATTCCATAGGTTTTTTTGCTACTTCTTTGCATACTGTGTTCAGCAGATCCCTGGCAAGGCCTCTGGGACTGTCAGCCATCACAGAGACACACTGGGGCAGACTGAGGGCATTGCTACAGGAGCCTACCACATCCTACAGCCCAGCATACAACTGAAATAAGGAACAAGTATTTCACAAAAGAAAGTGGCAAAAATCAAGTGCTGAAAGCCACAGGCATTGTTGTGGCAGCACATGACAAAGAAGATTTCTCAGGTTTTTTTGAGGGGAAGAACATTTTTGCTTTTGGAAAAAAATAAAAAAAAAATTACAAAATATCATTGTCTTGTCTCCATCTATTCCATGACGACTAAGATGGACAGGCACACTAGAAGCAAATTTCATCCTTACAAGGCCAACCAAGTCCTTGGCAGTGGGGCAGATGTGGTTTTACTACCACCACTACAACCTGCTCCAAGCACATGCAAAACTTCACCTCCTCACTGCAGCCAAGAGGCACCAACCCACCCCTGAGGGCAGCTCAGCCTGCCCAGGCACAAACAGCGCTGCCCTCCAGGACAGGAGATTGCTGGAGTCTACAGAGAAATGTGCAAGTCACCATTTCTGCCACCAGAACTGGGAGTATATCTGATCTGCATGCCTCAGGCAAATCCCTTCTCTTCTTTGCATCTCAGCTTCCCGGTTTCTAGAGCTTTGCAAAGCCTGACACAAGACACTACAGAAATGCAGAAAGTCAAGGAACAGAAATGGCATGACAAGGGCCAAACAAATGCAATCATTCCAATTTTCTGAAGATGGTTACTTATTTATCCTCACAGTGTTTCAGGAGTGCTGAAAGTCTGATGCTTATAAGCCTTAACTGTGATAAAGGTCCAGTGGTTGCCAACTGAGTATTTGCTTTAATCACATTTGATGATGTTCTTAAAGCTGCCTGCCAGCTTCTGGAGTCATTTGATTATATACAAATATTACTTCAAAGCAAACAAGGAATGGATACATTTTTATTTGTTTGTTTCACTGTTTGTAAGTGATATTTTCTTAGAATTTGCAGCGTGAAAGAAATGCATAGTACTTATATTTGGATCTAATTTTTGTGAAAACTGAATAAAACCAGAAAAACACCAGCCATGAAAATCATTTCTACCCCCTAGTAATTAAGTTCCCATGAAGGGAGGAAAAAAAAAAAAAAGAGAAACAAAACTCTGCTATTCAGCCAACTTTGTTTAAGATATATTTCATAAATCAGCCGTGTTCAGCTTAAATCAGCACAAATCAACAGAGAAGCAGAAGCCTTGAGGCAACTGTTCAGACACCTGAGAAATGACAGCCAGAAGCCAAAGCCAGAGAGGGAAGATGGGTATCAAGTTTTTTTAAAGAAATTCAACTTGACTCATTATAAAGGCAACACAGGAAGATAGGTGGGATGGGGAAGAGACATACAAGCAGAGATGAGCATTGCTCAGCTGGGGGAATCCAACACCCACTGATATGTAGACCTGGAGGACTCCAACACAAGCCTGTCTGCACTAAAGATACCACTGCTCTGGCCAGAGCTGACAGAAACCTGAGGGACTGCACAGCTTGTCAGACAGAGAGGGCACGCTGTACCCTGAGTCATACTGCTCCCTCTTCCCCTCCTCTCCATGATATGCTCCTGACAGTAAAACCCGATAGAGACAAAATTTCGTGTCTAATCCTGAGCACAGTAAGGCAACAGCCAGACTTCAGCAAATCACCATCTCCTACTGATGCAAAGCTTGTAAAGAAAGGAAACCTGTGGAACTGCAGGACTCTTGACATACATACAAAAAATGAGAATTTCTTGACGTTAGCCTAGTTCCAAAGATAGAATAAGATCTAATTCAGATTCCCCAAAATGTCCTCATCTGTAAAAAAATCATTCAGAAGAGCCACTGATCTTAGTAAAAGCAAAACTCCTAACCTTCAAAACATCAATGATAACATGTACTAAAATAAGCAGAGTAGATCAAGTAATTTCATCTCAAGGAGAACAATCCAGACTTTCAGTTCTTCAGCTAAAATCCTACAGGCACCATTCTGGAGACATAACAGAAAACCCTGAAACAACTGCTCACTGAGGCAGGGAAAACAATACCAAGAAACCTTCAGTGTGTTAGCTTGAGGAATAATACAGTTTTGAAGTGCCACTATCAAATCAACAGTATTGCTTCCTTACTCTGTGCTAGGCACCCAAATCCATGGGAAATATTGGAGAGTCAGAGAAGGCTCAGAGGACTGTAACACTATTTTGGATGTGGAAGAGCTTATTGAAGGCAGACTGAAGACTGAATAGCAGACTTTAGGGATGAAATAAAAATGTAAAATCATGACTAGCAGAGAGAAATCATATCCTCAGTTTCTCTCTTGGTTGCATAACAAAGGGAAATACAATAAAAGCTACAAGTTACAGAAGAGATAAAAATAAGATAGTCTCAAAAACATCTAACCCGACTGCAGAGCTTGAAGCCAGAAGTTGTCAAGGCCAAAAAAAGCAAGAATTGCCCCAAAGCAGACACATATGATTAAGAACATCAATAGATTTAAGAGTGTAGAATAAAACAAATCTTGGTACAAGGTATTAAACTTCTGGGATAAGCCCTGAAAGATATTGTGAGACAAAGATAATTACAACAGCCCAAATCAAAGTATCATTTCTCCTTTTATAAATAGTTGCCCCTGGGAACTGCTGGAAGTAGGTGTTTGATTAAATGGACCTAAAGTCTGGCAGCTCCATGGTCAGTCTGTTTTTAAGTTTCTTCTGGACACAACACATTTAGCCCTTTAAAAACATTGATTTTTTTTTTCTGAAAAACACTAAGTTAAATATTTTATTTAAAAAGGAGTATCACAAACTTAAATTCTGACAAAAAAAAATCCTATTTCCTGTATTTCTGAGGTCACAACTAGACCAATGAGACCCATGTGATAAACAAGTTCATTCCTAATGTGTGTAAGTTAATCACCTTAGCTGCTCAAGAAGGTACAAAAGCCGTAATATTAAATATTATGTCTGCAAAACACATCCAGTTCTCCAGAAGCAGAACTTACTTGCTGTTTCCTAAAGTAAGTTTATTTTAGCAGTATTAAACCCTGCCAAATTCCTATAATACTTATAATAACAAACAATACATGCAATCACCACCATATAAAGTTAGCTACTTTCAGTGCAGAAGCTACAAATCAACCTATGTTAAAAATTCTTGGGTTGAGTTTTTGGTTGGGTTTTGCTTTCTTTTTTTTTTGTTTTATTGGTTCTTACATTATTTTGAGGGTTTTCTCATTAGCTACACCAAATATCCATTCACACAACTAGTTTTCCATTTGCAAAAGAAGATCAAAAAAGAAGTTCAGATTAGACACTAGGAAGAGGTTCCTCACTGAGAGGGTGGCTGAGCACTAAAACAGGCTTCCCAAAGGAAGCTGTCAAAGCACCAAGCCTGACAGGAGTCCAAGCAGCTCATCTTCTGCACCATCAGCAGGCTCTCCTGCTCCCTAAAGAGAGTGCTGGTCAGACAAAAGGTTGGAAACAGCTGGTCTGGTAATTAAAAACACATGGATTTTCTCCCATTTTATTCTAAGCTGAATGTCCTGAAAGTGTTCAGGTTTCTTACCCAGGCACATGCTGCCAACTCCTCAGTTTATGAGTGGACAGGCTGCCTCAAAGCATAAGTACCACAACAAAAACAGTGAACTTGGTTTTTCTCTTGCTTTACTTTGGAGTCCACAAAATGCAAAGACAGTCTTTTGCTGCTCAGAAATAGATTTTGAGCAAGGCAGTCACCTGCCTCCAATGAAATCATTTCCTCCCTACCCCCCTCCAGAAGTGCTTTAAATCAGTGTTTGACATCAGACTGAGAAAAGCAGCAAATTAAGCAAAAGGTGGCAAGTAGTTTTTTAATATGAAAGGCTTCTGCTGAGGCACATAAAAATACTAATTCAGATGCAGAATAATCAGCATCTTTATAAGATTTCACTCTGATATTGGCTACTTCTGTCAAAAAACACTATTGGCTATGTGGTCCTACTAACAGAACAAATAACTCAGAACTTTGCCACAGACCTACATGCCTCATTGAAAATATGTTGAGGTTACATATGTCTTTGAACTTACTTTGGAAGCAAAGGAATTGTTTCTGATACAATAACAATAGTGCTAACAAGTTAGCACCAAGACACAAACAGCAGTCAGGTCAAATCCTTAAGTCACTCTGTAGGAAACCTAGTATCAGCTGGTTTTAGCTCAGAGTTACACTGAGACCTCATATGGTCCTCACTAATGAAATGAGAAGAAGCAGTAGTATCTACTCCCAACGTAACAGCAGGGAAACCAGATTGCAAGGTTCTTTTGCTAATATGAGTTACTATCATGTTGCGGGAGCTCTGCACTGTTGCAATAATTGCAGATTTAACAGGCTTTTTCAACTTTCTCACCTTCAAATTCTCTCTCCTTCAGAACAGCTTAGTGCTGCCATCTACTTTTTTTTTTTTACCCTAACAGGTTTGGGGTTTTTCATGCTAACTAAGTTCTTAGTAAACTAACTCACCCACTACAACAACACTCCCTCACTTAGGTCTTTACAGTTGGGTCCTTACATTTATACGTGGTCCAGCTCATCACCACAGGCAAAATTAAAACCCAAGGAAACAAAATACAGAAAAACATCCAAAATCCCTTTAACACTTGAGTCCTCAAATATTAATAAAACCCCACAACTCCCTCAACTCTTAACCACAAGATATCTTTTACAACCCTTGGAGATATTAAGTTACTAAATTCAGTGATGACACGGTGGCAAAGACATAGGTCTTTATCAAATCATCTGGACAGTTCCAGAAAGCAAATTTATCTTGCTAAAAATGTTATTCAAAGTTTTCGTCCTAGAGAATTAATAACATTCTTTTATAGGTCATTTATTTGCACAGACACTAACACTGCTGGAAAAAAAATATTTCCTGGCTAAAAGATATATCATCTGAATAAAGAGGCTGAAAAACATTGAGGCAGTTTAGGAGGAGACTGCCTGCTGCTGATGAGGCAGAGCTAGTCTTGATTAATCCTTCACCTCACTTTTTCATTGCAATCATTTTAAGGTCTGAGCAATTGTTTCCACACAGCCCCTCAGCCACCATTTGTTGAGCATCTTCACCCTATTTTGCACAGAAGAGTGCTCAGACCAGAGCATCAGAAAATAAGGGGAATAAGGGGAAGCCAGAGCACCTTCTGCCTCCCCGCTAGCAGCACACAAAACAAAACACACAGTGCACCCATCCTTACTGCAGGCGTCTGCCCAGAGGCTGTGCTCCCAAGAACTATGTTCCTGCCTTGTGTCTTTGCCGCCCTTCATCCCAAACAGGATCACTATCCTCTGTGGATAAGGGCCAGATTCTCAAAGATCACAAAGTCTCTAAATCCCTAATCAAACAATTTAGAGCACATCCCACACAGACGCAGAGAATGGCCTGCAAAGAGAAAGGCTTTTACCACTGCTCTGCCTACACGTCCCAGCACAGGCTGTTCAGAGCCCTGCCCAGGTTTGCAGCTTGGTCTCAGATGACCCCAGGCCTCTGCTGAGGCTGCAAACAAGTCATAGGGGCTCTGCTGGAGAGAATGTATTTATCCATAGGGAATCGAAGGGAATTAATCACATTTTATGTGCTGTATCAGGCCAACAAAGGTCACACATCTGAACTAGGGCAGCCCAACCTTCAGCACAGATGTCAGCTTCATGAGGAAACACTCTGAAAACTGGCCAGAAAAGGTATTTTCAGGAGCAGATTTTTTTTCTTCCCTCCTGCAGGGCTTTATTTCATAATGGATGAGTAAAAAAGGCAAAAACCAAAATCAAAACATGGTTTTTAGAATAAAAATTCATTTCCTAGCTGTCATCCTTGGATTTTGCATATCATGCCTTAGCATTAACTGCTGCCAAACACAAGATGTCAGGTCCATCTGGCAGATGTACACTTCCCCCGCTGCCAAGTGCTTCCTTTAGATCCAGGGGCTTTGCTATTAACTATATTCACAAATTCCAGCCTCCTGAAAGAGCAGGTCTTCTGAACAGCAGCCTCTGCTTCCGAGTGCCCTGGAAAAGGGGAGCAAGGCTGCACTGCAATCATTCAGAGCATCTGCTGCCCTTGTGTGGAAGGGAGGGCAGTGTCCTGGTAACCGATAGCTACACCAGCTGTGGGAGAGCTTTAAGGAATTCCTTTCTCCCCAGATTATCCCTAAGTAAAATTAGGAAGTATTTAGAAAGCAGAGGGGAAACCCAACCATTCAAGCCAACATCGTTACTTATTTACATATAAATACAGCCAGGAAATAAGCATATGTATTTATATATAAACAAGAAAGCTATCTGTACAATGTTTCATACATTGCTTTCCCGTCCAATATTTACCACTTTACTCATGACTTAAGGAAAAAAACTTTTTCCCCAAGAAACTGGTGATAAAATGCCCTCTGGTGGGCGTGACTGTGGACCTCTACATCAACAACCACCTCCGAAATAGTTTGGAGCCTTCGATATATTCCTAGGATTACTATTTTTAATGAAGCAAGACAAAGCACATACTTGCCTTCCTGAAGAAACAGATACACCCCTGACTACCAAGCCTGTTTTACTGCTCACTATCTCTGGATTAGAATCATCTCAATTTTTTTTAAATATCCGATCAAAATAGTTTTAGGAATCACAACAAAATGTTCATTTTGCCTCTCTAGGATACATATTCATCTTAAAAAATAAGCAATTAAGAGAAACAGAAAAGTGGCATTAAGTTCTGCTTTGCCTGAGCATAACAGAATCTTTATCAACTGAACTGGATAAAGGAGGCGTGGAGAATAACAGCATTTTCAGAGCTCATGAATCATTTTTGTCCTGTTAAAGCAGCAGGCACAACTAGGGAGGCAGCTCTAACTGTACAGGCAAAAAATAACAGCCCTTGTTCCAGAAGAGTTTATTGCCTAAACAGAAAAATCAAAGATTGAAAAAAAATAAAAACCCTCAAATATAAACTGAAGTTAACACAATGTATTTTATCCTTCAGATGCTCAGTAATTGTGGGTGGTGCTTTCATTAATCTGAAATGAGACAAATCTAAAAAAGGAGAGATAAAGTTTTAAGATGCAGTGACAGAAGAGATAATGCAGCAACTTGGGGGCAGAGTGCATGTACAGCTACTCTGAGAAAATATATATATATATATATATATATATATATATGTAAAGCAGACTGGTTTGGCAAACCAGACACAGTGGAAGAGGAGAGCTACCAGGCAGATGGGACTGCATGAGCCTGACCCTAAAGCAGCCAAAAAAAGCTGCAGCTACACACAGAACTCAAGATGACCCCACATAGTTTCAAGGGATTTCTTTTGTGTGTGCAACAGCAAAGCTTCCGAGTGGCAGCTAAATAAAAAGTCAGAACAGAAAATCCTGAACACATGAAGGAAAATGGAAGAACTCCACTGCTTTCCAGAGTTCCCTGGAAGGTCTCTGTGCTTCCATTTCATACAGAATATGGCACTTCCTCGGTTCATCAGTATGGTTAGATATTTGTTTCCAGCTTCCACAGTACAAATTTCAGTTAACTGTTGCTTTATGCCAAAAATATTCGCAACTTCCCGCTATACAGGGAATGTGAAGCATTTCTGTCTTTTTATAGATGTTTCTGGGCAACAAAACTTTGCTCATTAAGTTGTTCTGGGATATAAAGAAATTATTATGATTTAACATTCATACCCTCCTTTTGCCCTCAGAAAGAAAAAAAAGAAACTGTCAAAACCCACTCATTTCTTTGACACATGCCTTGATCCAAGTCCTGCACCTCTGCTCTGTATAGAGCTCCTTCCTTCTCAAGTGGCAGACAGATACCAATGCTTAGAGCCTGCTCTGGGCTTGGCTAAGATCAGAAACTTTTAGTTTAAAATTCTTTTTGGCCAACAGCCCACACAGAGATTCAACATTACATTTACCATTTTTTTCTGAAGACACAGGCCATGGGTTTCACAGAGCAATGCTGTCACTTGGTGTTCTGCTGTATGAGCTTTCTGATCATCATTCTTGTAAGCATCTCTGGACATTATGTTGACTGCAGATACAGTGAAACATATTTGTTTTATTAGATATAGCAAACCAAGATCAAATGGTCTATTTGTGCATGTAATAGTTATACACACAATGCCCAGGCATTAATCCTAAATTTTCGCCTAAAATTAAAAGTAACATTATCTAGGTAAAATGAGCACTGACATTTCTTGGATCTTATCCTGGTGGTTAATCTTGAGGTTTTTTAATCTTTCCATTTTCTAACCGAATAGATAGCCCAAGGCTGAACAGTTCTGATTGTTGTTATATTTCCAATCTTTTTTATATAAAAATAAGGGTTTCATGCTTTGTTTCTAGAGTAAAACTATCCTCTTAAGCCAATCCTGAAGTGGCTGTAGTCAAAGTCAAGAGATGACTGGTCTACTGAAAGCCATGAACTGATAAAGTCTAATCTTATGAGATAATATTTAGACAGGAAAAGACTTAAACTAAATCATACATGATGCCATTTTATCAAATAGTCTGAGGAAATCTGAGAATGTTCATGTTTTTCTAAAGTTGAGTAACTGCCTGATAAACAGTGCAGCCTAAAAACAGGCAGGAAATGGTTAAGGAGGACTTCCAGTTGGATTAAATGCAGCCAAAGTCTAACCAGCCCCCTGGCTTCCCAAGGTGAGCGCCTAATGGTGCCCTGGTTAACCATTACCTCAAGCAGGAGATGCATGGGTTCAGGCTGCACCTGCACTTCCATCATAAATTAGTGTTTAAGCTTCTCAATCTTACCCAGCTGGGTGTCATTCCTGATCTCCAGCCCACTCTACCTCAACTTTGCCATCGGGGCACTGCAGCTGTATGCAGTTCTTTCAATAAAGATGCCAGCATGGCACAAAGGTCGGGTTTTTTGTTTTACTTGTATTATTCTTGAAATACAATACTTCAGTAACTTAGCTGCTGCAACAACAATATTTGTCTAAGAATAGTTTTTAGAAGGGTTGAAGGATGCTGCTGTGAACTGTTCAAGTGTGATATTGAAACAGTGAATTTAAGGAAAGCTTGCTTCAATTTCTTTTTTAGCAGGAAGATACCCTACAAACACACAAACGGGCTTTCAAAATTTCTCTCTGAGACAGAGGAAAAACAAATAAACCAAAATAAAAAGTATTAGGGCAATCACAATTCTCCTCTTCATCTGTGGCTGCAGTTCTATATCCAACTACCACTTTTAAAGTCAATCTCACATTTTAGGGAATTCAGGCAAGCCTTATTACTTCCGTAATTCCTATACCATTTCTAAGCCTTTTTTCCCCTCCTTCAAGTAACTCAAATATTGGCCACAAGTTCGCACTGCCTTTTAGCTCCCAGAGAGATAAGGCTGTGATGTTGCAAAACTCTAACTGCCCAGAAGTTTAATCATAAAACTATACACTTTTCTTCCAAAAAGAAAAAATGTATGAGGAAATAGGTTTTATTTCAGAGATTCAATAAACCTAAAGAATGGGTAGAACATTTATCTAATGTTTTCAGGGTACCAAATGTAACTTCATTAGACAGCACAGATCTGGGCTAGGGACAAATTTGGTGCATTTTATATAACAGAAAACTGAGGGGAAAGAAGAAAAGGTACGGAAGCACCTGGACCATACAAACCAGAAACAGGCAAATATTTCCTTCCCTCTCTTGCATTCGCTGTCATCTACTGAGATTTGCAGACTTTTTCTTCAACCTCAAGACCTTCACAGTTGAATTTCACAAGTGATTTGTTCCTCAGGGTAGAGAAGCACTGTGCAACATCAGATACATATTGGAATATGTCAGCTCCACAGGTGTTAACTAGATCAGGATTTGGTCCACAGTTCAGCAGCTCTTGTGACAATTCACACATCAAGATCAACTGAGAGGTTCCCCAGGAGGTCCCACACAGCCACAACCCACGCTCTTATGTGCTACAGGCAGCTTTTAATCACATCTCATTACATTTGTTTGCAGTCTTAAGGCTCAGACCTCAGAAAGCAAGCGGGAGATTTTTACTTTCAGTCTCATTCAAAGACCATAAGGAATAAAATGTTGGCACAGACAGCCAAAGCCTCACGAATTCTGAATTTGAGAATGGGCATTCAATCCAGCCTGCAGAAAATCCAGACTAGCATCAGTGTAAAAGAGATAAGAGTTAACTCATGAAAGATCAAACTCAACTTTCATTTACGCCTCTGCAACATTGATTTCTGTTAACTACATATGTGTAACCGGGGGCAACATTTGATCTGAAGCCTAGTACCTTGATGCCCAGCTATTGTAAAACAGAAGCAAAAAGGTAACTACAAACATTTGACTGATGTTGCCTGCAAGCAGGGCATTCCAGACAGCTCCACCAGCAATTCATATTGACAAAATTAAGATGGGGCATGGTAAACCCCACAACTAGAAGTAATTGCACAAATATTTGGAGTGTTCTTAAAAAAAAAAGAAAATATGACACTGGGGAAAGGCAACACAAAGCCACAGACCAAGAAATAAGCTACTACATGCAAATACATGCAAGCTTCTCCCAAGTTAATTCTCCTCTTAATGGAATATTGATTGGTATGCTCAATGTTTAGAAATGTGAAACAGTGTGGGGGAGAAAAGGAAGGGAAGACACTCAGAGCAGTGACTTTTGTTTAAATGATACATACTTTCCTCATATGATCAGCCAAAAATAGCATAATAAAGAGGGCAGTGCAGTACATTTAACATTTTACCTTGCATTTTATTAGCATGTCTGTCAGAGATGACCTGGGAGTGTAAGTCACACACTTTTTGTGCCCTTCTACAAGAAGGCACAGCATTTTTCATAACCTCTCATCACATAATATTCTTAGTGTATCTGGTATTTCTCTACCCTGAGTAGGACGGATTACAAAGTGTCTGTGGTAGTAGAGAGGTTTTTCAGATATAATCTACTGAGCTGTTTGCACAACTGGGGAGAAACCCATTGTCTGGGGCAGAAAGCAGAGCAGTCCACTGTCATGAGGAACATCTGGCTAAGCTTTGTTGCATCTACTCCTATCCCCAACAGAGAAGAGAGGATGAGAAAGAAACAAGTTGCACCTTTGAAGCAGATATTTATATGATCCAGTTGTTAAATAAAACCCTTAAAATATAACCAGAACCTCATAATCAAGCAGGCACTTACTCCAACCTTCAAGAAGTTTCTCCCTACTCCAGTGACTACCAGTAAAATTTTAGGAAAAGTGTTTCTTCTATTGTTTTCCCTCTTTCATTCATGGAGTCTTCAGAGATAGCCCTTATAGCCTTCAATTCATTTCATGAAAAAAACAGTCAATAAGAGAGCAAAAGAAAAAAAAAAAAAAAATTCAACCAGAAGAACCAACTTCCACTGCCATCAGAGTTCCTGGCCCTGGTAATCCAAGCAAAAACATCATGCTAAATAGCTCTGCTGAGCCATCCCATATTAAGGATACACTTAGGAATATGAGCACTGTGAAGGAGCCATTCCATTGTCTATAGGTCAACACAGCTGAAATAAGTTTATACATTTCACATACATGTCTATTTCTGTGCCCTACTGCTTGTATTAGAATGTAAGAAACTTCATACAGAATTAGCAGCTTCTCTGCCACTGCTTTTCCAAACTTTATGAAGGGTTAATGAATAAGCTCAAAAATATATTGCTTAACTTCATTCTGCAGCATTTCATATAGTTTCAAAAGTATTTTCCAGACATTTATATACCCAACAACATTTTGTCATATGAAGTGTTCCAATTTGGCATTGTTCCACCCTTGGCAGGGAAGAGACAATAAAAAAATCAAGAGAAAGTGAAAAATGAAGTTTCTGAAGTATACAATATGCTAGGAATCATTTAACGAATTCAGGTGCTCAACAAGCTACAAATCAACGGAACTTTGCAATACATATAGATTTCAAAGCCCAGGTAAACACAGCTGCATCCACTTTAAAGTTATCCCACGTTGTGTGATTACTGCAGTGAACTTCCTGAACTCTTTCACCTCTCCTTTTGATCTGGGGTTTACCTGTGGCTGGAAAAACTAACAGTATTTAAATTCTTCTCCCTCTAATTAAGGGAAAAAACATCTTTAAGCTTCAGACTGAGAAAATAAACCTTTCACTGAGTAGCTACAGCATGCTGCAATCTGCAAATCCACCAACATTGCTTTTGCAGACCAAAAACAATATCCTACAAAAAGGTCTGAAAAAGCAGATCTTAGAGCAGAATTATCCAATTTAAATATTAATTGCTCATCAGCATGGACTTTAAGAAGTATCTGAAGCAAAAGGCCTTAAATCACACTTTAAACCCAGGATTTCTGAAGTCTGCACTGTCATGCAGATCTTGGTTCTGGGGTGGAGGTTTTTGGGTTTGTCTGGGGAGCTTTAAAAAAAAAAACAAAGAAGCAACAAGAGTGAAGATTGACAAGGCGTCTCTCTCCAAGATTCAAAAATATGAAGAGACATACGAACAGAGTCCAGCTCAACAAATTAGGCACATCTTGAATTTGAGTCCTGCTACCAAACACTGTTACTGCCTCTGTATCAACTTGAAGGATTCTTCACAGTATCTCTCAACTACACTGACAGTCCAAGAAACGCTCCTGCCACAGCAGACTTAACAGTTTTTAGTTAACAGCAACGTTGCAGAGCAATTTTATCAGTGGCAGATTTTCTTGCAAACTGCTGCACTGAACGAGTTCCAGCGCACACCTTGAGATATAATCTGCTCCCAATCAAACTGCATACTACCTGTACTTATGTAGAGCTCTAAAACTGGAGACCGATCCAAGAGAAACCAAACCTGAACAGAAACCCCAGCACTTAACAACACATAGCATATTGTAACGGATGGCAGGGAATTAAACAAAAACAAAAATCACAGAATGCTGCAAAAGGAACGCTGAGTTCATTTTAGAATAAGTCTTTGTCTATAGTTTCAGCAGACACCAGTATTATTACTGCAAGCTAGCACTATACATTACCTGAAATTTAAGGCCACTGAAAAACCCCGTGTTTTTCTATAGTTAATGCCAATTATGGCCAAAATACAAGTTGTCAATATCTGAAAACCCCAAACCTATGCATCATAGATTAAAAAAAAAAAAAAAGCAAGCAGCACATAAAAATTAGACAAAATGGTGCCATGCTCCACATACCCTAATCCACAACATAAAATTATTTATGGAAGAGTGTGACTAGGAATTCAGTTACTGTCATTTATCAGATGGTCAAGACAGCACAGAGGTAACTGGCTGCATAATAACACACTGGGAGAGCTTCTGGGCACTGCTTGTACCAGGTCTGGTTTCACCGCACCAGGTACACAATGCAGATTCACACCCTGGGAAGCACTGTTGACTTGCAAAAACCTGACATAAAGGCGTTCCCATAAGAGATTTCTAATCTATTTCCTTTTAATCTCTTTCTTTATAGCTGAGGAGGAGTTCTTTGTACTTCTGGTAACAAAGGAAACATAGAAGTGACAGAAGCATGTCAAAGCTGTTTAGGTTTCATACAGCCTCACACTCGGATTTGCTGTTGGCAGTTTACTTCTTGGGTAGAGCATCTTAAGCCTCCACATAGGAGCTCCACCTTCCTGCAAGTAACTTTATGGAAGAGTTAACTGCACAGAGGGGTGTTGAAACCATTCTCCACAGTGGGTAAGCCAACATAAAATGAGAATTTTTTTAAAAAATGTAACAGAGGGTTAATGCAGTAGTTCAGTTACCTGCAGGTATATTCAACATTATCTAATTTGTATGTTTATGGGCTTTAGGATATAGGTTTCACACTGTCTTTCCTCTGCATAGAGGTGAGCACATTAAGGAAGTGATTAGATACACTAATAAATCACAGAACCTAATGATACTATGGCACATTTAAGGTTACTGGATCAGCACACTCTGCAAAATGGAAGATCTGGAGGGAAAACCAAAAAAGCAGAAGGACCAAGTAAGTCACTAATCCATGCTGAGATTTTTAGCTAGCTAAAAGTCTCGACTGCAGCACGAAGAGTTAGTGATCTGAAAATGATGTAGACTTCAGCGCCACAGTATAAAGTTGAGGCTCTGCAAACAGAGCAGCTTTGGGATAAGGCCTTCAGCTGTCTGGGCTTCCTGGGTCCATAGCCTACGGCAGCAAATCCAAGTGATCAACGGAGTTTAGTGGACAAGCCATTACAAGAACTCAAGTAAGACCATGCTCAACCTAAGGAAGGCATGACGGAAAATCTCATCAAAAATATTAAAGAGAGACCAAAACTTCAAAACACAAAAGAAAACTCAAATGAGTTTTAAGATTAAAAAATAAATCGCCCAAAAGGGGTATGATGCAAGTTACAAGGGTTAAACAAGGTGGGACAGCCTGGAATTTCTCTATTTACAGATCATGGGGCACTTTTCCCACCCTAATGCTGTATGTGAGTTTCCACCAGAGCATACAAAGGCAAGAAGGAAAGCAAAAAAGAATTCTTTTGGCCCTTCATTTATTTTTTTTTTCTGTGCTTCAGGAAAACTGGGTCCATCAGGTATCGGAACTAAATTAAAAGGTCAGGAAAACAAGTAGGCATGGACAAGACTGAATTGCAGATGAGCACAAAGAAGGAGAGACACAGTACTGGGATAAGCGCCAACAACTGCAAATAGTCACAGTCTCGATCCTGGTGGCTGCCAGCGCAGTCCAAACCTGAGCGGCTCCCAGGGACACCACGGATCTCTACCTGGCAGAGGAGGACGCGGGGGAGCAGAGCAACATCACCGCAGAGACTAGCACAGCAAACCTGGGCATAATGAATTCGCCCTGCAAACAGGCTCCCAAAGTGATAGCACCGGATGCAGGGCTCAGTACACCCAAAAATCACATCTAATTCCTAGCTCCATGCCTTCTTCCCCTTTCATTGAGAAGATTTCCAGTCAACATACACACTACATACTTTTTATTATTGTTTGAGGAGGAGCAGCAACCCCGGCAGCATGCTAATCTAGAAGCCAAGACAAAACAGAGCTGGTTACTTTCTTCGCACAAGATTTCTGCTTCGAAAAAACAAATGAACAAGGGTTTGTTCCTCCACACCACCACTTCTTGTTTCATTTCAGCAAGACTGACAAAATCTAATTCACTGTGCCATGTATCTACTATATTGGGTATCTGAAGTATGACCATCACTCATTAGAAGCATAATTAAAAAGTGACAAAACTAGAACCCCCCTCCCCAGCATGCAGATGAAAACTAGTAACCCTGCCTCTATTTGTAACCATGACAACTATAGAATATTTTATTTCCGTAATATAATTCACACTGAACATTTGCTCATAGGTTTTGTTGTTAAGGGAAAGGTTGACACACTGTGCACGCATTTCATAAGCTACTGGAGACAACAAATACAGGAAAGTCAGGCAGTTCGAGACCAAGAGCCCAGTTTGTATTTCAGAGATCATTTAAGACCCTTTATTGTAAGCGAAATGAACATGAACAGAAATTCATCCAAATTAGGTGTTACAGGTCATTACTTACAAGACAACTACTTGGTATGGCAGGATGTTTCTCTACTTTCAAATAAATCACAGTGATACCTTGAGTCTTTCAAAGAGTTAGTTATTCAAACACCAAATGTTAATTTTCAATTAAAATACCATCGGCATTATTAGGAAATATCAACATGGATGTTACAGGAAAAAAACAGCTATGCAAAACAAGGCAATGAAAAGCACAGTTTAGATATGCAGGCTAAGTCTCATTCTGGTTGGGTCACTAAATTATTTGCATAGCTCCAATATTTTATCCTAAACTGAAAACAACTTCCAGATATACACACAATAAGAAGAAGCTATAAGAATAAACAAAAAGCCACAATTCTGAACATTACTCTGAGGAGATTAAACAACCTCCTGAGCATAACTAAAGTTTGACGCAAATAAATGTCAGAGTAAAATATTGCTGTACTTGATTTTTCTCCACATGGGAAAAAAAATAAAGCCATTAGCAGTTTAAGCCAGAATACAACAATAATAGACACACTGTTGCTTTGGTTTGGAGGCAAACAATAATAAAAAAACAATAAAGCTTATGGAACACTACCCCTTTTCTCACACAGATCCTATCTTTCAAGAAGGATTTAAAGTTTCAGCAGATTGCTAATTATAAGAAACAATAATACTGGTGTCTGCAGTCACCTTAAAGCTACAGTAGTTTGGGTTTTTCAAAGTACCTCAAAAGAAGACCCCAATAGACATGTTTAAATCTGTGCAAGAGACTCAAACGTGCCTACATACACACACACTTGCTCAGTTGTTTTCAAGACTATCAGGAAAGTTCCTTCATTTATCGGAAATATGCTCTATATAATCTTCCATTTAAACAAGTAATAAGCCTGCAGCAAACATGCATGGCTTTTTCCTTCATTGATGGAAAAGTGATTAAATCCCCCTTAATCTAGTTACCGGAATGCTGTATTTTTTCTATGCAGTTTTCATACACAGTAACAAAAGATAAGAAGCCAACTACAGGACCAGAGCTCCATCATTTTTGGTTGTGGTGGGGAGATCAATCTGTCTTCAGCGCTCAAGGGATATTTTCAGTTTAATAAATGAGACCAGAGGAGGAAAAATAAAATAATATTGGCAACGATGAGCACACACTGTTTACGAAGTGTATGACAAACACCACCATCCATCTCCAGAAGTCCCTTCCTCCAGACCTTTCTCCACCCTCCGGGGAGTCACAGAGACCTGAACCTAAAATCCCGGGGATCCTAGACCTGCATCCTCACACGACAAGGACAGCTCACCACGTCCACTCAATGTCAAAACAGAAAGTAGCTTTTCCCTCCCAGCCTAAGCCAGACCTTCCGAAAACCAGCACCCAAGGGATGCCCCTCTGTGCTCCGAACGGCACCAGGCTGCACTTGGGGTCGGAGATAAGTTACAGGGAAAAAACCTTCGGGGAAATAGAAAAAAAAAAAAAAGAAAGAAAGAAAAGATTAAAAAAATAAAATAAAAAAAATAAATAAAGCCTCATTGGAAAAGCACAGCAGTAGCCAAACAAGCCTCACACTGACGAGGACATATCATCGGCATGGGAATCGTACGAAATGTTTTAATATGTATACACACACACATATACTTATATTTAATCAATATTGTGCTGAAAAGTTCCTCGTATGCATCACCCGCGGGGCTGTGGAGAAGCAAGCAGGGGGAACGGGAAGGCACGCCAGGCACAGGGAGAGGACGGGGCTGGCCGAGGCGTTCGGGAAGCAGGCGGGGAGGGAAGCAGGCTGCCCGCGGGGTGCGCGCCCATCCGCGCCAGGCAGCGCCGCGGCGGCGCCGGGAGCGGGCCCGGGCACGGGATGGGACGGAGGATCCGCCACCGGGACAGCCGCCCCCGGAGGGATGGGGCTCTGCGGGGACACCGCCGCCCCCGGGACCGGGGGGACAGGAATTGCGCGGCCGCCGCCGCTCCCCGAGCGAACGCCTGAAGTTGTGGGTGCGCGGCGGGGGCGGACACCCCCACGCCAAGACGAAAAAACCCTGGGAAAAAAAAAACAAACCAAAACCCAAACCATCACATGCTTGTTTTCCTGACAAGGGGTGATTCTTCCAGATTGTGCTTCATAGTACTTCTTNGGCGGTGCCGGGCCCCGGGCGCTGCCGTCGGGCCGCGGCGGGGCCGTGCGGGCGCAGCGCGTTCCGGAGGTCACCGCGCTGCGCTGCCTGCCGGAAAGTACCGGCTACTTGGGAAGAAATACTGCCCCGCTTTATGAAATCGCCGCTCCCCGAGGGCGTGAGCCCGGGCCTCTCCAGTTCCACGGGAGTGTTGGAAAACGTTGGTACCGTTCTTACTCAACAACGCGATTTTTTTTTTAATTTTTTTTTTTATATCCATCGCATTTGGAGTCACTAGAGATTTTCCGCGTGGAAATCCGCATCTGTTTCTCTCTTCTGTATAGTCTTGTATCTGCGTGTGCTGCTTTGTAGGGATCTCTCTGATGTGCACACAAGCTGCATATGCTGTAGTTTTAAACATAGAACACTTTGTCTTTTGTATTTCCTGTAAGCATAAAAATAAGCTTAATCAAATTCTTTTCTCCCTACTTTGCTGGTTAAAAAAATGCGTCTATGTTCAAACGTGTTGGAAGTAATTCAGTTGTTCCAAATGCCAGCAAAGGGAAGGGAGGGAAGCACACAACCCACAGAAATAGGCAAATCTGTGTTTTTATTGGAAAGGGGACGCATGCTGCCCAGTGCCTGGAGGAAGCAGGGTGCGGCACTAACAGAGCAATTTCATTTTCTCTCTTCCCAACCTCATAAACAAATGAAAATTATTGCAGTTGACTAAAACAGTTCTAAAACCAGCCATCATCATTAATATTAGAGTACTTTTAGCTGAATATGGCCTCACTCTGGAACAGGCGGGCTTCATACATTTTTGTCTTTACCATATTGTGGACTAACACTGAAACCTCCACTCCAGTACATCACAGCGGAGTGTGAGGGTCAGAAGTTCACGACAGTTTAAAGCTGAATTATTTAGCACGTGCACACACGACACACGCTTCTGTTTTCCACAGTTTTTCCCCCGCTCGGTTTTCTCCCTTCCGAACAGGAGAGCCCTGCCCGGTGTTATTTGCCCTGGTGCAGCGTTGTTTGCCCAGCATATATGGTTGGCCCAGAATCTCCCAAAGCCGATGAGAAGAAGTCTCAATGGGACTGTTGACCTAACAAGTAGCATGTCAGTCTCCCGATGGCATTTGAATGTTCTCGCAGCGAATGCTTCAAGACAGGAGAGAGCATAAAGCAGAGATTCTTTAGAATCCTTAATTAGACACAGTGATTTTGGAGTACTGACTTCTGCTGCTATCATCCAGTGCCTAGTACTTTGTTTTGTGACCTTGAGGTTAAGGATATCAACCAGCCCTGTTTATTTTTAATAAAATCTTACAGTTTTATGAGACAGTTCTAGGTTTTATTTATTTTTAGCATAAGTGCTTCCATCTTATCTGCCACATGGGTTTACGGTAGGGATTTAGCTAATATTTGGACAGCACTTTTAAGCTATGAAGCTCTATATGTCTATTATACAGACCATTTTCTGTGTTTTTCATTTTAGGAGGGTACTTTCATACTCCTTCACTTCAGGAAGATAGAGTTCAAATCTTGACTTTAGTTTTCCCATCAAATTTTGTCAAATGCCTGATTTACAAATTCTGACATAGGGTCAGATTCTGCATTCAGTTACAGGTAATGAATTTCAAAGAGTGTCTTGATCCTTGGTGACTTTACTCTAGATCTAAACCAGTTCGACTCAGAATTAGCATCACAATTTCATATTCATGAAGAATAAGCATTTGATTACATTGAATATACCATTATACTTTAATTTTCTTGCTCCAATTTTATTTTAGTAGCTTCAGTAATTTAAGAAGAAACTGCTTCATTTTTTTTTTTAATTCCTTTTTTTCTCTGCTCTGATTCTGAGAAAAAAAAAGCTGGCAAGTTTTGTAGAGAAGGTCAGGGGGCTGTAAAGTTATTTTTGGGGGGATCCTGCTCCTGGTGAAGTGAAAAAGCAGTCTGCAAGTTTTTTAAAAATTAAGATTAATACCTGGATCTGGAGAAATTCCCCAGTGTTTTGCATGTTACTCCTGGCACTGGAAAAGGTCCACTGCTGCTCACATACTTTCTGAGCATTTGGGAAATCATGTCCTCCTCTTACATAGCTTGTGTTTTAAGAGAAGCAAACCTTTGTCCACATAATAACAGTGAAAATAAGGATCCTTCAAATGCTAATGAAACAAAAGATCTATCTACAGAAAAACAGATATTCTGGGGTGAGGGGTTTATTTGGATGGGGCTGTGGGGTTTTTTTTAATAGAATCTGTTACAGGGTTGTGCTTGACAGGCTGAGGATTATTTGAAAGAATCCCAGTTTTGGATTAGGCAGCTGATAGCCTGCAAGACTTTGGTGTCTAGTAAAGCTTCCTCCCCTGAAAGAAGAGATTTCCTCTTTTAGCAATAGATCATTATGTTACAAGGCGTGTATTAGAATGAGAATAATACAACTTCCCCTGTCTTTGCTGATCATATCAAAACTAATGGCATCTTGAATTGTCAGAGCATCAAGTCCATCTTCTGATAAAATATTAGAAGACACACAGATCTATTCATCTTATTGGAGATTTCATTTTAGTCTGAAAAATATTTGATGGCAATGCCATTAGATTAGCTCTGGGCATGTATCACAGGGACCAGCATAGTAGCTGAGTACTAGGATTTGCAAAGGGTTTCCTATAAATATTTCCTACTTTGTGGTAAAACCTATCCCCTAGGTTTGTACATGCTTAAGGGAGTGAAATTCTTATTTATTTTAAGGGTTTTAAAATATAATTCTTTAGATTTCTACTAAAAAATTCTTAATTTTTTTGGATGCAGGTTAAGCCATTTCAAAGGTAGTGAAATTTCTTCTCCAAAATTGTTGCCAGAGATTTTTTTTTAAGCCATAGCCAAAGAGAAATGTCTGCTACACAGGATTTAACTGGCAGGTTTCAATTCTGCTTTCAGCTAATGAAGATCTCCTTAATTACAGGTTTACAACATAGATTCTAATGTCAATGCATTAATTTTCTGCTTTCTTAAAATGTTAATAGATCTGGTAGAATATCCAGAAAATACAGTAGTAGATATTTTGTATATTCACAGGGTTTAGGGGCTCTGAAAAAGTCAGTGGAGATTTGAAAGATATCTTAGGGGTTTTTCAATCGTCTATTTTTATTTATTTGAAATATAAAGACCGTTTGCTTCTGTTTCAGCATTCATATGTACATATCTGTTACAGTTATCCTTAGCATTTAACAGAAACATAATGCCCAAAGGAAGCAGGATACGACAATAAAAGTAATTTTTATATTTGCAGCTTGAGTTAATTGCCAAAATATGAATTTAAGATGAATTAAAAGCACTAACCCGTGCAATTTATTTAAAAACAATTGACTTCTATGGGCATCCCATGTTAAATGAAATAGCTCCTTCCCTGAGCAAATCTTTTATCTTCTGCTGAGCAATCAAAGCTGCTCTCAGGGGTGGGAAGGCAGAGATGGCAGGTGCAATGTCATGTCACTGGGGGCTGACCCAGAAGAAGCAACCTCCAGACAAGAAGAGGAGTGTCAGATCATCTCTGTTTGGCTGATGACCTACCGAGAGACTGAAATTATTGTACCAAGAGATGACGAAGATATGCGATCATCTCCCTACTAGCTGACTATATTCCTGTATTTTTCTTCACAAGAGGATTATATTCTAACTCCAACTTTACATATCCCTGATTTCCTCAGGCATTTAGTTCTTTAATCTGACCACAAACTGTTTGCAGACACACACACATCTCTGTTGGCAGAGGTTATGAAGTCCTTTGCTTGGAATTGGTGAAATAAAGATTTGTGTGATTTTAGGTGTATGAGCCAAAATGTCCTTGTCCCTGACTTGTCAAGGGAATGAGAAGAGTCTGATCCTCTAAGAGCAAGCAGTATATTGAGTTGATTTCTCTTAGCTATGACAGAACCATTTGCTAAAACTTCCCCCAGAAGACAGAAGTGGGCTCTGCTGGAGTTGTGATTGTGATTTCTGATGGGCAGTAATAAAAGTAAGATCTATTTCACTATACTGGCAGAGTCTAGAGCACTGTCTTGAATTATTTGAAAATCTCTAATGGTTAGGGAAAGCAGAGAAGTCAGGTTTTTGTTAGACTTTTTGAAAGTTTATGAAGGTTCCGTTTAACAACTTTATTTCCAATCACCTCTAGTCCCACTCAGTCACATGGAGAGGCATTTTCATTGCCATTGAAGTCACTGCATCAGCTGCTTGAGCTTTATCAGAGTAACTCCACTACACTGGTTTATGAGGGAGGATGTGGGAGGAATTGGACTTTGAAGGTGATTCTAGAGGGAGTTGTGTTGTTTGATTTGTTTGTCTAAAACAGTAACAATATGTTTCCACCTATTCCTCATAATTACACAGGGAGAACTAAAATACATGCCATTTTGAACTGAATGTCTGTATTAAATTGGTTCGATTCCTATTTTCTGCCATCTGTGGCATAACTAGAACAGAGAGTGAGAACAAAAAATATAAATGACTCAGTCACATTTCCTTTAGGAGAGGCATCATGCCCCCCGTTCCTGTCAATTCCAACTCAGAATATTCTGTGATTCTGGTAATTTTAATTGTAAATAATTCATTTCAGCTCTGAATGAAGCAGTGGTATGACACCCTGGGCGCAGAGAAGAGATGTTGCTGTTCTGTCATTTAATAGAGGGACCAAAATATATGCTATAATATTTTGGTTCAGCATCTACACATCATTTTCCTGTATATTTAGATGGCCTACCAAACAATCTCAGCAAAATGCTGAGATGTAATTCAGCTTAATTAAATCTGTAAATGTTAAGTACCTCATAAACTTGACTGGGGAAAGAACCAGAAGCAGGTTCACAGAGAGGAAAATGAGACAAGTAGGTGCTGCTGAAGCCTCTCAGAAGACTTAGTGGCCACCTGCTTTAGTTGCTGCTGGTAATACAGCGAGTTATATCCAGGCTCTGGGGCAAGATGGAGACAGTGCTACACTCCACAGTCTTTGATATCCTTCTAAAACTTGATAGGGGAAGGTTGATGATATGCTGGGCTTTCCTGGGAATAGAGCTGAGGTACAGGCAGGCATGCCAGCATGCATGGAGCCTGGAGGCACACAAAGGTCTCACATACCTATAGACACACCGATTTTAGAAGGCCTGATTTACCCCAAAGTGTACATATGAAGTAGGTGTTTGAGGCAAACAGATTGTCCCTTTAGTGCTTTACAGGCATTAGGGGCATTCATCCCCACGACACCCTGGGAGGGGGTGGCATCATTGCACTGACTGTAACAAGAAATTTTCCTTCTTTATACTTAATGTCTCGTAGAAGTCACTTTAAAGTGACAGTGCTCCTTCTGGTTTTTATTTGGTTAATGCTTTTCACAGATTCTGAACATTATATAAAACTCTTTTTTAATGGATTCCTTCAGGAATCAAGTTTTGAGCAGAGGCCAAGTGTTTCTATCACTTACCAAAGAAATTATACAGAATCACGTTTACACATATCACAGGTTAATGGTGAACAAGTGGAAGAATAAGTAATTAAGGGGCAAATTATTATTGCTGAGTGACCTGAAGTGCTTAATCATAGAATCCTAGAATGGTTTGTATTGGAAGGGGCCCTAAAGATGATCTAGTTCCAGGTCCCTTGCCATGGGCAGAGAACCTTCCATTAGATCAGACTGTGCAAAACCTCATCCCTGGCCTTGAATAGTTCCAGAGATGGGGCAGCCACAGCTTGTCTGGGCAGCCTGTGCCAGTGCATCACCACTCTCACAGTAAAGAATACCTTTCTAATAGCTAATTTAAACTTACCCTGTTTCTCTTTTTGACGAGGTCAAAATAAAATGAAAAAAATCTGAACATTAGGTTAGTGCAAGGCAGTGTAATAAAACATAAAGACAAGAGGCTGTGTAGGGCAGGGGCTCTTTTTGGAAAACAAAGGCATTGAAAAAGATTTTGGATTCTTTTTGAATAAGCACCTCAAAATGAAATCTCAATGTAATTCTGTGGCTAAGAGGGCAATGCAATCCTGAGATGTAGAAAAGAGTAATATCATGCAGATAAGAGGATTTGATGTTGCTCACATGCACAACAGTGGTAAGGCTACAGTTAGGAACCATGTCCAGTTTTGGTGTTTGCAGTTCAAAAGCAATGTGGAAATCGTAAGGGAAGTTCAAAGGAAAGGTATGAAAAAGGATTTGGAAAAGAAGCATGACAACACGAGGCATAAGCAGCTCAACTTATTTAGCTCATCAGGGAAGAAGCTGAGGAATGACTTGGTCACTGCAGGTAGGTACTGACCCATGGAAAAGATACCCAAGAGTGAGGAGCTACTTTATCTACCTGACAAAGGCATTACAGGACGCGGTGTTTGCCAACTTAAGTCAGACAAATCCATTCATAAAAGAAGAAATGTTTTCCTAGCCCGCAGAGCCCTAAATAATAACACTGCCTTGTAAAAGCTGTCACAGGTAGCGATGTTTAAGAGGATGTTAAATACGTATTTTTAAATACCTCCTTTTCACATGCTTTGTGAAAAAAAATCTGTGCATCTTTCTTTGTGTGCATGTGTGGGAGCCCAGTCAGGATGTTGGTGGCAGTTCCTTGTCTAGCACTCTGGGAACCTACCTCTGTTTTTCTTCCCATTCCTCAGTCCCTTGTGAGGCTCCGAGACCAGCACTGCCAGGGTTACTCTCACCATCCTAGTAACACCTGAAGTTTCAAAGGAGAATAATTATTGGCCAATAATCACTGTCTCATTCTGTGGCTTTAGTGAGGTCTTGCAGACTGTCAGGATGGATTTATTTTTTCTCTTGGATGAAACTGGCCACATATTATCTTGGTTATTTGGGAATTGTTTCATTTTTCTGCATTCGTCTGAAGCATCAGAGATGAATGGGTGGCCTTGGATGGCTTTTTATCACTGTTCTGCACTGGTGCAGGCCCGCCCTCCTCTCATTATAGATGCCTCGGTGCTGTATTTTCCTTTCTTATTTATGGTAAAATTAATTCCAGTAGTTAAACTGGTTGGGTCTTTTGCCTCATGTCAGGTTGGCAGGGATCCTGAAGGTTTCATGGTGTCTCCAGTGCATAAGGCACACTGTTCATACTGGGATCACCTAGAGGTTTCGCATTTAGTCCATTTGTGTTTTTTGCAGAAGTCTTGAGATTCTTGACAGGTTCTTTTTGTTTCAGACATAAATGTACTCTCCCAAGGACTATATTGCTGTGTTTTAATTTAGGGGTTTAAAATAGGGATAAAACATATTGCTTGGAGATATATAAGAAATCAGGCTCTCAGCTCTGTTTTTAAATGCTGGGAAATTTTCTATAAATGGTTTGTATAGTCAATAAGGATATGATTAACAATGTTGTGATGAATATTCTGCACAAAATTTTTGCATTCAGAGGCTTTTATATCCAAAAAGAGTGATGTGATGATCTTTCTGCCTTCTTTCTTTGAACAGTCTATAGAATTTCCCCTGGTAATTCTTGCATGGAGCATAAATCTTACAGATGAGCTAATGAGAACATTTACAAACAAACAAATGCAAACACTCAAATCTTGCTTCTCTTATAGTATTTCCTGGAAATTCTATTGCATTCCTGTGTCAGTTATTTGGAGTAATAATTAGCCAGGTTGATTTTCATAATGTTCTCTAGGACTAATCACAGCCCCATGAGCATAGACTAAAATCCTGGCACCGGCTGAGCTGTGTGAGGGTTTGGTTATGAATAACCCTATTCAGTTATATCCCTTGTGCAGAGCATGGGTTAGTAAGCTGGGGTATGTACACAGCTACACGTATGTAAATAGTGAGAATGGTGCCAGGGAAGTAGAATTCCTCAGGATTTAGTAGAGAAAAACATTAGCGAGAAGATTTTTTTTTTTTTCCTGCCTACCTCTTTTGAAGCTTTGTTTCTCGGTAGCCAGAGGGAGAAAAAAACCACATTATATGAGTAAATTGTCTGGAGAATGTAACCAGGGCCCCAGTAAGCACTGAGAATGAAAACCCACGCAAGTGTGTATTCAAGCAAGTATGTGCAAAGATGGTGTTTTCTGTGAACACTTTCTTGGATGAAAATTCTGTTCTGTAACTAAATAAGTGGGGAGAAGTTGGGGTTTGGCTGAACTGCCTTGTGTTGGGATTTTCACCAAGGTCCCCTGACTTGCCCCTTTCGTTTCTCTTCCCCTCTGCTCCAGCGTAATGTGTGTGGTTGTGGCCAATACCCTGAAAAAATTCAGATGAAATCTGAGATCCCTGATGACCAACACTGATTTCCAAATGATCCAACTGAGGCTGTGTGATTTTGGAGTGGCAGAGTTGGGATGTTTTAAATTCTGTTCTGTCAAAGAATGATTAGTACATTAATTTGGGCCATATTAGTACATCTCCCCTGTGTTGTTGGGAGGATAGACCCCTTTTCATGTTTAATCTAAAGAGGGATTGATGACTGCTGAGGTTGTCTCACATAGGGACATCTGCCACTGAAATAAATGATGAGCTCAGAGAGTGAAAATGTTTAGCCTGCACTCTCTAAATGTGGATTCTTTCTGTGCCGAAGGCAATGAAAGCCCTTAGGTAGCAGCTCTGTAGATTTTTCTCATTGTGGGCAAAAATAAGGGTTTTTTTATTATTTGTTAGCCCAAGGCTTCTTTCTTGAAGTTGCTACGGGTTGTTGATGCTGATTTCACGTTTCATAAACAGCCAAGTCATGTTCAAGAAGCAGAAAACTGACCTCAGAGATGACATAACCACTGGAGGCAGAGGGAGAAGGCAGCATTGCCACTGAACAACAGTGAAAGAAAAGGGCACCTTTCCTGAGAGTTTGCCAGCAACTTTTACTTGATGTGTGAGTTTAGTGCTTCTGTGTTAGAAGAACAGTAAAGTACCTTTGAATTAGAACAGACTAGAAAAGTTGCTTAATGTGCTTTTTTCACTCTCTTACTTTTAACCCACCACTGCAAAATTCCTTCTACCTGTAACGAATAATTTAATTTGGAAAGGCAAATAAGAGCTCATTAGCTGATGCACTGCTACAAGTAAGTGAGCAGGTTTTATGCCTAGGGACAAAGTTTTACAACCATTTTGAAATGGCACAATACAATGCAATAAATCCCATAGCCTGTTCAGTGAAGAAGAGAAGAACACCCTCCTTCCTGTTTTACTTGGATGCAAGTTTTCTGCATTTTGAAACCCTTTGTAATTGAATATTGGGGAAATGGATATATTCCAGGGGATCACATGAATTAAACATGAATGCTTCCAACAGGTAGTCCTGTCTGTTGTGTTTTCCATTAAATTCTCTGTGCATTGTTGCTGGACACTCATCCTATCTGAATGTTCTCCATCTTCCTCCTCAAAAAAGAGGAAGTAGTATTTCTGCAAAGTATTTTTCTTTGTATCTCATTCTGTGTCTGGATATTTTGGGATATGTTTCCTTCTGTCTCAAAAAGATGGTTTGTTTCTAGTCTCACTGTTTTAGAGTGAGTGTTTAATATAAATCTGTCCTTTTACTTCTATAATAGACATTAGAAGAAGCAGACAATAATAACACATCTAATAGGCTTTGAAAGAATTTCTTTACTGTGAGGGTGGGGAGGCCCTGGCACAGGTTGCCTAGAGAAACTATGGATGCCCCATCCCTGGAAATGTTCCAGGATGGGAATTTGAGCAACCTGGTCTAGTGCAGGGTGTCCCTGCTTATGGCACACGGAGGCTGGGAAGAGATGATCTTTAAGGTCCATTCCAACCCAAAGTATTTTATCATTGTATGATTATTTTCCACAAGGCATCTGTCTTTTATCCCAAATAGCTTAGTGATTTTCAGAAGTAATCTAAGTGGTTTTTGTAAACACCCACCTTAGTTTCTGGCAATGATTGCATGTAGATGTAAAGCCCAGGCAGAAAACTCTCAGCAGTGACTGGAAATCACAGGTCAGGACTCTCAGTATTTTACAGCATCAGGTCTGTATATGTAATAGCTAAAAATGTCAGTGCTCAAAGACTAGATCTAAAAGGTATCCAGAGGCTCAGAAATCATATTTGTGTCTTCTAAAAGTTGCCTTTAATTTGAATTTTGATTCAGTAATGCATAAAGTATTCAAACTACAGTAACTTACTACTCATTGGCAGTGACTGAAATTGTGGCAGTTTCCACCTTCAGTGGTTGTTTTACTGTTGCCCCAGATCCACATGAACAAAGCAGATTTATGACCTGTGAATCAAATATTAGCATGGAGCACATCAGGCACTTGGTACAGCTTGAAGCAGGTTTTCCTCCGCTTGGGAAGCCAGACAGGTATCATGGCAGGCATGACTGTGCTCACAGGTGTTGTCCCTTTGGATTGAATGGGGAGTTTTGTGTGTGAGCAGGTGTTTGCTGGCTGGAGCCCAAGGAAGAACCTCTGGGAACCCTTTATTTCACATAGTCCTGGGGGTGTGGGCTTGCAGACCCTCACTCAGCATTAAGAAGTAACAGTAATAACCTCTCGTATTCCTGAAAACGGAGCACATTTGGCTGCTCTGGCAGGGATCATGATTGGCAGCATTTCCAGGCATGTGCCAGCATCACCTCTGCACTTGGGGCCAGCACAGGCAAAAGCAGGCGCCAGCTTCAAAACAGCCCGAGGGAGCTGTGCTCATGAATTGTGCTGGCCGGCCTCTCGATGCAGGGCGTGCGCAGCACTGAGTGCGCTGAATCCAGGAGTTTGTGTGAGCTCAGAAAGGGCTGGGATGAATTCCCGAAGGCAAAACATCAGTGGAGAGATGCTGAGCACAGAGGGCTGGCCTAGGAACTCCAAGTGCTGCAATTAGCTGGAGTGCGGGAAGGCATGATAGTGAGCTATTCCTGCCCAAGCTCCCTGTCTTACATTCTTCTCAAGGCATCCTCCCTTGGCCCCTGCCATGCAGGGTACAGACAGACTTCTTTAGATAGTAACCTAAACCTGAGGAAAGCTTTTGGCTGTTGGACTCTACTGAGGAAAATGTAACTTTTCAACCCAGTTGTGGATGCCCCATCCTTGGAAATGTTCAAGGCCAGATTGGATGGATCAACTTGGTCTAGTGGAAGGTGCCCCTTTCCCATGACAAGGGATCAGAACTAGATGACTTTTAAGGTCTCGTCCAACCCAAACCATTCAGTGATTTTATGACTCTCTAGTCTTTCTACCAGCATTACTCAAGGACAGTACAGATTGTCTGGGGGTGCTGGTGAGGCAGTAGGTCTGCACTGCTGGGACGTGGCATGCAGACATTTCAGCAAGAGACATCAAGGAGTGAGGGTTTTTCCTAGCTGAGATGCTTGGCAGCTCTAGAAAAATGCTAATTCGTGGAGCCAACTTGTACTTCTGGGATAGGACTATCACCACCTCTAAAGACGTCTCATAAATTCTTAGTGGCAGAGATGGCCCCTTCAGAGACACTGACATTTTCTTGCAGATCCCCTCTAGCACAAATTGTGACTTTTCTAGAGATTCTGAAGCATAAGAAACTGAGGCTTAATTCCACCTATATTAGGCCATCAAAATTTATTCCAGAAAAAAAAAGTGAGGAATATCTTGAGTTTTATCCTTACTTTAAGGTCATACCTTCGATGTACTTTTAACTGTGGGGAAAAAAAAAACCAAAACAACCACCTTCAGTTTATTTCCTTTTCTCTGAGAAACTCAGCATATGAATAACATACTTAAATTACTGTGTAAATGCAGCTAGGGACATACTAGAATAACTGCTTTGAATGTGATTTGATTGGAGTTACACAGTGATTCTAGTTTAAAAAGACAACTTTAGCACAGTTGGCGAAGGAAAAAAGATCACCTACTTTGATACTTGTCCTATGTCAAAATCTTATTTCCTTTCTCTTCTGCTCCTCTGTGACTTCTTCCCTTGCACCTTGGCCTAACACGATTTCCAAGTAATCCCTACCATTTTCAAAAACTGTTTTAAAATGGGAATGCTCAATTCACTATTGAATTGTGAACTCACAATTTGAGGCTGAATCTGCAGACCTTAACAGAGATAAAATCCGTATTGACTCCGAGCCCTTTGATGGCATATGGCAAATGTCACTCGAGTTATTAACAGCCAAACAATAATGGGCTCTGTTCCATATTTGAGGAAGCCTTTACCAATGAATTGGAGGAGATTTCTTCCTAATCCCAGATGCCAATTAGTTTATATTCTGATCCACACAGTTTGCTAACCTTTATGATTTTTATACTAGCTAAAATGAGTACAGAAGGTGTATTCAGCCTATAAATGGCTAATAATTTTTGAAATTTAGGATTAGAAATGTACATTAATAGGTTGAATTTAAATCTAATCCTCTGTTCACTCATCAGCACAGATTATTTCAAGCTATTTGTTACTACACAGAAAAAAAACTTTGTCTCCCTCAGAATTGTCATTTATATTTCCTATTCCTGTGCACCAATGACTGTTTTAAAGAGCAATATCTGGTTAGGCACTAGGGATGAAACCAAATCTTTTTGTCCTGTGAAACTGGGATTCCTTTGTGTCAGAAACCCTCAGCCAGAAAAGCACATGTTTGTCACTTGACACGTTTGTCACGTTTGTCACGTTTTTTGGCACAGGAGTAATCCCTTGGTCTTTGGCTACTCATGTGAAGTTAGGCACATGGGTTAGCCTGTCCAGGGCTGGAGTCCCAAAATTAATTGCTTCCAGCTTCTGCTTTTCACAGGACAGTGTTGTTGATAAAAGTGAGGTGCTAACACGATACTTTCTCTAACATGAAGCAAAGGGAAAAGGAAACATTTTGACACTAGGGTCAGTGAAAAATACTGTGTTACCTCTTCCTTGTGGTATTAATTATTTATCAAGGCTCCAAATCAGGCTCATCAGGGTTTTACCTTTAACACAGCCATTCCCTTCCTGCCGGGTGTCAGGGCTGCTGTCCTGGGAACTGCATTAGCTGTGGCCCCAAGCTGTTCAGTCATTCACCCAAACCTTTGGGCTTTCTGCAAGCTCCCAGTAGTATTTTGGTAGTCACTAATAAAAATGTTTTACCAACCCGTGTGTTTCAGTGCAGTGTATTCCAATGGTGCCCATGTGAAGAGGACAGGGTGCCCCACTGTTAACTGTAAAATGTGAGAATGATTTGAGCGCAGACTGGATCCTGTAGACATATATCAGGTCCCTCAGCTCTAAGTGGTCTTCTGAGCAGAGATGTGGGGACAGTGGTTGCAGGGAGGAATTTCATGCGTATCTCAAGTGCATGTGTTACCCTCCCAGCAGCATCCCACACTCCAGCAGGTCAGATTTTTTAGCAGAAATTCACAGCACCTTTGTTGGGGTACCTTGGAAGGATACTGTGTTTGCTGGGGTGTGCAAGGGTTAACCCCAGAGGAAAGACCATTTATCTGCAGAACCCTTTGGTGGATGGGAATCCCTGAGGTGAAGCCATTCTGTGAGAAGGTCAGCAGGAATCCCTTAGGTAAGTTACGTTTGTGCAGTCGATTATATGTCTCATATAATTGTATCTGATATACAGAGTATTTTTCCGTCATTCTTCTTTGAACCCACCATGTGCACGACCCTGCCATGCGAGGTAGAAATAGACTTGTTCTTTCTCTGAACAGCAGGATGTGAAATGCTTTTGTGATCTCCCTTCCATAATGGACAAATGCCCTGCGTAGAGTTTCAGCAGCCTCTCGTTCCTTCAAAGTAGTCTACTGGGGGTGGGAAAAAAGAAAAACCTGCTGGAGATATTGGGTTATAAAATAGTTTGAAACCAGAGAATTAATTAAAATGAGTGTTTGAAAAAAACCCAGAAACATCTCTGTGCTTTCAAGATGTTTTCTGACAGATTCCAGTGAATGCAGAGGAAATAATTAGGTAGTAAATCATATTCACAAAACAATAACCAAATATTGGGTCATTACTTTCAAGGAAAGCCAGATGTAATCTGAACCAAAGTGTGGCCTGATCCAAATCCTGAATAATCTAGCTTTCGTCAGTTGTTCTACTGCTTTCTCTGGAAGTTTTGACTGCTGGGAAATTCTCTTAAGTGCAGGGTGGTTTTTTTTTTGGTTTT